>CAWUFW010000184.1:0-560000 GCA_963921515.1 Calotriton arnoldi
TTAAATGTGCCAACAATGCCTGGTCAGTTTAGCCATCACTACAAATCAAAGAACATTTGGCAAAGGGAATATGCTTACTCTGTGTCCATGAAAGGCATTGTGATGGCCAGACAAGTGTGACTCTACCAATGCTCAGATCTCTAAGGCAACACTGTTTCAGCAACATCAAAATATTCTATGCCTATGATGTTGATCGTGACTTGGAACAATACTCACGTCAGTGTAAAGCACATGAAGTGTCTCAAAAAATTATTTACAAAACAATACTGAGAACAAGCACTCATAGTCAATGTGGTGGACAATGTTTGAATAGATGTGTGTCATGGCATGACACATGTAAAGACAGTTCCCTCAACATGTCACATATGACAAAAATATATCTAGCAGAAAGAAGAGGAATGGTGTTTGAAAGCATATGTCAAAAATTGTTACTGGTTCAAATCCGTCAGAGCTTTGATGTAACGCACATCACAACATCCCTTGCCCAACACTTGTATGACAATTTGTACACAGTGTTGTCCACAATGTACAAGGCTGTGTTGAAACAGGTACAGAGGCGCTAGGATGACTTGTAGATAATGCAAAGCATACATCCCCTGCACTCCCACATGGAAAATCTGAAGCTGTTGTGGGGACCGGTGTAAACAAAGATGACCCAAAGTATCCTAACACCATATCCATAGAATTCAACCAATGCTGTGTGAGCACAATGCCCACAGTGCATCCTGTGTAAATCTGTACTTGCTAAATAGTCACATATAGATAAATATTTCTCAGACCACTCCAAAACCTTTTCCTAACTGAACTTTGTTACCCTAATATCAATCAGTGTGGTTCAAACACATTTTAAATGAAGATTGATGGTAGCCTGTCCCTTCAAGATGGTGTAATTACATTTGTAGACATTCAAATTGATTGTGCGGGGATGCATCTGTCATAATCCAGTACCAATTCAACAGGATACATCCACACAGCAAAAATCAATAGCAGCACAAACCATCAACCATAAGCAATTTATTCTTACAAAATACAATCTTAACAAACTAAACTAATAATACTGACTAATCCTAAACTAGACTAACCTAACTTGTACTAATATTAAGCTATACTAAACTAACTAGCTTACCTAAGACTATACACATAACAACATATATTAAACATCAACCCACCTCCCTCTTACGGCACATCCAGGGACGGCACAAAGACAGCTTAACCTATACATCAACTAACTAAACATACATACTGAACAAATATATATATATATATATATATATATATTTTTTTTTTAACAAGTCCAAAAACACATCAACCCCCACCCTAAGGGAAAGGAAACTTTATCAAAAACACTAAGAAGAGAATATCCTTAAAGTAAGAACTAACTATACCTAACACTATACTAGCCCTACACTAAAACTACACTTAACACTAAATAACAAATTATTATATGAAAAAGATGGTAAATAGGTGAGGGGAAACGTGGAACTGTACAGGGTGGGAAACAAAAATCCATTGCATATCAATAGGGAAGCCCCAGGGCCCCCTTATAGCCCATGAGGTGGCCTTTATCATCATCATTGTCCCATTCCAGTCGGGCCACACAAACGTTCAAATTGAACAGCAGCCTCCTCTCCCTCTTTGTGAGGACAGACCTCTCTTTGTGTCCTGCAGCTCTTAAGGATGTCCCCGGTTGAGCACTCTGTGAGGGGGCTAGGCTTTGTGTTGAAGAGGTGTGTGCAGCACGTGTAGCACTTCTTGGTGGTCCTGGTACAGCCGACCTTTTCTTTTGTGTGCCACGATGTAATCCTGATGGGCCAGGGATTGTCTGGGACTGGCTCTGGTGTGTTGTGGAGGCAGGCAGGGTAGCGTGTCGTTGTCCACCTTTCTTTGTGCTTTCTGATATGGACTTCCACCTGCCAGAAGCCTTCTCCTCACGGTACCTCTTTGCCATTGCATTGTATCTCTTTGCCACAGGCCTAATGTGAAGGTAACGTTCCTTACGCTGGAGGAACAGCCGCTGCTCCTCTGGTGACATGTTGTCTGAAAATAACAAATACATGTCATGTTTCCTGACTCCAAAAACATGATGGCATTATCCATAATTGCCACACCAAAAATGAATAAGCCATATGTTCTATAACACATGATAACCAAAATCAGAATAAGATGTTCATGACAACATGGTTATTCCTGGGCTTGGACAAAGCAGGCACAAAGTGCAGTGACAACTGTTGTAGAATTGCTGTTTGCAATTTGGCTGTGCAAATGAACAACTATTGAGTCCAACGGGGTAGTTCACTAAGTATGAAGTTGAACAGGCCTATAGCAGACCCTACCATTCCAACTACACAAAGACAGCAGGCTGCACAGTCTGCAATCATGTCAGATGACTAATCACAATAGTGGTACTCATGTAGTACATTTGAAGAAATGGAAATTCATTGTATTAGGGACCCTTTGGAGGTGTCAACACAGCTACACAACCATATTAGATCATGTACACATTTACTTGCAAATCTGTGGAACACTGCACATAATTTGACATGCATGCAAGGAAAGAAGCATTATGTTGCATGAAGCATTGTGTAGCAGTATTAACCTGCTCTGCACATTTCTGTGCAATGACCCAATGGGACAGCAAAGCTGCTGCATGTAAACCACAAATTGGGCTGCACTGCTTATCAAACAGTGGCAATGTGAACACATTCATGCTAGTGCTAAGGAATGCACCCTCATCCAACAATGCTATGTTGTCTGACTTAAGCACATGTTAGTCAATGTGATGCAAGGATCACCATCATGCACTTGATCCATCATTGAACTATTGTGTTTTTCATGTGTGACATACTCTGATGACCAACTTGTAACATATATTTTGGAGAACTGTTGAGCATGTCACCATAATGAGCATATTTCAAAAATATTTTGGACACAGTCTAAAATTTAGACACACCATAATATTCAAGATGCCCCTGTGGGAACAGTTCTGTGTGATGATGAATGGGCTTAGCAGTGTAACAATGTCAAACCCTCAATACCTAAATGTAGTATGAAAGTATGTCTGATGCATGAGTTGATGTTGTCCTACATTGATTTGATTATCCCTGCTTTGGCACTGAGACCGAGACAGTCTGTTCAAGACAATGTTGTGACACCAAACTTTGTATTGGCTACAGAGGCCTGCTTACTTACATCAGCATGGGAATGAATCACAAGATTCCTCATCAAATACAACAGTATTGTATGGGACAGATTTATGTACCAACAATCTGTGTTACATTGGAAGAGTTTCCCTCACAAACATTTTTAGGTTTCATCATGTCAGTCAGCCCTTTTTGAGACATACTCGCATTGTCATTGTGGTTATGTGACCTCCTCTTTGGACAACTAACTGTCAATGTCAACTGGAACTGCTATTAGACTTGACAATTACCAACATGCATATCAGTGCTGGGTGTCAACGTATTACAGGTCTGTTCATACACATCAACATCATTACTCAAATGTATCTTTTGAAGTGTGTACTCTGTGGGGTGTACCTACAATGGCTGGAGTGATGTACAAAGTTTCTATTAATGGGCTCATAATTCAGTAGCTCAAACTGTACTATATTCATGTGACAAATTATTCCATGCTCAGGAAACATATTTAACTTGATGTAGCAGTGCACATGCAACATGTCCACTAGCTGACCTGTACACATTATACCATGTCAAGGAGCCATGATCATTTTGAGTTTTGGATCAGATCATGCAAAATACATCACATATGTGTCTGTCCATTGTTCCTAAATGACATATCAAATTGAACGTGTAGTGAGTACCCACAGACACAGCTTACTTCAAATCTTTGATTTGTGGTGACACAGTTGATACCATGGGGGCAAACATCATATGGTGATGGCAGTACATGCTATTTAGTTTACAGTGAGTTTATATGTTTGTTTTTGTCACTAGTTCATGTCAGAATGCCACATCACTTTGCAAATGATAATCAACAACAGATGTGACATGTTCAGTGGAACAAACTTATCATCATGTACAACAGTCTATAATTGAAATTGCCAGCAGCATTTCTGGCACCCTTGCACAATCATGTCAGGCTGCATAGATGTTTGTGATGCTGCGTGATCAGCTCTATGACTTGGCAGTGACATCATCAAAATCATGGACTCTTTGCTTGTACATAGCTAGGGTGTTGTGAATCATATGAGGAGTTGTCACATCAAGTCAGGAAGGGCATTGCTGTCCTCCAGCATCACATGATGTTGATGTGCATAGCTCTTGACTTGATGCAGCATCATCACACCAGAGGTAAGGTTCATGTGATGCACATCCAGACTGTGTACAATGACATACAGGGCCTGTGGCATGACTTAAACATGTCAACACATACAATCCAAAGGCAGGGGCGATGCACGCACCAGTGGCATGTGGGTCCATGAATGCATCCACATCCCCTTGTGTGATCAAGGGTCTTCCAGCTGTGGAAAATATATGGTAAGTACTATTAATGTCATTGACATCACATTCTACAAGACTCACGTACATAGGTTGCATAATGTCCAGAGTCACGTAGGATTTTTTCCATCGACAGTGCGCAGATGCTGAAAGGTTGATGGTTGCAAGGGGAAACATGGCGGCCGCTTAGGGCGCGGTCGCGGAGGCTCCTGATCTACGGAGAAACCATGTGGGTTTAAGGAGAAAATAACCCACAGTATGCTAAACGGAGCATTTTTTTTTTTTTCTCTCTTCGGACCACTAAAGGATATGCGGAGTGCGATTATTTAGTTGCAGGAAAATAATGTGATTTTTTTCTTACCGATTCGTGTCGTGGCTGAAGAACGGTTGAACGGCGTCTCTACGGCGTTTCTGGCCAGCTTGTTGCCGCCTCCTTTCATGTGGGCTTTCCGTCTCCCACACCCTTGCGGTTTCTGCTCCTTTCTCCTGTGCAGTTGGCCTGGTGGTGGGGCTGGAGAAGTCGGGACGAGGGTACGGTGAGAGTTGGGCCCTGGGTCCCGCGAGCCTGGACGGTTTGCGGGCTTCCCGATCCTGGATCCCTGCTGGGCACGAGCTGCTCGGGAGATCGGCAGGGGTCGGAAAGCGTTGGTGCAGTGGTTTGGTAGCGGAGGCTCGTACAAAGTGAGGCTGAATGCGGCAGGCATAATATCGAACACGGAGCTTAAAGGTGACTCCTGGATGTTCGACACTACAGGTCAGTGTGGGTTATTCCAGGACGAAGGAGGGCAGGTATTTGCTAAGAAGACAGCGGTGAAAGGAGACAGTAGTGGGGCTCTAATTGGTGTTGAGGAGGATTTGACCTTTTCTTCAGTAAAGGAAGGGGGAGTAGATGGGAAATTAAGTGCATCTGGTTCTGCATCGGTAGAAAAAGTGTAAGGTGCAGTGGGAGTGAAAACGGAGCAAAATCGGAATCACTTGAGAAGTGGGCTAAGCAAAACTTGTATGAAGGGGGGCAGGTTTCTCTAAAATTAAATAGTGGAACAAAACTTTCTCCTCCTCCGAAACAAGGAAACACGGCCACGAGAGAGTGGGTAACTCCAAAGAAAAAGAGGAAATATAAGGGGAATCGAGCAACTCAGTAGTAATTCCTAAGATCACTCCTTCATTGAGAACTTTTTTTAAGGTAGCCCCAAAAACACTGCTATTAAAAACCCCACCGTAGGTCCCTCGAGACTGACTCACAAGAAGGGTCAGATACTGCCAGTATCAATATGTTTCAGGTCCTGGCCGGGCTCCCAGAATCCCAGGAGAAAGAGCCTATAGAGAAAAAAGGGGGTCAGGCTGAAACAGAGTATTCTATCTCTGTAAGAATGGAGGTACAATCTGTACAACTTCATTTACAAAACCAATTACAGACAATGACTTCTGAAGTGTCGATCGAGTCTTCTAATGGAGCATTTAGAGAGGGGGAGATCCATGCGCAATCAATGGAGCGCAAAACGAAAATGTAAATGAATGCCTGCCACAAGTACAGCCTCAACCACAAGCCCAGGCGCAGTCAGTTGCGGAGCTGATACATCTATTGACAGCCGAGGTTAGAAATAGGTTTGAAACATCTGAGTTGAATCAGAAAGAGATCCGATCTGTTTGCGAGAATCTGGGGAAAAAGTTAGACGATGTAGCTGCAAGAACTTCACAGCTGGAGATCGAGATGAAAGATCTAGTATCTCAGATGGCGGTCAACAAAAAGGAAATCAGCAACCTCAGGGGTAATGAACAGCAACTGAAAGATAAAATAGAATCATTGGAAAATAACCAAAGAAGATGTAATCTCCGGGTGCTTAAGGTTCCGGAAGGAGCCGAAGGAGAAGACATAAAAAATGTTGTGATACATTTGTTCAAGGAAGGGTTACAAGTAAAATGGTTAGAAGAAGAACTAAGTACAGATATACAGAGGGTCCATAGAGATCCATATAGAAGGAACGTTAACAAAACAAAACCGAGGAACATTTTGGTAAATTTCCATACCTACAGTTTTAAAGAAGAAATCCTTCTTAAGGCATTAAAACAAAGATCTCTTATAGTGGACGGTATCAATTTTGAGATCAGGTCAGATATCTCGCAACTA
Organism: Calotriton arnoldi; assembly: GCA_963921515.1. NCBI lineage: Eukaryota > Metazoa > Chordata > Amphibia > Caudata > Salamandridae > Calotriton > Calotriton arnoldi. Next base: position 6,586 of record CAWUFW010000184.1, read on the forward strand.
ACGGCTAATAAGCAATGGGAACAAGGACATTTGATCGAGTCTTTTAAGAGTTTGGGAGCCACAGCACAGTTAAAATTTCCGGCCAGCTTACAAGTAATGCACAATAATAAGATGCAGACTTTCTGTAGGGTAGAGGAGGCGGAAGAATTTCTGAGATCAATATCAGGTGCAGGAGTATGATAGGTGTGTTTTTTTCCAAAATCCGTGAGGTATATAGTGGTGATATGTTGAGATAAGGGTTTTTAGCGGTACATCATTAACTTTGGGTGGGTTATGTGGATTATTAATGTTTCTCCAAAATCAGGGCCTCCTCAGGCCTAGGCCATCAAGAAGGAAGAGGAGGGTTTCCCAAAGGGAGGGGATGGGAGGGGATCACGGGTAGTTTTTGGTGCATGGGTGTGGGAGCAGGGGGAAAAAAACAAAAAAAATGAAGTCCTCTATATACATCGAAACCCAGGTAGTAGTTTAGCCACAAAACAAAAGAGGAAAAGAAATGACAGCAAATCATATGCTATTGCTAGAATTTCTATCATGGAATGTGAATGGACTTAGGGTGTGTCATAGGCGTGAGAGGATCTTACAATATATAAAAGACACCCCTGCTCAAATTCTTCTTCTTCAAGAGACACATTTAACTGGTGATGAGATGAGAGAGTTGTTTAAAAGTAGGAGGTGGATACAGAACATGGTATGTACAGAGCAGCTTCTTACTATAAGGGGTGTGGCAATTCTGGTAAAAGTCAACCCTCAGTTGGTAGTAATGGAGAGTAGGGTGGATAAGGCTGGAAGATGGGTAATTGTAAAAATTAAATAGCATGATCAATTATATACAGTAGTTGGCTATTATGGGCCAAATATTGATGACCCCATGCCATTTAGTAATTTGCTTTCTGAATTGTTGGATTTTTCTGACCCTGTCATAATGGCAGGTGATTTTAATGTGGTTCTTGACGGCAATCTTGATCGCACTACTAAAAGCAGGAGTATTATACATAATAAGTCAAGATCTCTGATAAAAAATTCGATAAAGAATCTAGGATGGTGCGATATATGGAGAGAGAAATGGGGTTCCCTAAAGAGTTTTACTTTTAATAACAAAAAGTATGGGCACCAATCCAGAATAGATTTGTTTTTAATTGATCAAAATATAAAAAAACAGGTTTGTGACGTAAATCATGTAGGAGCACACTTGTCCGATCATTCTGCGATAACGTTGACGTTGGCCCCTTTGACTGCAGCAATACAACGGAGGTGGACTATGGATCGCTCTATATTGTCTGATGACGATGTGTTGAATAAATTAGGCTTAGAGTCTCAGGAATTCTTTCGCAATAATCTGAGCAGTGCCTCGATAGGGATTGTCTGGGACACTTACAAGGCCTTCTTGAGGGGTAAAATTACATCATTTCAGCTGTATAAAAATAAACAGCGAAAGGCAGAAATCCTAAACATAGAAAATAAAATTCAGAGTTTGGAATTTAAAATACAATGCAAAGAAGTAGAGTATGAGGCGGGGCAATTATTGATTCAAACTCTTAAGACGGATCTGTTGGCGGTGGTAGAAAGGCGGTTGCAAGAAAGATGGCAAGCTAGCAAATTGGCCCACTTTAACTATGGGGAAGGTTGTGGCAAGTTACTTGCCTGGAAGATAAAGAGTGATCAGGCCAGGAGTTTTATAAAAGAACTTAATTATGGTAATGCTGGATGTCTAACTACAATGGGGGCTAGCATAGAGGATACCCTGTTAAAATATTATGAGGAAGTATATACAGAGGACATATGTACGACAAGGGAGGAAGTTTTAGATTGGTTAGATCAAGAATCTCCGCGTAAAGTATCTGAACTTCATAAGGTCGTCATTAATAGCACGATAACTGAGCAAGAAATAGAAAATGCCATTAAAGCGGGGAAATCTGGTAAGGCAGCAGGCCCCGATGGTCTTCCAATGGAGGTTTATAAGAAGTTGAGTAAATATTTAATGCCAGCCATTAGTATGTTATTCACAGCTATCTTTGTAAATGGAGAAGAGATTCCTCCTTCATGGAATGAAGCTATCGTGACCCTGATTCTCAAACCCGATAAACAACCTGACTGCTGCGATTCATACAGAACAATCTCTCTGCTAAATTCGGATTATAAGATCTATTCGAAGATATTAGCAGACAGGTTGAATGGGGTGGTGGGAGCACTCCTTCATGAAGATCAAAAAGGGTTTGTGCGCGGAAGGAGTATTAAGGATCTTACTTATAGCCTTATTGGTGCTATTGACCTAGCCTCTGTAGACAAGGAGCCATTAGCCGTCATCACAGTTGACGCGACTAAAGCGTTTGACCGAGTAAACTGGTCTTATTTATTAGAAGTATTGAGACTATCAAACTTGGGAGGAAATTTTTGCAGGGCAATTAAGCAGATATATAAAAACCCCACAGCAGAAATACTAATAAATGGGAGGTTATCTGAAAAGTTTAACATCTTTAGAGGGACGAGACAGGGGTGCCCACTGTCCCCATTACTTTTCAATCTCTACATCGAACCCTTGGCAGAAAAAATTAGGAAACATGGGGAGATACTTCCTTTTCAAGCCAGGGGTTGGCAAAAGAAATTGGGACTGTTTGCGGATGATTTGGTGGTGTATACATCAAATCTCAGCCGAGCACTGCCAATTGTTTATGAGCTGGCGGCTGGTTTTGGGAAGATTTCTGGCTATGAAATAAATCAAGGCAAAACGGTCATAATGGTTTGGAATATTATTACACAAGAGAGTTGTGTTAAGAAGGAAATGAGATATTTGGGCATCAAAATAACTGAGACAATAGAACAAATTCCCGAAAACAATTTTCAGAAGACCAATAAGGAAATTGGGAAATTGCTGCTGGGGTGGTCTCACTTGCCATTATCTATTTATGGGAGAGTCAATATCATCAAAATGACAATTCTCCCAAAAATTACCTTTCTACTCCAGAATATTCCAATGGCATTTAAGGATGAGTGGTTAAAAAAACTCAGTCTAAAATAACCAGTTTTATTTGGGCCTCTAAAGGAGTGCGTATTTAGTGGAAAAAATTGAGACGGCAATATGAGAAAGGGGGCTTAAGGCTGCCAGACTTATCTTATTATGCCTGGGTCTTTCTATTAAAAGGAGGGAAAGGATTGTTCAAGGTGCCAGACGACTCAGAAATAGGAAAGATGTATATAGCAATGCTAAAAGGTGTAAAAGGGGGAGAGTATGGTTTTATTCATAAATATGGAGACCCGCGTTTTAAAAAAAAAATACGTCTGAAAACCCTACAGAGCTTAGCAATAACATGGTACAAAGTCAGGAGAGAGTTAAAAATTAATTATTATAGTGGGTTGGCACCAATCTTTGACTCTCCTGGATCTCCGGAATGGTCGAAGGACTGTCTGGCGTGTCCATTAAAAGACGCAGGAATCACTATCTGGAGTCAATTGATAACGAACGGAGCCTTAGTACCCTGGGATGAGTGCCAAATACTGTTTAATGGCCTATTGTCGAGATTTAAGTATCTACAAATGATGAGTTGGAGTTTCACAGATGGCCTTGGAGCAGGACTGCCTAATAAACTGGAAGAAAGCCTGGCAGCTGGCGTAACTTATAAAAAGAGGTGGCGAAAGGATATTGGTTGCTATTGGAGACGGCGGATGGGGATTTCAACTTGCCATCAATGCTATGGGAGAAGAGCTTGCCAGGAGAGCAGATCCAAGATTTATGGCAAGTATCTTGCGACATGTTATACTCCACAGTACGACCCGCAAATTTAAGGCGGAACCACCTTTTTGTCTCCATAGGGTATATTGGACTCCATATAAATTATCTAAGCTGGGGAATGGAGCAGTGCCAAGATGTCCCAAATGTATTACTTGGGAGAGGATGTGGTCCGTCGGCTAGACTGCTGACTTTGGTGCTGGAAACCAGGGTTCGAGCCTCGGGCGTTGCGTCCACATCCTGTGATTCTGGGCAAATCACTTAATCTCCCCGTGCCTGAATGTGTAATGTAAATACGGTGCTCATGTAAAGCGCTCCAATACCTTCGGGTCGAGTTCGCGCTATATAAATATGCAACAAAAAAATGTGATAAGGAGAAAGGCGATGATACTCACATGTTTATAGATTGTCCAGTGATTCAAGGTTTTTGGTCTGATGTGAGTAATACAATCTTCGCTATACTTGGTGAAGCGCTCCAGGTAAGCGTATCGTTGTTTTTTTTTGGGCTCCCAAATAATTATGATTCTCTGTTAAAAAATACTAAAAACTGATATTTTACCTAGTACTACTTGCTCGCAGGGAAATCTGTAAAAAATGGGTCAAAGTCACTCCCCTAGTAAACTAGAATGGTGGGCCTCAATAAAGTATACTAATACATTGGATAGACTACATAAATGCAAGCGTAATGCCTTTTGGCTTCCCTATGAGAATTGGGCACAGGCAACAATGTATGAGTCCAATGATTAGGCCTCTATACCATATTGCTAAATACTCTGGCGGTTGTCGACGGGTGACAGGGCGGAATAGGCACCGATGGTTGAGTACAGATGGCAAGGTGTAGAGTGCACTACACCAGGACTCGATAAGATCACTAGAGGCGCCATTTTCGAAGTGATCAAGGAGTAAACTCCTGTGTACCTGGGCAATGAGGACTTTAAAAAAAAAAAAAAAAAGACTCACGTACATCATTGATGGCTTCATGATACAATTTCATTCACTGCAATAGTCAGGTATGGTGCCACATTAAATACATGTTGCAATCTGCTTTGCCTGTCTTACCCACAACACATGTCAATTTCACCCTGGTGGCCTAATGGACATCCCTGCCATGATCTGAGTGACGTAACATACTACAACTTGTTCCACAGCTTCATGATTGACGATTTTGATTTTAACACCTCAATAGACGTGACGTTTGTAGGTCAAATCTGTTTTTCCACTACGCACAGGTGTATCACAACCTTTGACATGTTGGTGACCCACATTGTGTATCTCACTGAGATTGACAGCCAGTTGATCATCTGAAGTGTACCAATATCAAAGCATGTAGGGGTGGCACAGTATATCATGACAGGCATGTATTTTTGCCATATGGCAAATTCCATGATGGGTGCATACATGTTGTGCTCAACCTAATTAGTGTCCTGTGGATTCATCCTCTGATGTGATGCGATGTTGGTCATGTACTTACCACCTTGCCTGCCGACGATGAGTCCAAGGTGATCCATTAGGTCCCCCTCATGGCCAACACAGCCCTGCCACCAGTACTTCCACTGCTGGACAGTCCTGTCCATGCCAAACATGTTGAGCATCTTCTCCCAGATGTGCTCCCATCTCACTTTCCGGACTTTCACATTGTATCCCTGTAGGATACATCCACCAGCCTCTACCATCTTGGGAAGGTAAAATTTAACAAGCCAGAGGAAGGCCCCGAGGCCCCCTCCAACATCCTGCCCTCCCTACTCTGACCCAACATCCCCAAATACAATGTTGAGCCCAGGCAAACAAAAAATACCCACAAATAACCCCTAATAACTATGGAAATTTACAAAGATACCCCTAGAGACGTATACCTGACAAAACAATCAGACAGTCGCAAAAAACACGTATGGACAGAGACACAGGACTCAACAAGGACAGTATGGACAGTACACTACACACAGAACTCGCTCCAGAACACCAAGACCAGCAGACACCTTCCAACACCTCCACAACTCCCAAAAGACAGTAACAGTGTGGCTGAAAGAGAAAGTGAAAGTGTACTGTACTCCTCCATGGTACAGGATGCAGACTGACATCATTTCCTGCTAGTTTGCGGCCTGTTTACATGGTTTGCGACGAAATTACACACACCTAGGGGTGAGCGGGAAGATTCCATGTGTGTATATATATATGTATTTTGCGAGTATTTTTCGTGCCGGATATGAAAAATATTGCCGTAAACGTGGATTTGCGTTGTTGTTTTTAATGCTTATTGATACTTGATCAGTATATGTACCATTTCATAAGATTTGTCTGGACTAACATCACAATATGTATTTATGATGTGCTCTGTGTGTTGTACGTTTGTGTAGTGTATCTGTACTGTACGGATATGAGTGGTCCTGAGCTATTAGGAGGCACTATTTACTCATATTGATGTCTGTTCATGACTGGTCATGTGTGTACGTAGACACATGCCACAGTGTCACACATTAGGGTTGGCATTGGTGGTATGTGTCACTACATGTGAGAATCTTACATCACACATTGCTGTGATGTCTGTACCAGTTAGATGGTCTCGCTACACAAATGTACTTTACCAACAGGCAGTCACTACTTGTCTATGATATTTGCAAAGCAGCATGCAATTCACAGCTATGACTGCACATTCACATTGGAGTATATGAATAGCTGGAGACACAGAGGGGCACATTGATGACAGTCTGTGCTAAGGCACTCATGGCTTCATTTTCACAAGATATATGTCTATGCATTTCATGCTGTGCTATGCATGACATGGTCTATGGTTGGTGTGCAATGACCATCTCCATTGTCAACATTACCAAAAATGCTAGCCAAGACGTTACATGGTGTGAGTATGTTCTATTGCAGCAAACATCACAAGATAAGTCCAGCATGTCAGCAATGAGCTAATATTAGCTGGTATGGTAAATAATGTTATGACTGGACAGATTCCATTGTAAGTTAGTTTTGGTTTTGTGTCTACACATATTATTAATACCCTATGGGCTACAAGATCTTACAGGGACAGCTCAGATAATGCATAGTTAAATGTGTGTGACAGACAGCATAATGGAGCAGTAACCTCAAAATTATGCATAGCTCTACATGCCCCACTGAGCCATGTACAAGCATGTTGAAGGCACAGATTCACATGTGAACATGTCATTGTTACTTTGGAATGGCAAGGCAACACTTTGCATGTCACAGTCCTTGCAGCAGCAAATGTAACAATGCCTGTAAGCACAAGCAGTCCACATGGCCTGAAGAACATGCTGTGCCTTTGTATGAGACCCTGGTGTCTAGGCCCAGATACAGCTGAGATACAGCAGACTGACAGGGATGACAATGCCTGCATTGTGCGTGATATGGTGGGCCCATTTTCTTGCCATTCTTGCATGAGTAATAAACATTACCTGATGGCAAGGCTTGTCATGTTATTGTTTTAACATCACTGACATGAGAAGTATGCATGGTGCAACATGTTGTGTTGATCATTGAAGGTGCTACTGATAATGTACAAATGTTAGTGTGCATTGCAGGACACACACCATGAGGACACTGATGTAACAAGGTAGAAATCCTATCCCTATGAATGTCCTCTCAACGTCATTAAGCAAGAGTAGGTTACGCTGTCCGTCACTGTCGAGGATGAGGCCCATCTACTATACAAGACTTGTGATGCAGGGGACATGTGATTAGGCAAATTAGAGTGTCCACTTGCATCCCCTGTATCAGTATTTTAAAATGCATTGTTTGTGTACCATGCTGTTCCCTGGATTGTATTATCTGTACTCACCAAGGATTATGCTGGCTGAGTCAGTGTGTCAAAGAGAGTGTTGTGTATTGACGCCTGTTGTAGTATTGAGTTGTTGGAAATGGTTGGGTGTGAAGCAGAGAAGGGCCAGGGGTTGTATCTGCACATTATCTGGAAAAAGACTGCTTGTGCCTAACAGTTTTCTGTGGATGATATGGAACATGTGATCTGCTTGCAAATGTTGCCATTCATGAGGCAAACATGTGGTGCAGACTAACATCAACACAGGTTAGGGAGCACTTTCTTGCATGTTGGATTTCCATGGATGATATTGGGACATGTATTTATGTCAAGCATACTCCTGACTGTAGTAGAGTGACTTGGGGTCCACACTGTACTGTTACATGAATCATACATGATAACTAGCCAGCTTGCACAACACCATTTCATGATGATAATTTGTACATTGCTTGGGAGATGCAACATTGTGTGGCATTAACATTTCTTCTTAGAAGCATGCTTGTCTTTGTGTTGAACTGTGCCTGCAGATGTGTGGCTATTTAGGTTGTTGTAGTTGTGCTGAAGTGCAAACGTACACACATCATACAAATGACATATGTGAACGTGTAGTCATAATCCAGATCTAGGTGGTGCACCTTCTGGGGGCTATGAAGAATCATTTCATGACCGTATGACCCCAAACAATGTCCATTCCTGTTGTCATATGTTGCATGTTGTTGGGATGTTATTGCTGTACTGATTGTATTCCCTGTAGCACTTCACTAATGTGTATGTATGTTCTCTGTTTTGGGTGTGTGAACACACAGCTAGAGTTCTTGGAAGAGGATGTAGCCCATTCTACCCCTTCATTGCCATGAGGCAAGCTTGTTGTGGTGCATGTAACATAGACAAATCATTGGCATTGCCTTGGCAGGTACATGGTCCTACATACACGTTGTTGTGTGCTGCTGTCTAGCAATTTGTCCCATGTCTGGCATTTATGTCATTGTTTGTGCTTATGTGACTAAAGCATTGACAGATCATTGCTGTGTTGTAGAATGATACATGCACAGTGAATGTTGCATGTCATGTGACTATTGATCATTACAACGGCACATGTGTTAGCTTTTGAGTTATTCTCGATTTCATTTGTTGTTTCACTGTGTGTGCTTGGTGTTTGAGGCATTCCCAGAACTGTATTGACACACCAGTTATTGTATCTGTACTATCATCTGTAACTTCATCCTCCACACCCAGAAGTGGATGCAGTACAGATCTGCAATGTATATTTGATACTGTTGTCACTCACCTTTATTCCTGTGCCATTGGATTCACAGATATGTTTGATTGTACATATTATGATGGTTTCTAGCTATATGGGCACAGCTAAAATGAAGCATCAGACATACAGTGTTTGTTGTACTACACACTTGTATATCATCAGACATGTATGTGCTCCTGGGATGACACAACATACATATTGATTGTCACGGAGGGACCATACACATTAATTTGCTCATATGCCCAATACGTTGTTACAACCCCAATCTTCGTTTGATTGATGTTCTGTCCACTGCTATATGTGATAGCTGTGTGGCACAGTTTTTTAGTTACCTTTCACTTAACAGATATATGAACTTCTGAAGGATATAAACCAAGCATACAAGACTTTTGTGCAGTGATATTTTAGTTTGTACATAGTAACATTCAGTTGTTTTTTTAATAGAAAAATCCATGTGATGGGATATTTATTTATTGTGATTATGTAAAAAATATTCTGATGATTTGTTCCCTTCTTGCTGTTCCAGCAGCAGAAGCTGTGGTGTGTCTAGCATCTGCCTCTTCGTCCTGGCTATCCGCTGGATTGACCTGCTCCTCCTGGTCTTCATCCAATGGCGTGTTTGTGCGTACACAGATATTGTGCAGAATGCAACATGCCATTATGATCTTGCAAACAAGTTCAGGTCTGTACAGGAGTCTGCCCCCTGATATATCTAGGTACCGGAACCTGGATTTGAGGACTCCAAATGTCTGTTCAACAATGGCCTTGTGCGTCCCAGTGCAACGTTGTAGTCTATCTCGGCCTGTGTGTGGGTCACTTTGATGGGCGTCATCAGCCATGGCGAAAGTGCATAGCCTTGATCACCTGAAACAGATTAAAGCGATATGTGTCCATTAGTATTTGTGCCTGCTGTGTTTGTAGAGTGACTTTTTAGGTGTGTGTGCATTGTGCAACTTTGTACTTTCTGGTTTGTCATGTTGAGTTTCCAGACAATTTACCTAGCATCACTGAAATTAACTTGCCTATACTTGACAGCCTACACATCACCATGTTGTCTTTGTCCGGGTCCTTTGTATTACCTCTATGTTGTGACTGTCAGGATGTATGGGTCACTAAAAAAGTAAATGATAGTTTCTTTACAGGCCCGTTGCACAAACAGAACGTCTCCTGTGCACATATTGTAGAGGGTGCACCATTGGCACATGTGCCTGATTAAGCATCCACCTTGACTTTTTGATGATTACTATGTTGGAACATCATCTAGGTAACTCATTGGGAGTGATTTTGCTGAGGGTTGCTGAGAGTGAAACTTCTTGTATGCTAAATTTTGAACTCATTGTGGGCTCTTTACATCCACCTTGCCCCCAAGGTGGGTCAGGGTCTAAGTGACAGTGGCACTGCTACCTGGTGCACCTGATTTACTGGGACATATGAAGATAACATTCATATGCATTGATGTACTTGATCATGAGTTGACTTTGATTCTGCATGTATGCATGTTGGGGTAATACACATCAATTTTGCCATGTGTGTGTCTGTTCCCAATCTACACACATTATGATTTTTGATTTTGTGCATCAGATTGCTCCACCTCACCAGGAGAGTCATGTGAATGCACAACATGTGGTGAGAATGTGATTTGGATGGTTTGTATGCTCTTCCTATGCATGCTCCATTCCGCGACAACACAGACTGATATTTAAACACATTTGGTGATTATTTGTGTGCAGTTGGTGCTGCCTTCATGCATCACTACTTATAGACCCATGATGCAGGTACACCTGCTGCATGTTGCATGGCTGACTGTGTTTTTACATGTCAGCTAATTGTGCACTATCACAAGTGAGAGCAGGTTGATCTGTCATCTTGTTGTACATATGGTACATGTGTTGATTTCACGATGTATGTAGCACAGCAGAAGCATATGTTCTGTGTCATGTTCTGCATTGATTATTTTAACATTTTTGTCTGATGCAGTTCTGCAAAATCTATATTCCAAGGGTGCCATAGTGGTTTGTGTGAGATTTTCTTGGCTACTCCATTGTTGGGCTGTCTTACATATGTCTTGATATATTTTGGATTGTGTGCTTGTGTATAGTTGTTTGGACCTCTTCCAAGGTATGTCATACTACATTGGCTACATGTGCATTCTCACATATTTGAGCTACATGCTTGTGTACTTGAGGTGTGTGGTGTGTTCAGTTTGTACTTACCAACAAGCAGTCCATTTCCATATGTGCCATTCTCAAACCGCTGGTTGATCACCGATTGGCGAATGATGTAGGAGTCATGCACACTCCCAGGGAACTTAGCAACAACATTGATGAACAGGCCAAGTGGTCCACAATTACCTGAACGTTCATTGAGTGTGTATGATTCCTGCTCCTGTATATATATATGTGCAGTGTCTGCTGGAGGCACAAGTAGAAAATGGGTGCAGTCAATTGCCCCCAACACATGTGGAAACCCAGCAATGTCATAGAAGCTTTGCTTGTTGTCAAGTTGTTCCTGTGCAATGCTGGGGAAGTGTAGGTGCTGTGGTGTCAGGCTGATAATGGCATCCAAGACATTTGGGAGGAACCTGGAGAAGGCTGACTGTGAGACTCCACCAACTCTGGCAGTGGTTGGTTGGAAGGTACCAGAGGACAACATGTGCAGCACTGCAAGTAGCTTTGTCTGCGGAGGGATGTTTGTGCAGCACTGTGATGGTGCCTGCAGCCTTGGCGCTATCTGTGTGAGTATGCGTAAGATTGAGATCATTTTCAGCCTGTAGTGGGCTATCACATCCTCTGGCCTGAGGTCTATCAGGCTGATGAGTTGGCGGCAGACCCGCTCTCTTCTTTGGCGCTGCCTCTGGGGTGGTACTGGAGGCGGTGGTAGTGGTTGTGGTCTTTTTGGGGCACCAAGCTGCAAGAGTAGTACCTCCATCGCATCATTAGGTAAGCAAATGAGGGTCTGGGTTAGTCTCCCTTATGTACAGGTGTGGCTGCACTATTTTTTAGACCAGCTTTTTTCTGGTCTTAAAAACCAGCCGCTAACTGGCCTTAGCTGCAGTTTATGGGAAATTTTGCCGGACCGATAAATCATTGTAAATAGTGCGAATTGGGGTTAGCGGCAATTTTTACATGGGAACGCCCACCTTGCATCTCATTTATGTTAAGTCCCGCTAACAGAAGTGGCGATCCTAAAAATACACGTTTATGCCGGAAAACTGCCGCTAGCTGCGGTTAGCGGCAACTTGTAAATACGGCAATAAAAAAAAGTCACTGTAGCGTCAAAAAATTAACGCTACGGCGGCGTTAACTCCATGTACATATGCCCCTACATCTCTTCACGGCCAGATGGACTGACTGACTCCCCAGCATATTGTTCGTGAGAGCCTAAGTGTGAGTTTTCAGGCTAACAGCGGGAAAATGCAGCCAAGTGATTTTGTTATCATAGCATCCCCAGAAGCTGCAGGCTTCAAGTAGGTCTCTCTCAGAGCACCGGGCACCAAAAATGTGGGTGGAAGTGGAACTTCAAATCCAACATATCCAGCTTAGAGAAAGGTTGCCAGATACAGTGTCCTGCTAGCCAAGCTGGAGACTTTGTCTTCCATCTGAAAGATCTGAATATAAAACTGTTTAACGATGTGAACCACTAGACTTTACCCAATCTGTGCTCCATTTTTGGTTGGCCTCAAAAAGCACCTATCACCTAGGCACCTGCAGTCCCAAGACTGTCAGTTCTTCATTTTTGTCCATTGGTTGTTTAGGGTGTTGTTTGAAACCCGCTTTAAAAAGTAAAAACCCCTGATCCCTTTTACAAATATTTAACATATTGGTATTATTTAACTGGCTCAATTTCCAGTTAAGCAATATACCTGTTTTGAAAAAGTGCTTAGAAAGTGCAATTTCCTTTTCTATTAGCTTGTATAATTTATCCAGTGAAGATATATTTTTGAAGTTTAAAGTAATTGCTTGGCAAAATAATTTTCATGCCAGGTAATGATTGTTGGAAGGTGGTTCATTAGTAGATGCAGGTAGGTAACTACAACTAGTAAAAACAACACAATCACAAATAAGGTCCAGTCAAGTTCTCAATGAGTTAGCCCTTCCTCAACCCTTGGTAGCTTAGCTGCGAGCAGACAGGCCTAATTGAGGAGAAAGGTGTACAAAGCAATTAAAACCACCAATACATTAAATACGTAAGACACAATACACAATAAAAATCCAACACCAATTTATAAGAATAAGAAATATTTTTATGGTTAAAATGACACCAAAATGACAAAAATACAACGTAGGGAACTGGAGTTATACATTTTTAAAGGTTAAATACTTTCTAGTGCTTAGAAAAAAAAAGTGCCAATTTGGGACATCTGGTCGCACTTGACTAGGAAAAATTCAAAGGTTCAGGCTGACCGCAATGGAGAGCGGGTTGGATACAGTGAGCAATAGGGCCAGGTCAAGTTTTTACCTTCTGACTTAGTCACTTTTTTAAAAGCTTTTTCTCTCGACATTGAGCAAGGCTTCTCGTCAGGCTGGCTTGTGCATTGACGATGGCGGCGTGCTTCAGCGCAAGGTCTCTGTGAAATCTTGCAGGTCTTGGAGCTCTGGAGCTTTAAACAAGACGAACCTGAATTTCAGTCCAGGTTGTGGTTCAACATCGGCAGCTTGACTCTCGACGACTGATCAGTCAACTTACAGAGCTTTTTCACAAAAATTCTCCAAATGATTCCAAACTTCTGGATCTTCTTCCAGAAGGTCCTTTTAGGCTCTTGAAGAGTCCACAACGCCAATCTAATGTTGCAGGGTCTCTGAGTTGCTTCTTGGGAAGTTGGAACTACAAGAAACACAATGCACCTGGCAAAATCCTTAAAAGTCCACTGAATGTTGTCCAACTGGGTTCTTCTTGGTGGAGATAATGCAGGTGGAGCTCTTTTAACCTGTTGCTTTCAGAAAGTCCACTCCTCAAACTTCCAGAGTCTGGATATTATTGTCTATTTTTAAGGATGGTGAGAGAATGATAGCTCGAGGTATTAGGACCTTAGTAACCTCTATTATAAATGATTAGAAACATGTTAGTACATCCTCCTCCTTATTAGATATTGAATTGCTTGCAGTCATCCTCCCACCATCCTTAAAAATAGGCAATAATATTCAGGAAGAGAATCTTTGGACCTTTCATCTCACAAAGTACTCTTTACAAAACATATTCTTGGTCCTGGCACACCTAGAATATTACACTTAAGATTTGACAAAACCGTTAAAATTGCGAAGTAACAACACTGCTCAAAGAAGAAACAATATAGTGACACCAGATGATCCTTCATGCAACTGGACCATAAGGATTCCATCTGAAGACTATGGCTAATTATGACAATCACAGAGATCGTAGAAACACTAGATAAAATGAGATCTTCGACACTTCTGGTGCTGGCATCTCGCGACAATCAAACATCACAAACCCTTAGTCAGCTAAAAGCACTTTTCAGGCATTGGAGAAAGCTGTTAAAAAGGAGACCTCAAAATCGTGGGAAGGAGCTTCATTAAAAAAGTATTTGGAACATAATCTCATCCCAAGAGGCCTATGGATTCTCATCTTTCCTCCTATAGAAACAACTGCTCCTGAAAGATTGCAGCAGTGGAAGGAAAATTTAAGAACAGCTTCCAACAATATGCTACGTCAACATATAGACATAGCTCAAGACGAATTTGAGAAATATAAGACAGAAGTAGATTCCTTAACCAAAGAAATTGAGGAGGCGAACTGGGGGGTGGGGGGCTGTTGAATGTCCAAACCTAATCTCTGTACCATTCTGGAAAACGATGAAAGGTTATGAATCAAGATTAAATATGAATAAATAAAGCAGAAAATAACCATCATTTGCAATTTTGAAGCCTTTTTCCGCAAGCAATTCAATATCTAATTAGGAGGAGGATGTACTCACATTTCTAATTATTTGTAATAGAGGTTAGTAAGGTTCTAATACCTCGAGCTATCATCCTCCCACCATCCTTACAAATAGGCAATAATATCCAGGAAGAGAATCTTTGGACCTTTCATCTCACAAAGGACTGGAAGTGGTGTGTTAGGAAAAGTTAGTTACGCCAGTGGGTTAGCTTAGCCAGATCTTAACTTCCAGGATAGAGTTTCGCCGTTGAAAATGTTGTCAAACTGTGCTTTCTGAGACAAGAATATGCCACATTTTGGAGGAAGCTGTCATACTTTTGAATGGCACCATGTACCCAATTGGTCAGGGGTGCCCCCGCTTGTCACCCAAGAACACTGTATAAATATGGAAGAGCTGCCCAGCAATTCAGATCCCTGCCTAAAACTACAAGAAGAAGAAGGACTGCCATGATGAACCCCTGGCCTGCACCAAGAAGACTGCACTCTTAAGGACAGCAACTGCTGCACACTTTGGTCTTCAGCCAATAAGAACTTTGCCTTGCTTTGAAAAGTCAAGGTGTGGACTCCCTGAACGCAACAGGTCAAATGAGTTCCATCTGCCTAATCTCCAGCAAGGAGAAACCAGCTGACCACCTTCAGTTGGTCTTTAAAGGATTTGGCCAGGTGCATTGTGGGAGATGTAGTCCCAACAACCCAAGGAGCAACTCAGAGCTTCTGGAACCCTGGATTGCTGATGTGGACACTTTGGAACCCCAAAAGGACCTTCTGGAAGAAGTTACAGAAGTTTGGAGAAATTTTGGTAAAAGGCTCCAAAAGTGGACTGACCTGTCGTCGAGAGTCAAGCCGCTGACGTCGACCCACGATCTGGTCTGGATTTCAGGTTTGTCCCCATGAAAGCTCCGGAGCTCAAAGACTTCCAGGATTTCACCAAGGCCTCACTCTGAACCAAACTGTCATCGTCGGCTCAAAACCCGGCCTGATGAGGTGCCTTACTCGCTGTCGAGAGAAATAGCTCCAAAAAAGTGACTAAGTCAGAAGGTAAAAACTTGAATGGGCCCTAAACGCAGTCATCCTCAAACATTGACGTTGTCCCTGTCAAGCGCGACCAGATGTCCCAAGTTGGCGCATTTTGTTTTTAGGCGCTATAAAGTATTTAATCTTTACAAATTCATATCTCTGGTTCCCTACATAGGATTTTTGTCATTTTGGTGTAATTTTAACCATACAAAAAGTTCCTATTTTTATAAATTGGTGTTGGATTTTTATTGTGTGTTATGTCTTACTTAATTTAGTGCATTGGTGTTTTTAAATGCTTTACACACGTTTCCTAAGTTAAGCCTGCCTGCTGGCATCCAGTTACCAAGGGTTGAGCAAGGGAATAATTTATTGAGACCTTGACTGCGCCTTATTTTGTGAGTGTTGCCTTATTACTAGTGGTAGGAACCTGCTTACCCCTACTAATAAACCACATTCCAGCACAATCAGTTTAAAATCATGTCACAGCCATGTCTAAAAACAGAACTTCAAAAGCTTACTTGATTTGGTACGTCCTGCGCACTTTACTCCTTAGTCATCACATCTTAGCTGTGTTTTTCAAGTTGAAATTCAAAACTGTAGCCTCAATGTTTCCTCACTTTGTGACACAAGTATGTTGTCATCAGTGCTTATTGTTGTTCTTTATTATTTTCTTTCCAGATCATAGACTGTATGTAGAGAAAGCATTCCTAATATCCCTTGACAACCTCACTCAGAGTTCAGTATGTTTATTTGAAGTGGAATTATTACGAAAAGATCCCCTTCTTCTTTAATGTTAGGGGATTGCCTGGCTGCTACTATTGTAAGTGTAGAAACAAAAGGTATAACATATTTAGTATTAGGCAGGAAAAGAGATTAGCGATGGCCCCTAATGGATGTGTATTTGTGCTAGTTTTTATTGCAGTCCATCCTCACTCTTTGACTTCGGTCTGTAAGGAGCAGAGCTAGTTCTAATTCACATTTATTGAGGAGACACAGCCACCAGTCACTGATCTTCTGATAAAATGGCTTGTGACAGTAGAACTGCTCAACCGTCACATCATTATGAGCTATTGGGGTATGTGCAGTGTTTTATATTGATTGTGCGTTTACTAAAAAAAGGATTTGATTGCTTCAAAGATGACTGACAAGAAATGAAAGCTTAATGTATTCTCTCTAGTGAAATTTCCTGAATGGAGGGACAGGTATATAACTGACAGCTTTATGTATGTGGCATTTACCACCTGCATACTCCAGGAATGAAGTGGCAAATTAAGATTGCACCAGACTGCACATGGTGCAGCCTGGTCAGACTTAACACGCCAGCCTTCAGGGGAGTTTGCATAACTCTGTGTGAATTTCCTTTCCTCTGCATCACTAACAACTGTTCCCTCAGAGTTTGCTAGGTTCTCTGCTGTACAGCTAGTGCCATGCTGCCCTTCCACATTGAAGGCACCTGCACCTATGAATGGCACCTTCTGCTTCTTTACGTCTCCACAGACCTTCAGCCTATTTGCTGGTTCCTACCTGCTCATGGAGTCTGGGAACAGACAAATCTAGGCACCTAGTCACAGCAGCACTGCAATCTTCACACTCTGTGCTCAGGTCGACTGTTTCAATACTTCTCGATAACTTAGGATGGTAGCAATATTTTCACCTGGGTCTGTTCCACTACGGCATATTTATGTTTTTGATTTGCAGAGATGCTGTATTTACATGCTTTTTTGTGTGAGTAGGTTTCTCGATGAATACCTGTGGACAGTTTTCATCACTCCAAACCGTAACTCCTGTGGCTCATGCTTGTTCCCCTCTCATCCAGACTTGCTTCACACCAATGTGTGTTGAGGCCTAATGTCTTCTACAGAAAGTGTATCAATCGTAGAGACTGGACTATCCCTACAGCTGCTCAAATTACACTTTATAGGGATGAAAACCTAATTGTAGGTCTAATTCTTTTTTGCAGAACCTCATTGATGAGCCATTGAATTTTTAATGGAACGTTCATCTCGACAGCTGTGCTTACTGACACTGACAGAGTGGCGGGTGACAGATATTACTATTATCAAGTCCATATTTTGCCCACCACTCTACATGACACCTACCATAGCTCATTCTGGCTTAGTAAATCTAGAGTAAGGCAACCAGCAAAAGTCGCTGTTTTGCATTACCTTGTATTGGGAAGGCCTTCCAATGGTGGAGTGTGGATGTTCCCAAGCATCAACCCGTGGATTTTGGTGCATTCCCAGATTTGCAATAAGAATAAGAATAGTAACTGCTGGGAATGTATCAAAATGGTACGCAATGTTATGGTATGTTGTGTTATGTTGTGTTGTCATTGTGTTGTGTTCTGTTGTGTTGTGTTCGGTTGTGTTATGTTATGTTATGCTATGCTATGTTATGTTATGTTATGTTATGTTATGTTCAAATAACCCAAGAGTGTAGTCAGGCATAATCCCAACAGGGGTGTAAGGAGGAAGAATATGTTTATTTCTCCTCGTTATTTCCTCTTTCTACGTGTGCTGCACTCAGTGTGCCGGGGCAGGGAAAGCAGGAATGTGCCACATCTTCGTAATTATGGTGCATGCTTACTCTTTCCATTTGACACAACGCAGCAATTTGTCTTGCTGCATTGCATGGCGTTGCTCCAAATGTTAGTAAATCTGAGCCAGAGTTTGCCAGCAGACTCAGAAAATCCAATTTGAGCTGGAAAAACCAGGTGCCCTTTTAAGGGGTGGCAGGATCAAAGCAATCTGAGGCCATACCGAAATGTAGGCATGTGACCAACCCCCAGTACAAGGAAAACCGCTGATCCCTCCAGATAATAAATTAGTCATCATGTAGTCAGAGAGAACCTCCACTCCTCCTCACCCCTTGTTCATCTGCAATGGCAACAACTTGCTGACTCGATCGGCGCAGGAAAAGCTGTGCAACTGCAGGTATGACTGGTCTATCTATGAACTCAATTACTGAGCCCTAACTGTCAGAAGGGGAGGCTACACCCCAAAACCAACAATGGCTATAGCAATATGCTGTGCAAAAGAGCAATGGGGCCAGTTTCGTAAACTTACAAGAGCTGGGAAAGTGACTGGCCGTTGACTGTGCTTTAGCATACCTCTTGCTATACCCAAACCCACAAAGCTTATCTTAGGCTTCACAAATTAAGAATCCATCCTTCCAAATTCAGGCCAGAAATCAAGTGATATGCGATTGTCCTCAGTTGGATTAAAAAAATCACAGCTATTCTCGTTTATGGGACATTCCTCCTTATCAAAACTGCCCATGTGCCACTTTAACCGCCATGGGTATGTTCAACCATCTTCCTATGTCTGGTATGCAATTACATTTGTTATTCATAGTATTTTTATGCTTCGGGCTAAGTACTTGACCTGTGTGTTTGCTTCTGGGTTTGTATTAGGTCAACTGACACATTCTACTCGAGAATACAGGCCTGCTGTTGCTCTGACATTAAGTCTCTTCACAGTCCAATCTTTCAGCTCATGTGGATGATGTCAGGCTGCTAATAGCTGATCTACCATTATTTACATTTAGACAGGATAAATAATTTTATCTACAGGAGAATAGAGATTGAGTAATCCACCACAGACTGTTTTAAACCATTGTCTAGTTCATGCTCCAGCTTCAAAAATAAAAAAAAGGGGCACAGTCTGCCCGCCAACAGACATGGACACCTCTGTGTAGAGCTCCTGAGACCCATGGGGAGAACTGCAGCCCCACTGGTGCCCCAGTCCTTGTCCAGTCCTTGAAGAGGGGAGCCGATAGTCCACACAGCGAAGAGTGCAGCTGACCTCCTTTTGGCCGCCATCGTTCATGGACAGACCTAGGGGCGGGAACATTCAGGTGAGCAGCCTGTTGCAGTGTTGCACTGTACCCCTATGTGCCATGTTACTACAGGTGCCTAGAGAAAAGTTCTCGAAGGTATCGCTGTTCTTGATGTTCTCCATGAGAGGAGGGGGCGGTCCGTATTGAAAGGAGTGAGGGGATCCCTTGTCCGACAGAGCAGCCACTCAAATGGACTGCCAATGACTGCCCGACACCCTCAGAATTGAACTACATAAGGGAGCATCCTGATGGCCTACTGCTCTGACTTCTGGAATACGGGGCCACCTGCCCATGACATATGAAGGAAGGCACCCCTGAACTACAAGAGATCATCTGCGGCACGAGAATGCAGCAGAGGTGCCAATCAGGACTGAGATCTCAAGGGGCACTGTGATCTCTGAGGGGCCAACAGATGTACCATACTAGGGCTCATGCTTATGGTGGTCCTTTTACTGGCTCAGTCTGGAATCAACACAGATTTTTCAGCCCCATATGACCTCAAGAGCTCAGGCCCTCAGGTAGGAGACTCACTGGGGGCAGAAGATTCCCCCAAAATTGCCCACAAGATTGTGCATTGGCGTTCTCATGACGAGCGTGCTCTAGAGTGCGAGCAAAGGAGATGGACTGAGATGCTTTCCACCTGCTTTCCTTTCCTCCAAGTGGAGAGGTGTGGTGCAGCGTCCAGGGCAGCTGACTTCGGAGCACAGCGTTCACGGTTCGAACCCTGGCTCCGGCGGCAGCTCAGCTCAGCACCATGTGACTCTGGGCAATAGCTCACTTAATTTCCACTCCGGCCCCCAGCGCCTTGAGACCTGTAAGGGTGAGTAGCTGCACTATATAAAAACGGACTTACTTACATTTACTCCTTCCCTTTCATTCTGGTAGCCTCCAGGCCACTATTAATGCTACGGTACTGAAGACTTTTTTCTTCACTGGGCGTGAGGAAGACATCAACAGTGCCCCCTTCTTATTTTCAAAACAGGGATGGCCGAATTATTTTACCTCTCAATTGGCATGGTGCGGTGCCTGGCTAGGATTCTCACTGGCCTGCGAGGCACATAGTTTGCTATGTGGCTATTGGGTCAGCCAGTAATTTAAACAGATGCTCTTCGGACCTCTCTCTCTCCATAGGAGTCTGGGGGGCATCCCCACAATATTAAATAGCCATGACCCACCTCAGCTCAACTGGAACAACCCCATAGAAATAGAATAACTGGGATGACCCCCTAGCACCCATGGACCACTGCGGGAGAACAGACCGGGGCACCGCGTCTAGGACATCTAGAATGGCAAAATATTTTCTATTTCTTCCTACGCTGGGTGCTGCCCAATGACATGGCTAGTAGCAAAGCTAATGAGACAACTTTTTTCCCTGAGGTAATGCGGGGGTGCAAAGTCACCAGATACAGCTAGCAAGGCACTTCAGGAAGCTACCATGAAACTTATCCTCAGGGAGATCTCGGCAGTGAGAACACAGATGGGGGCTATGGGCACAAAAATCTCGGACCTTGCGACAGAAGTGAAGACCCTCTGAACAGGCATGGGAACCTTTCATGCCAAAGTGGACAATTTGGACAAGTGTACCACACTACTAGAAGAACAGCTGGACAATGCCAGTTCCTGGGGCCCATATATCTGGCACCTTAATCAAAACGTGAATGATCTGGAAAACAGAGCATGGTGGGATAATGTTAGATTCTATTGAACCCCTGACAAAATGGAAAAGAACAACTGTGTGCGGAGCTTGCTGACAGAATTGCTGCCTCAACTACTGGGTCTGACATCCACTCATACACTGGAAGAACAATGGCCACACACGATACGTGCCAGAACCCCATCTAAGGATGCAAATGGTGGAACGAGATCTGTCCTTGGTTCCTATGCCATGAATAGGCCCCCTCAATCCTTACTGCAGCCCTGAAGCATGGTCTTTATGAGCTGGATGACCATAAAATCCAGACTGCTGTAGATTTTTCAGTAGATACTAATGCAAAATGTAAAGCTTTTTTGCAAGTTAAGCTGCAGCTCTGGAAGTGGGACAATAAGTATGGCCTCATAAAACCAGACACAATGTGGAGCACAGAATGGGGAATCTTTGAGCAATCAAACCCCACAGCATAATGGATCATCCACTCACCAAATGGGCAGGCTGTACAACCGCTACCTCAAGCAGAAGACTGAGATGAATAGAGTCACTACATGTGTGAAGGAACTCACACAGGACACTACGAGGGACAAATTGATATCAAGCCGTCCCAATCAGCAGACAGAAAGACTGTGAAATAAGGCGCTCCATTTATTGACTTCTGGCAGATGAGTACACTCAGAGACGAATCACATGAGGAAGGTTGTTGATATGGTTTTTGCTGATTTTGCTTAGCCTACTCCCATATCTTATCACCATGTCTGCACCAAGCGTGGAAACGAAACTATACACAGTAAAAAATTCCACATTGGTTTCATCCTCATGCTTACTCCCTCCCCCTCCCTTACTGTGGCCAATTACATCTCTTCCAACCTATGAACCACCAACTACCATCTCTATTGGTAACATGGGCTGTCAGACCAGAATATACATCCCCCTTCCATTATGATACAATACAATACAAAATGACACATATTCACTACCTAAACAAGCCTTCTCCATTTTTTGGGAATGGGCACTTACCCCTCCAACGGATCCTGATCTTGAACTGGAGGTTTCCATCCATCAATGAAAGAGACATACACATATATTTGGACATCATATTGATACTCTTGGTCTGCTATACATTTCTGGTTCGCCAGTATAAACAAGTGGATCAGGGGCTAGAGTAGATTGAATTCAGTGACCGTCTTACACCGTAACAGGGCACGGATCAAAAATTGCCCGCCCTCGTTAGTCATTTTCTGAACACTTCTTTGCCCACTATTTTTTTTTTTTTTTTTAATTTCATAAACCTTTATTGATGCCAAAAGGTTCTATACACAGCACGATGCCTACATCCCAGACGGGCCGGCAATGCAAGTTGACGTGTCATAAAGCATTGGAGGCAGGAGAGGAGGTACACAGCAAGCCGCCTACAACCACATCGGGCCGGCCGCGTCAGGTGGGCGAGTACTATTATTGGCATTGAAAAGGCCTTGAACATTTATGGTCTAAAAAACCAAATAACACAATAATGGTACCACTGTTCACCAATTTAACAGGATAAAATGTCCACATGTGATGATTCCTGCCACCCAGTTGCATTAATACATGCTTTACTCTGTATTCCGTTGCCACATTTAGTTGTGATATCCCGACCTGCTTGATCTCCCACTTGCATCAGTTCCCATCCCCGCCGTGTGTGCCATCCCCGTCAGTGCGGGAGTCGGTGGTTGCGTCTGTGGTTGTGGTATGCTCCAGGAGGTAAGTCTGGAGAGGAGCCCATTTGTCGCAGGGGCGAGAGGAGGGTGGTAAGAGTTCCGCATAGCTATGCAACTGTTCTTGACATTATATAAGATCGTGTAGCCAATCTTTAAATTTAGGAGCTCTTCCTCTGCCCCATCGACAGGCGATTTGTCGTTTGGCAAGGAGGAGTGCTAAGGAAACATAGCGCTGTACCTTAGCGGGCAGCAGTTCAGTGTATCCCAGGAGTGCGGTGAGAGGTCTTCCGAAACGTGTAACCCAGTCATTTGATCCAAAGTGAGCATAACTTCCCCCCAGTAGCGTCGGACAGGCGGGCAGTCCCAAGCCAAATGCTTGAAATCAGCTCCCTCTTCCCCACAACGATTGCAGTGATCATTATCGCGCAAATGTAGGCGATATAGGTGTGCAGGTGAATGTATTTGTAGTGTATGATGCGCAGTCTACTGCTGGCGGAGACCTCCCCGGTTTGGCGACAGCAGAAGGACCATTGCTCTTCAGTGAGGGGAGACCCTAGTTCACTTTCCCATTTACTCTTAGCTGGGGGAAGGTCACACTCGCAATTTGTTTGGGTGGTGCGATATAGGAGTGATACTACATGCGTAGGAGTAGTTTGCTGCAGAAGAGCATGAAGGGGGGCATGACGGAAGGCTCCTGTGGGAAGCATGGGGTGAGGGTCCGCATGTCCTGCCTAAGCCTAATGTAACAAAACCGTTCTAGATGGGTGGGGGGGAGGTTCCGAAGAATTCCTCGCTAGTGCAAAATTTACCTTTCACATAGAGTTTCCCCCAGGTGAGGATGGAGAGCTTACGTAGAAGGTGGCGACAACCCCCTTCTTGCGTAACCGGGAGGTCGTGTCTCCCCTGGAGGGGTAGTAAGGGTGAATAAAGTAGGGGGCAGTGGATTCGTCGAGCTAGGTCTTGCCAGGCGCTAGTAGTGCATTGAACAGTGGTGGAGGCCAGGCGTCTCGGGACCGCAGGGGTGCTCAAGTATGCTGAGCATGGTGTGGGATTCATGTATCCATCCTCTATCGCCAGGTGGGGCATGTAAGGGGTGGGATTTATCCAGTAGGCTGCGAAGTGAGCCTGGGAACAGTTGAAATAGAGTTCCAGATCCGGTACCTCAAATCCTCCGGCAGCAAAGGGTCGCGTGAGGATGTCCCAACTCAGCCTACCTTGTTTCCCACCCCAAATGAGGCGAATCAGTTGGGTTTTGATATCTTTAAAAAAATGGCGGCTAGGGGCGTAGGGGATATTCATAAACAGGTAAAGCAATTTGGGTAGTACCACCATTTTTATCAGGGAGGCTCTACCAGCCATGGAGAGGGGCAGCGCAATCCACCTGGTGATTTTTTCAGTTAGGAGATCAAGCGCGCGGCCGTAATTGGCCAACATCAAGTCGTGCCGGCTCCGAGAAATAACTATTCCGAGATAGGTAAGCGTATCCCCACACCATGTGAGTGGAAAGTCAGGCTCGAAGCGCGTGGTGGTGTCTGTAAGGGGGTATATCTGGGATTTCCCCCAGTTGATATTGACTCCGGAGAGGTGGCCAAATAGGATGAGTAGTCTGAGAATGGGATTGAGACTTTCGTATGGATTACGCAGGTACAGCGTAAGGTCGTCGGCGTATAGGGAAATTAGTATTTGCCTCTCCGGATAGATAAGAGCATGATCCCGGAAATGCTGTCGGACTTTGGCCGCCAGGGGTTCAATTGCTATGGCAAAAAGTAGGGGCGAGAGGGGACACCCCTGGCGAGTGCCTCTAGCTATTGTGAAGGGGGGCATTGGACGCCGTTGACCATAACTCTAGCCTGTAGGCCAGTGTATAGTAAGTTTATCCAGGAAAGGAGCAGGAAACCCCATGCGTTGCAGGACAAAGGCAAGGTAATCCCACTCTAGTGAATCGGACGCCTTAGTGGCATCAAGGAATATAGCCGCAGCATTCATATCGGGATCAATATCATGGAGGACCGCAAACAGGGTGCCCAGGTTGTGAGACGTGCTTCTGTTTGGTACAAATCCCGATTGGTCCTGGAGTACTAGGGCAGTCATGAGAGGGCTGATGCGGTTGGCGATCAATTTTGCTAGTATTTTGGCGTCGACATTGATCAAGGAGAGGGGCCTATATGAGTCACCGTGCGAGGTCGACTTACCCGGTTTGGGCAGGGAGATTATGCGCGCCTCTCGCATCGTTGGGGGTAGTATGCCCATTTCACGTGCCTCTTCATAGACATGTCGCAGCACAGGGATGAGTAAATGGCGGAATGTTTTATAAAATTCGGCCTCAAAGTATCGTACTACAAAATGCCCACCGAGAAAACTGAAAAAGCATGTACATGCCTACTTGACAGGCAATAAAGTTTCAGTCTCATCCCCCAAACCCTGTGGGCAGCTGCAAAAGCCACCATCAGGGGAAATATTGTGAGAGATTCAGCTCTGACCAGTAGGTGCGGGGCAGATCAACAGAAGTCTTTCGAAAATGATATCCAATCCTTGACATGAACTCCCCTCACTCATCCTACAGCACATTCCAGACATAGGCTTGAAAAGGACCTTAATACCTTGTATTCCAAGAAGGATGAATATGTTATACAGACATAAAACTCATCATTATGCACAGGGTGAGAAAACTGGCTGTTTATTGGTGGGGCAATTTAAACAGTGAGTGGCTCTGAAGGCTACCACAGCCATTTGTAGTTCTGGAGGACAATTGCTCACAGACCCTCAGGCATTCGCTAATGAGTTTGTGGATGACTGTAAGGGGCTGTATAGTTCAGAGTTGGGACACAATGACTTTAAGGAACACAAATTCTTTGCTGAGTTGACACTCCCTAGCCTTAATGACAAAGGACAAGTCCTTCTAAGTGGATACATTACAAAGGAGGGGATAACACATGCAATCTCCAATCTTCCATATAACAAGGCCCCTTGATAAGATGGGTGAATTATACCAATAGGTGAAATCAGAAGCGCTGGACTTTCTCTACAGGCCTATAAAGAAGAAGGGGAGACGGGCAGCTTCTCCTCCCTCTTGAATAGAGCAGTCCTCCACAAACCTGGGAGAGACCTGCTTCATTGACATAGCTACTGGCAATCTACCTTCTAAACGCCAACACAAAAATACTAGTGTTGATCTTAGACGAGTGACCAAAACAGGTGATATCCACACCTGTGCATACTCACAGGTAGGGTTCATACCAGGTAGGACATCTCATAACCGTCTTCGCACCCTGGTCCACACACTTTAGCATTCCAAAGACTCTGAGGAGGACAGAGTGGCTCTCTCCTCCAACAAAGAGAAGGCTTTTGACCAGCTTGAGTGGAGATATCTGTTCCACACTCTCAACATCCAAATGCTAGGGTAAGATTTAATTTGCAAAGTTAAATGGCTATATGAGGCACCTTCCGCACAGGTCAACTGTGGAGGGTTCCTTTCAGAGGCTTTTGAAGTCCAAAGCGGGACCTGCTAGGGATGTTCATTATCAACTTTCTTTTTTCTCCTCACGCTAGAACCTTGGGTGGCTGCAATTTGACAACACCCACAGAACAAAGGTGTCCCCACGTCTAAAATTCTGTTATATGTGGATGATATACTGCTTGCAATTACTGACCTGCCTACCTCCATACCTGCACACATGTCCAGTATTGCATAACGTTTCAGGTTATAAGATAAATTGGGACAAGAGTGAAGCCCTGCCACTCTCCAAGGTTACCACAGGAGCGGCCCTCCTGCATTATAGCTTTAAATTAAAGGCAGCCCATCTAAAATACTTGGGAATGTATGTCAACAGGGTCCTTGAACGAATTGTACCTGATAACATTCATCTGCTCACAGCCAAATCTAAGATGGAATCTGGCCATTTGAATCTATCTGTAAGGGGACGGGTACAGGCTGTGAAAATAGTGATAGTGCTGTGGTTTACCTATGTACTAGATATGCTCCCGCTACCAGTCACAGCATAATTCCTTACAGAAGTTGATAGGGGTATAAAAACATTCATATGGGGATCCTTGAGATCTCGATTGAAAATATCCAAACTGTTAGCCAATAGGAGATGCAGAGGCATGAGCTTACTGTTGCTCAAATATGAATTTACCTTGAAAAAATAAAGACAAGAGGTGTTTGGCAAAACAGGAACAGTTGGTTTAATCAAACACTATGGCCAGAAGTGCAACACTCAGAAACAGGTCTGAGGACTGACCCAAAGTACAATAGTTTTGAATGTCTTTTTATACATTTCTTGAGCATCATAAACAATTCATAGATCCGGTTTCTGGAGTGAAATGTGGGTCTTGTCACAAAGACATAAATTGCTCCCACCTGATGACAAATGCTGGTGGGTCTCGACCTTGCATGGGCACAATGAGGGCCAGTGGGTAACGTGTCCAGATGTCCAGCACAGGAGTGTGTGATCATTGCATTTGTAATGTGTGCTGTTTCCTGATTTGCTGAGTTTTCCTAACTTCATGTGGCATCTGACTTTATTGTGTTATGGGAAAGCGAGCCCCTCCAGTCATGTGCGTTTTATTGGGGCCAGTATTCCAGGACCATTGTGGTGCCACTGCCTGTCTGTGAGACTAATTTGGATTTTTCTTGTTTGTGAGTTTGTCCTGCTGGTTACATGCCAACCTACCTGTGAAGATCTGGCAATCAGTAGCCACAGGCCTAGGGTGCAGGGCCTGCCTGACCACGAATTTCTGACTCAGGTTTGATGGAGAGGTCATTTGGGGGGTCTCGACAAAGGTGATTCGATTTCGTTTTTTGTACATACAGGTATCATTGCGTACATCAACATTAATTTTAACACTGCCATGCATGAAAGATTATCAGGCAGTGCTCCACCTGTCCCAGCTGTATATGTGGCCAAGACAGAACAACACTCCATTATGAGTCGTTAATGAAAAGGAGTTAATGCATACGGGACCAGGCCTCCAAATGATGCACATTGACAGGTCTCTATCCTTGCATACCACTAAACCAGTTACCCAAACAATGTTGAAGGCCTGGCTCAATGTTCATAAACTTCTTAACAGCAATGCAAGGGTGCACTTGCAAGCTCCCATTGGTCAGAATGCCAGCATACAAGTGTGGGTGAGTGGTGGAATATTTCCCAGGCCCTGGGGAATGAGGCAGGCATTAGACTACTTTTTTTTTGTTTTTGGGAGGGGGAGTTTTATATTGTGGAAACTAGACCCGAAGTTATCAGAGCGCTTAACATGAGCACCAGTTGCGTTACAGATGTACGCATTCATTTTTGTTTGGCACGGGGAGATTAAGTGATTTGGCCAGATTCACAGGCTGAGTGTCGCTGCCTGGACTCCAACCCCGTTCACCAGCTACGAGGTCGACCACTCTAGCCCTTAGGCCACATCCTGTCCCCACGAGGGTGTGGTAATCAAGTCCTTTGAGGCTCTGCATGAAGAGTTCCGATAACCTTGGACCCAGGAGTGGAGATATTTACAGTTAAAGTATTCCCTCACAAGTCGATTGGGAGGACTGCCGTGGAAAACTGAGGATTCCTCGGTACTGCAATATTTTAAGACCTGGGGCATGTTCAAAGAGGTGGTCTGCAGATTCTACAATCTCATACTGTATCACCTTCACTCACAGCAATTGTTGCAACAATTGTACATTAAATTGCAGGGACTGTTACCCATAGACTACAAGGAGG
This sequence comes from Calotriton arnoldi, assembly GCA_963921515.1. Taxonomy (NCBI): domain Eukaryota; kingdom Metazoa; phylum Chordata; class Amphibia; order Caudata; family Salamandridae; genus Calotriton; species Calotriton arnoldi. The sequence continues at coordinate 35,160 of CAWUFW010000184.1, forward strand.
ACGACTGCTTTGAAACCATCAAAAATATGTACAAAGGGGTCACAGAGGCCAGTATGTAGTTCACTCTTGGTAAAGTGTTTTCAAAATAGTACTGGACCCCACAAACGCTTCAGACATCAGGTCAAATACCACTCCAACTCCTGGAGATACGCACGGGAGGGATGTGTTGATTCAACATCCTCTATCACTGGCGAGACCTGAGAGAGTACTGGTCCTCGGTGCAGGCCACTTTGGTTGGGACACTACACATGCCCTTACCTCTATAAAGCAAGCTAGTTTTATTGCACAAAATGGTCGACTTAACAACCCACAGTGCTTACCGTAGCAAAAATATGTATCCTACGACACTGGAGGGCACCACACCAACCTATCCATGATGAGTGGTTGTTTGAAATGTACCAAATAGCAAAACATGGGAAACTTATTTACAAGCTACAAGACAACTCAGAGATATGCACACAAATATGGAAACCGCCTTTGGTCCAGTTCTGATCTCAACCCCGTAGATGATCAAGACATAATACATAGCGAGCGAGCAGACTAATCATTCGCCCCCCCCCCTCCATTTCAGTGCCACCCGTCACCATCATCATTGGCACCACCACCCCTGGCAACTCACCCCATGTGATTATTTAGAATATTGTTATTCTGCTTATGTTCAGAACTCTTGACATATTATGATTTAAACTGTGGACATACCCTTCTGTGACAATAAACGAGAAGACAGAGGAGGTAGAGACTTTTTCGTTATTAACATTGTCTCATGTTCCTATTCACAAATGTGACGACCATGGCTGTGGATCTTAACTTTCTCCTCTCTGCCTTTGGATTATCAACTCTGGCGGTGCTATTTAACTATGAGATTGGGGCTCGGCTCTTATTTTGATTTTGTTTTAGATTTGGATCAGAACTGCACTACAGCAGAGGGTTCCGGTCCACCACATGCCACTACTTGTTACAATACCTGCTCAGTTTCACGCTGTGCTACATGTTACAAATGTTATGTGCTATATCCGTGCTGATTTCATTATCCCACACAATTCTGAACTATGCTATTTTTACTTTATCTTACTTAATTCGAACCTATTTTTATTTATTTAATGCATTCAAATCGACTGTATCCAACTGCTTTAGGCTGTATACGACAGTGGACGGGGGGAGGGGATTGTGACAGATATGTTATGGGAGCAAGACCTCTGACATCCTGGTCAGGAAACTGCTCTCTCTTCACGCAGCTCTGTCATAAGTGCCTCTACCCCAGTGCTGCTACAGGCCGGTGTTCAAGGCCCCTGTGCTTCACTTCACCATTGAGGTCCTTCTGCTGTCTTTTTCTTTTGCTCAGTTTACCTTTTTTGCCTCTGCTTTTATGACCATGCTTTTTTCTTCTGCTAAGTTTCCTTTTTTGCCTTTTTGCACTTTTTCCTCTTTTTTCTCTGTTCTTTCCTCTTCCTCACGCTTCTGCTGCTCCAGTGGCCCCTCCCGCGTGCTCCCGCACCTGCCACACAGCTGTCCCACCCTCCCCCGACCCCTACTTAATGGTGGCCCCTGCGCGATAAGGTGAGCAAGACCTCTGACCTCCTGGTCAGGAAACTGCTCTCCCCTCACGCAGCTCCGTCATAAGTGCCTCTGTCCCCAGCGCTGCTTCAGGCCGGTGTTCGAGGCCCCTGTGCTTCGCTTCGCCCGCAAGGTCCTTCTGCTGTCTTTTCCTTTGCCTTTCTGACTTTGCCTTTTTCTTTTGTCCAGTTTACCTTTTTTGCCTTTGCCTTTTTGACCTTGCCTTTTTCTTTTGTGCAGTTTCCTTTTTGCCTTTTTGCACTTTTTCCTCTTTTTACTCCGTTCTTTCCTCCTACTCCCACTGCTGCTGCCCCCTCGGCCCTTCTCCCCCATGTGCTCCCACCTCCTAGCTGTCCCGCCATCCCCCCGACACCTACTTAATGGTGGGTGCTGCGCAATAGGGTGAGCAAGACCTCTGACCTCCTGGTCAGGAAACTGCTCTCCCCTCGCGCAGCTCCGTCGTAAGTGCCTCTGTCCCCAGCGCTGCTTCAGGCCTGTGTTCGAGGCCCCTCTGCTTCGCTTCACCCATGAGCTTCTTTGTCTTTATGACGTTGCCTTTTTCTTTTACCCAGTTTACCTTTTTTGCCTTTCTGACCTTGCCTATTTCTTTTGCCCTGTTTCCTTTTTTGCCTTTTTGCACTTTTTCCTCAGTTTTTTCCTCCTCCTCCTGCCGCTGCTACCCCTGCGGCCCCTCCCCCTCCCGCATGCTCCCGCCTCCCAGCTGTCCCACCCTCCCCCCCACCCCTACTAAATGGTGGCTTTAGCACACGCATCGGGCATGCCGCTGGAGCACCGAAGGCACACCAAAGGCAAGCCCGTCTGTGACCCAACCGTGACCAGTGCGAGGGACCCTGGTTGTTAGAAGGTGGTTCTGACACTATGGGCCGCCCGGATTTTTCACTTTTTGAGCACCTGTGTGTTGAGCTTTTTCTGTGGGAGAGCCTCATAAATTGAGACTCATCCACAGTGAACTCATGATGAAAGAGACTGCATGTGGATTTTACTGGTGTCCCCCTGGCTTGACTAGGCCGCTGCGCAGCAGCTGGAGTACGGGACACCGGGCTGGTTACATGCAGACACCTGTGTACATGCGTCTGCACACGTGTAGGGGCTGCGCAGGGGAGATTCCTGGCGTGCGCAGTCCAGGAGCAGCTACAAAGTGAATGGTGTGGCAGGACTTATGCAGAATTGGGTGGTGACATGGAATAGGCTTTATACACTGGGAAGAAACATGCCAGGGAAAGTCAGTGTGCTTTACTGTGTTTTTCACTTCATTATTCCCCTATGGGGAAGTGGAGCCCATGGGCTAGTGTCACTTTCCTAAAGCCTACAGATTCCAGACACGCACTAAAGTCCACTGTAACGGGTGTGAGAAGAAGTATTCTGCAGAGTCCAAAGTCATATTTGTACTGCTTTTGGGTCATCCAGAAATGTCACATTTCTCTGAGTCAGTCATAACCAGGGCCAGGCTGAGGGCTGACCTCAGCTGGATTGATTGATAACCTTTTTTTCCACAAGCTAAGGCCTCCTCTCCACGAAGAAGAAGATGGGTGGGGTTACAGGCTCATCCATCAGCAGCTATCACTGGTGCCAGGCACCAGGCTGCACCAAGGAGGAAGGGCTCGTGTTACAGAGACCATGTGGCCAGAGACCCTGGACGACGCCATTTTGTACCAGCCCAGAGGCTGGACAAGAAGGAGGAGCAGGGGCAGGGAAGTGATGTGTCGCTGTTTGATAGGACCAACAGAGACTTCCTGCCAGCCCCTACTCAACTTTTAAAAAGTGCTTGCACAGGAAGAGAAGCTCTCTGGGGTGTGGTCTGCTGAGGCAGAAGGTGCTGGAGCTTGGCAATGGGCAGTTGGAAGGAGGAACCCCCTGACTGCCCCCAGGGCCCTAACAGCGCCAGAAGAAGAGCCAAGGACCAGTACGCAGAAGCAGGGGATTCTGCGCAGGGAGAAGAGAGGCCCAGGAGGAGAGCCAGGCGAAAGGCTGGCGCAGGGAGCCAGTGGAGACCGCTCCCTGCAGAATGCACCCTCTTGGAGACCCGGAGGGCGAAGGAGAGTGCTCCTAGTGGCTAGGGGGCGCCACCAGGAGCAAGAAGACGCGAAAATGGGGCAGATCGGACCCCCAGAGGCTGAGATATGGCCCCTGGAAGGTGAGCGAACTTTGACCCCTAAGAAGACCGACGACGAAGCACGTGGGGCTCCGCCGCCGGTCAAGGAGATGCCCCCGGGGTGGGTCAGGTCCCTGGGAGCTGCCCCCAGAAGAAGGGAAGCTGGGAAGCGCCATCACGCTCCCCGTAAAAGTACCCTGCAGGGGGGCCAGGAGCCCACCCTGGCCTCCACCGAAGATGGAGGTGGGGGAGCGCCGTCGCGCCCCCCCGCGAGGAGGTCTTGAGGGGCCCGGGACCCTATCCCCAGGCCCCGAAGCAAAGTCGGGGAGCGCCGTTGCGCTCCCCGTGAAGATACCCCCCGCGGAACGTGGAGGAGGAGGGGGGAGCGCCGTCGCGCTCCCCCGCAAAACGGAGGAAGTCGGGGAGCGCCGTCGCGCCCCCTCGAAGAGGCCCCCAGGGGCCTGGGACCCCATCCCCGGGCCCCGAAGTAAAGCCGGGGGACGCCGTCGCGCCCCCCCGTGAAGAGGAGGAGGGGCCCGGGACCCCATCCCCGGGCCCCAAAGCAAAGCCGGGGGGCACCTTCGCGCCCCCCATGAAGATGGCCCTGGGGGCCCGGGACACCATCCCCGGGCCCCAGAAGGAAGGAGGAGGCCGGGGGAGTGCCGTCGCACTCCCCCACGGTCCAGCCGGACCGGAGGGAGAAGACGCGTCTGCCCGCTGGAGCGGGCAGACCAGAAGTGCCCAGCCGGCTCCCGCGGCAGCACACGAGGGTGCTGGCCGCACTGGGAGCCGGCGGGGGCAGCCGGGGGTGGGCTCCCCAGGCTGCCCTCCAACCCGAAGGCAAGTGGGGGTCCCGGGTGGTACCGGGACCCCGATCCTGACCGGAGGAGCTGCACGGGGCCCGGGTGGGACCGGGCCCCTGATAATCTGCAAAGCGGCCGGGGGTGGGCTCCCCGAGCCGCAGTCCCTTACCTGGTGGTCCGGGTGGGACCGGGCCCCCCAACGAGGCCTCAAGATGCGGCGAAGCCGCTAGCAGCACAGCGGGAGAGCCGCTCATCTATTATTCACGCGAAGGAGCACGAAGCGCCCCACAATGCCTTGCAAGGCAAGGGGAAAGGATCGTTTTTGGTGCCTGGTGGCCCCCGGAGGAGGGGGTCACCCTCAAGTGTGAAAAAGGGTGCTGGGGGAGCTGCTGAAGAAGCGCAGTCTCCCCCCCAGCACGAAGAGAAAAGTCCCACCCTAAGTGTCTTGGGGATTTAATAGAAGCAACCCCTCAAGGGCTCAGCCAGCATTTTAACACCTTCTGGGCTGGAACTTTTGTTCTACAGCTGAGGGTGTATGGAGAAGTGCGACAAGGAGTGAAAGGCTGAGTTGGGGATGTCTGGAGAAGGGCATCCACAAGAGGTGTAATTGCACCCGTAGTGCATTTACTAAGGTTATTTCTTTTAGAGGGACTGAAGGTCACATGTGAAGTACCTGTGTAAGGTGATGTCATAAGCAAAGTGGGGTTATGTTGCCAAACATTTCTGCTAGGGTGTCTGGCTGTATATGTGTAATTCTGTGATTTCATCTGTGATGCTTTTAGGGGCTGTAATTGCAATGCATTCTAATGATCCACAAATGTGCTGAGTACTGTCAGTCTAAAGTGTGCTTAAACATGTATTCTTGCTGCTGCGCTTAAGTGAGGAACAACCCACACTGTTAGCCCTGAATATGTAGGGGTGCATACTGTATGGTCAATATAAGATGTTCAGTCAGGGTTATGTGTCACTAGGGCAGGTGAACCTATTTTTAATGCGTGTTGAGGTAATGGGGTGGGTCGCCACTGGGATGGTGCCAGTGCGCAAGCCCCTCGCTCCAGGTTATGTTCAACTAACTGCATTGGGGGGCAAGATGATGTGCATACATGGGAGTGGTGGTACTAGACCCCACCCCCCCTGCGGGAGGGGTGGAGATGTTATGCAATGTCACAAAGTAATTCCAACAGCTTATGTATATTTGTAAATTGGTGCATAGTATTGAGTAGTGTGTGTGTTTAATAAATGTACTCTTACTTTTATAAAGCAAAGTACAGACTGGACAATCAATTATTGAGTGTTATTTCCATGCACCTGCAAATGGCGATTACTAGCCCACACCACCTCCCTTGAGTAAAGCCTCAGACTGCTCTGCAACGCTGCCCTCTGAGAGTCAGACGCTACAATTGGGTGTTTGGTTCCCAGTGAAGGACAAATGTAGTCATGTTATTTGTGCAGGCCTCACAGATGCTGCCTCGTTTTCCAACACTGGTCTTCTGACCAGCCAGCACTACAGCTCCTCGGCCCTCTAGACACTCAACACAGGCCAGGTCAACAACTGCAAGTGTTCTTCTCCTATTGACACCCACTGACCCTTCACCTGCCGACACTGCTGCCACTCCTTCACCTTCACTGGACCCAGGAACCTCCTCATCCCCCGCCACAACTACAGCGCACCCCAAACCCTGCAATGCATCCTCCTCAACGTCCGCTCCCTTCACAGACACGCTGCGGAAATCTGGGACCTCCTTGACAGCACCACCCCGACTTCGCCTTCTTCACGGAAACCTGGATGAACGCCACCTCAGGACCAGACATCGCGATCACTATCCCCAAAGGCTACAAGTTCACCCGGAAGGATCACTCTAACTGCCCCGGAGGAGGCTCCGCTATAGCCCACAAATCCAACCTCCGACCAAGCACCCACACCGACGGGCCCAAAGACCTGATGGAGCACCTTCACTTCAAGATACAGACAAACCCGACCACCACCCTCCGAGGTACCCTCATCTACAGACCCCCAGACCCCACGCACCTTTCTTCGACTCCATCACTGACATCATCACCCCGCAAGCCATCACCTCCACTGACTACACCTTGCTGGGGGACCTCAAATTCCACCTCGACAACCTCCAAGACCCCAACTCCACCTCCCTACTGGACAACCTCCTCAACATCGGACTCAAACAGATCATACCAGAACCCACGCACTCAGCAGGACACATCCTAGACCCCATCTTCACAGCAGGAAACTCCATCACCTTCAGCCACACCTCCAAACTCCCATGGACGGACCATTGTTGCATCCACTTCGCCTTCAAAACAACCATCACCCACAAACCTCCACACCAGCTCCCACGCAGGAACTGGAACATGATCTCCAACGACTGGCTCAGCGCCTCCCTCAGCAGCTCCACTCCAACTGCCACGGACAACCCAACCACCGCTGCCCGAACCCTGCACAATTGGATCACCGACTGCACCTACACCATCGCCCCCCTCAAGAAAACTACCAACACACACGCCAAGATAGCCAGCTGGTTCTCCACCAAACTCCGCAAATCCAGACGAACCTGCTGATGCCTCGAAAAGTCCACCACAAGCTCATCAGATACACAAGGAAGAAAGCACTCTAGGTCAGAATCTCCGCCCACGCACACAACACCAGCAAGGAACTTTTCGGCATCATCAAAGAGTTCACCCAACCCAACAGTGAGACAGCTGACATCCCCCCTCCCAAGACCTGTGCAACAGACTCAGCTCCTTCTTCCATCACAAAATCAAGACCATCTATGACAACTTCGACGACGACAACCTACACATAGAACCTACACCCACCATTCCCGACACCATGCAGCCAGCACTTGACAGCTGGACCGCTCTCACCATCGAAGACACCCTGAAGAATGAATGAATGAATGAAACATTTGTAAAGTGCTGGAATCACCCCCACAGGGGAATCTCCGCGCTGACCATGGAAGGCAAAATAGGGGGTAGTGGGACGCTCAGTTATTGAAGAGTTCTGTTTTCAATAATTTCCTAAATTTAAGAAGATTAGGACACTTACGTAAGGTGAAGGGGAGCGAGTTCCAAAGACGCAGGGCAGCATAGGCAAAAGATTTGCCCCCAGTTAGAAGTTTGTTAACACGAGGGACTATTAGCAGAGCCTTACCACCTGAACGCAAAGATCTGCTAGGGCGGTAATGGACAAGTTTTTCCTCCAGATACAGGGTCCCACCATCATTGATTGTTTTATGGACCAGGCAGCAGATTTTAAACTTAATTCTGGCACGGATAGGGAGCCAGTGAAGATATTTCAGCAACGGCACGGAGGCTGTCCTGGGAGGCAAGTTAAGAGCCAACCGTGCTGCTGTATTCTGAACCACCTGCAACCTGTTTAGCACCACCTCATTTGCTGCTCCAAGGAGTTCATTGCAGTAGTCAAGAGACTGACTACTAGAGCTTGGAGCAGGGTCTTACGGACAGATAAAGGGAGAAGATAGAACACACTCCGAAGGAGCTTCATCATAGAAAAGCATATGCCTGAGATGGCAGCCACTTGGTCTTTCATGGATAAAGAAAGGTCCAAATATACTCCCAGGGTTTTTGCCTTGATAGTGGGGATGGAAGCAGGGCCTAATTCTGACGGCCACCAGTCGGGAGACCACAGAAGTTGTGCTTTACCGAACAGAAGAACTTCCATTTTATTGCCATTCAACTGGAGAAAGTTCTTACTCATCCAGTCGGAAATAGCATGCATGCCCTCTGCAAAACACTCTTATGTAGCCACCAAATTATTATCAAACAAAATCAGAAGTTGCGAGCCGTCCGCATATGAGAAAGGAACAAAGCCATATTCTCTGATAATCTTTGCAAGGGGGGCCACGTATATATTAAACAGCGTAGGGCTGAGGGACGATCCTTGGGGGACCCCTTTCCCAAGTGGTTAAGCCCCAGATCTAAAGGGACGCAGATTGACGGTTTGATGCGCTGCTCTAGAAAGCTGGAGAACCATTGAAGAGCCGGCCCTACCACACCAATTTCCGTCAGTCTTTGCAATAGCCTATGATGGGCTACAGTATCAAAGGCCACGGACAGGTCTAGCAGCACTAATGATACTGCCTTGTTATTATCCAGAGAGAGTTTAATAAAATCTGTCACGCCTATCAGGGTGGATTCGGTGGAGTGTCTAGGTCAAAAACCAGACTGTGAGGGGTCAAGACATAATTGGGCCTCAATGTATTCCATGAGTTGCGAGTTGATATATCCCTCCAAAAGTTTACTCATGAGCGGAAGGAGCGAAATAGGGCGATAGTTAGATAGCTCTGCAGGAGGCATTTTAATCTTCTTACACATCAGAATGATATGAGCCGATTTCCAGGCCAAAGGCTTCCGCAGCCTTCGACACAGTCTCTCACCGCACCCTAGCCCACAGACTTCACGAAGCAGGAATCCGGAACAAGGCCTTCGACTGGATCCGCTCTTTCCTCTCTGGAAGAACGCAGCGGGTCAGACGCCCACCCTTCCTATCGGATCCCACACTGACCACCTGCGGAGTTCCCCAAGGATCCTCCATCAGCCCCCTCTGTTCAACGTCTACATGGCCCTGCTCGCACCCATCGTCAGATCCCACGGACTCAACATTATATCCTACGTGGACGACACCCGACTCATCCTCTCCCTATCCAAAGAATCCAACGTCTCCAAACACAACTTTCAAGAAGGAATGGAAGCAGTCGCCAGGTGGATGAAGAACAGCTGCCTACAACTAAACACGGACAAAACCGAAGTCCTCATCTTGGGCCCACACCTTGATGCCTGGAACGACACCTGGTGACCCCCCTCCCTGGGAAACCACCCTCCCCCACTGACCACACACGCAACCTCAGAATCATCCTGGACTCCGAACTCAAAGTGGACCGCCAAATCAACACTGTTTCTTCCTCCTGTTTCCACACCCTCAAACTCCTATGAAAGACCTTCAATTGGATCCCCCTTGAAAACAGGAAAACCGTCACCCACGCCCTCATCATCAGCAGACTGGACTACGGCAACGCTCTCTATGCCGGAATCAACAAGAACCTCACCCTCAAACTCCAGAACGTCCAAAACACCTCCGCCAGACTAGTCCTCAACCTACCTCGCCACTGCCACATCACCCAACACCTGTGGACACTACATTGGCTCTCCTCCGAGAAGAGAATCACTTTCAAGCTTCTCACCCACACCCACAAAGCCCTCCACAACACCGGACCTGCCTACCTGAACCACCATCTCTCATTCCACGCATCTCAAAGATCCCTCCGCTCAACCCAGCTCTCCCTTGCTACGGTGCTACGCATCAAGAAGACCAGAACAGGAGGTCGCTCCTTCTCCTTCCTCATGGCCAAGGGATGGAACACCCTCCCTCCCCACCTCCGACAGACGCCAACACTCTCCAAGTTCACGAAGGACCTCAAGACCTGGCTCTTCGATGGATAGCCATGAACATTCGGGAACTGCGCCACCCGCCCCCGCCCCCCCCAGAGCCTTGGGACCCTCTCGGGTGAGTAGTTGCGCTTAACAAACCCATGATTGATTGATTGATTGATGTTATGTTATGTTAAATTAACTTGTAATGCGCATGAATCACCCCCAAAGGGGTATCTCAGCGCGGTAGAGACCTACAAGCAGGTGGTCATAGTATTACAATAATTCGGTTTTAAGAAGTCTCCTAAAGCTACGGTAAACAGTACTCTCTTGTGTGTGAATAGGAACTTTATTCCAGTAATGAGGGGTCAGAAATGAGAAAACTCTGCCTTCAGAGCGAGATTTCTTGATTCGTGGTACCATAAGTAGGGAATTTGCTCATTGATCTTAAAGGCCATCCTGGCCGTTAAGGAAGGAGTTTCTCTGTGAGTTATCTGGGTCCCTTGCTGTTTAGCGCTTTGTGCACTAAGCAGCAAATTTTTTAAATAATTCTCTTACACACCGGAAGCCAATTGAGTGAGTGCAGCAGGGGAAAGGAGGCAGATCTAGCCGGCAGATATGCCAGCCCTTGGGTACCCATTCTCCATCCTTCACAAACAGATCACGATCCGTCGTCTAACTAGGACTAGGCACTTGGTTATCCTCTTCCTCTCCTCAATTGATCCCGGTTCCCTCTCATGGTAACCTGTTCCTTTGAGGAAGACAGGGAAAGTCTGCTTCTCACCTGTGATATATGATTGATTCCTAATGGATAGTTGGTAGTGATCCAGCGCGAAGGTCAATACCTGATCAGGGATCAATAACCAAATACTATCACATAACAATGGCCAATACACATTCACCCAAATCCCTGATGCGCTGGTGTCAATTTATACAATGTTCAATTCTCTTTTCAATAAGATTCATATATGTCATTTTCCAAAAATACTTATCTAATCTATATATCAACTTTCCTCTACTTGATCGATGAACCAATTAGTTGAATAGTTGATGTTAATGATATGACATTTCTAACTTACTTTCAGTCAATAAAATAATCACAAACCCTCGGTAAAGTTAATACATTTTATCTCAAATTAAATGGAAAAATGCTCAAGGCAACGGTTACAAGTGCAAACAATGAACTCACAAAGGGAGAGAAAAACATCAGCAATTCAGAGAGAGACAAACTCATCAATCAAATAATTATGCATGAAGGAGTGGATAGATTAAGAGACAAAAGTTTCAGCAAATTCAAATGCGAAACAGAATTTACCTAACGGAGGGGATAGATGAAGAGACAAAGTTTCATCTAAATAATACATACAAATGTATTTATGACGGAGTGGATAGACGAAGAGACATAAGTATCAGAGACAAAAATACATTTGCAAGAAATATGCCTGTATGAGTCAGAAACATACAAACCTAACGGTCTGTAGAAAACCACTACCCTGGCCAAGGCGAATGTTGGGGGTTCCCTGAAAAGAGTCAGGAAACAAAGATTTACAGGGACAGGAACGGAAAAGGACAGGAATCAGCTAGGCCTCTCTGCAAACCGACGGACAGCGACGCAGCTCCCCTCTCTCTCAGTCTCTCCAGCCTAAACCCCTTCTCTCCTCCACCCCAGTTATACCCTAAAACCTACATGCCCGTCCCACATTAGTTGCAACAATTTATAAAAACTAGACAGATGATTGGAGGGCCTAGGAGGCGTCTCTGTCACACCACAGTGACCGCATGTACATTTTAGTCAATTCATTGTTTGCTTCCTTTCTCACAGTTCGGTTCTTAGTTCATTCTCACTTTTTCTTATATATGATACATTTAAACAGTCTTATTCATAAAATTGACAACATCCGCGGACTAGGACTCCGGTCCCACGGTTGATTTCATCACTTGGCCGACAATCGTCACACTGGACTTCAACTCGTTCATTTCTTCTGCTGTGCACAGCGCGTCTGTCTTGCCTCTGACAGATCAGACTCACTCTTCAGCTCACCCCTCCCTTCTTCCGACATCATTAACAAAATGGAGTTCATCCAGCCCACTATAGCGAATGGAAAATGGACATTCATTAATTATATAACAATGTAGTTTTCACTGTTTACCCCCCTCCCTGCACTATTCCTCATTTAGGGTTACCTAGCATAAGCATTAAGCTGAAAGCAGCATTACTTATTATTTTAAAGCAAAGTGCAACATGCAAACTACGAAGTGCACATGCGGCCTAGTCATGCATTGTTTTTCATTTCATTCAAAACATAATGTAAATACGGTTTTAGTTCTTCCACATGTTATTTCTTGTTAGTGTATACATGCGCAAAGCAGTTTTCCCACGTGTTGGTGTAAGGTGAACGTTAGTTTCATTTACTACTTACTGTTAGTACGTATTATGGGGGTATTAATTGGAGCAGGTTTCTTTTCTCGAACCCCTGCTCCTGCTCCATCAATCCCCCCTTTGATGGCTTTCTGGAGCCATCATAAAATACCTACCATACCGAGTGCCATCTTTAATTTATTTAAAACTCAGTACTCTTCTCTCTTTTTATGGCACTTTCGTCTAAATCTTTCATCAAATCATAATATTCTCCTTTAATTTCTTCAAGTTCTATTTCTTATTTTTCTCTTTCTTGCTCTACGTTCATTCCTTAATTCTGTCACTTCTCTTTTTCTACCTTTACCCTTACAACATTTATATGTCGTTATCATCACTAATACTACTATGGCTATTGAAATAAGTGGCATTATTATTTTCCCTAATAAACTACTTCCAAAGGTAGAAAACCATTTACTCACAGAAGAGAAACTCTTACCAAGTTTCTCCCAAACACCATCAACCTCCAGTTGGGTCAAGTCTTTATGTAATTTCGTAATATTCTTTATATATCCCTCAATTCCTTTACTTTTGTCAGGGATATAGGTACAGCAGTGTTGGATTTTCAACATGCCACAGACTCCACCCTCTTTTGCTAATAAGATATCAAGGGCAAGTCTATTTTGCAAAACCATTGACCTGATTGCAACCATTTCAGTGTCAATCATCAAGAACCCACCAGCAGTATCTGTTGATAAACGATCAACCACTGTGACAACTTTCGAATTTTGTGCGAATTCAAGACTACTCCAACTGAGGGTATCAGTGCGCCAAAAATATCACCTACTATTTCTGAGAAACTTGCTCTCTTGTTATGTGTTAGTCCATGTTTTATTTCATTTAGTTGGTTACTATTTCTGTCTACTTGGTAGACTTTAGGAAAAACAATTGCAAAATAACAACTACCATACCAATGTGCAGGCAACCTATAGTAAGCCTTCTTGCCACACACATAATAAACTCCTGGAAAGACAGGATCAGTTCCACCCTTTAATCCCCAACCTCCAGTAATTTGGAAAGTATGTCACATTCACTACTACCAATGAAATAATTGTTATAGTTAGTTTTCGTTCTCAGCAAACATATTTTCCCTTTCTGGGACCAGTCCAGGGACATTGCAGCGTATGTCTCGCCTTTCTCATAAACTCCTTCTCTAAAAGCCCACGGTGGTACCTGTGACTTCTGTTCAGCAGCCTTTCTTTGGAAACTTTCTCTTCTATCTTTCTACCATTTCTATAAAAATCTTTTCTTCTACCTGCAAACTACAAGTCAGGTTATTTCTATAAGCATATTCTATATCTAAAGTTTTGGTGATATGGAAGAACTCTCCCGTTTAATGTGCATTTTTGCTACTTAAAACCTTATTTAGCTCTTTTAATAACTGGTATTTCTGAAAATGCTAAATCTATATTAGAGTAGTGGTTTTCGAGTTTCCCCGTCACATAGAATAGGCTGGTTAAAATACTGCATGACACACCATATGTTAAAGGTAGGTGATGGTAAGTCACCCCCTCTGAGACAGATGAAGGTAATCGCATGCACACATAACAATCACTCACATTCATGGTTTCAGTATATTCGTACAACAATTTAGTAAACACATTTAACGAGAAATCACTAACTGATTTATCATGATGGAGAATACTTCCATCCAATGGTTCTATTTTAGTATTAGGAGTTTCATTAGTAACATCATTCACTCCTTTACTTGTCACATCATTTGTATTATTCCCATTATTAGTTACCATTAGAATAGGTACAAGGACAGTTTGTAATACCCACATGAATGTTAATAGTAAAACACTACATAAGCAAGCTTTAATACATCTACGTTTTAAACTAGATTCTTGGATGTTCAGTCACTTCTGCTTTAGTCATTCTGTATTCTATAAAAATAATTTTTTTAATCTAAATCTATAGACACTAAACTTTACTAAAATAGTGTAATCCCACACTTCAGACTTTCTTCTTCACCCCTTTTTTTTTTTTCTTCAGAATTCTTTACTTCTTCTCCCAACTGACAATTTTGCACCTTAGTTTCTTTTGTCACAGTTCTTTTAAGGTGGTCTCAATTTGCCTTCATCAACATGCTCAGTGTCAGAACTGTCTTTTTCTTCACTTGGATCAGAACTTTCAATTTCTTCCAACATGACATAGGTCCATTCTGGTGCTTTGTATTTTCTGCTTGGAATTCTTATTCTCCTGGTTTTTCGTACTAATTCTTCTCCTGACTCTTCTTGTTCTGTCTGACTTGAGACTTCATTACTTTGTTCCGGTCTTTTCTTTGACTTTCTTCTCACAAGAGTGTATTTCAGTCTTTTCACTCCACCTGGCCAATTATCACCCTTTCTTGGTTTTTTGGTTTGAACTACTTTTTCACCTTCTGTATCTTGTTCATATGTTCTTTTATTTGGCCTTTCTTTTATCTGCTCTTCTTCCTCTTCTGGATTTTCAGCAACTTCTGTTTCAGTTGTTCCGACAGTAATTTCACTGACTTCTGGCTCAACAGTGAATTCACTCCCTTCTGGTTCAGCAGTGAACTCACTTTCTCCTGGTTCAACAGCAGTCTCACCTTCTTCTGATTCAACAGCAGTCTCCCGAGACCCAGTAGTTGGTGCCCACTTTACTTGACTTATGCTCGGCTGTTCATCATCAGCTTGTTCTTCCGAACCTGTTATTCTAGATTCTTCAGCTTCACACACTTCAACCTCTGGTCTTTGACTTTTGTTTACCAGTTGCTGTTCTTCTTGTCTTTCAAGTGGACTTGGGACTCGTCTAGTGTGGCTTGCGTGAATCCAGTTTGGCAGACCACCACATTTTATGGCCGTTGTCATCACCAAAATAACTTGGTAAGGACAGCTCCACCTGGGTTCTAAACACCATTTCCTCACGTGTTTCTTGATGAGAACCCACTCACCAGGACTCAGATCATGAGCTTGATTCGGCTGTGTTGTTGTGGCATCTTCTCCAACCTGGTGAGACACAGAACGCACCAGATCAGCCAATCCTCTGCAATAATCAAGCTCTAGATCATCAGATATGTTCATCAGTTTGTTCGCTGGTATGTATGCTTGTCTCATTGCTCTTCCCATTAGGATTTCATGTGGACTCAAACCCATTGTCAGGAATGCTTCTAAGACTCATTAATACAAGGGGTAAAGCGTCAGGCCATTTCAGTGTTGTGGATGCACACACCTTTCCTATCCTAGATTTTATTGTGCCGTTTATCTGCTCAACTACTCCAGATGCTTCGGGTCGATAGGCAAAATGATGCTTCTGTTCAATCTGTAATGCTGCACAAATCATCCGAATTATCTCATTATTAAAGTGTGTTCCTCTATCTGTCTCTAAAGTGAATGGAAATCCATATCTAGGAATTAGTTCTCTTAGAAGTAATTTTGCGACAGTTAAGCTGTCATTCCTTCTTGTCGGATAGGCTTCCACCCAGTGAGAGAACAAACAGACAACAACCAGCACATATTTCAACCCACCACATGGGGGTAACTCAATAAAGTCCAATTGGAGACGGGTAACTGGTCCTCCTGCTCTTCCAATTCATCCCCAACTGACAACTGTTTTTCTGCCTGGATTTTGCTTCTGACAAGTGATACACCTCTGGCAAAGGCTCTCTGCAATGACCCTGAACTTAGGGTTATACCATGACTGCTTGAAGTGTCTGATCATTGCATCTCTTCCAATATGTGCCATTCCATGATATACCCTGGCCATATGGGAGAGTAAAGAATCTGGCAAGACTGGTCTTTCGTCAAAGTATACCCACACTTGGTCTTTTGCTCGCTTTCTACGAACTGTATTTCTCCAAATTTCCTTTTCCTCATCACTTGCCTCTTCCTGCATCTGCCTCACTTCATCCCAAGTTTCATATATGTTTGTAAACATAAGATGGCATTCAGTATTTTCTCTTTCAATTGCTCTGCTTAAAGCCATTGAATTTCGTGCACAGAAACGCGCTATTTGGTCAGCGTATCTGTTGCCCTTCGTCACATAATCATCTCTTGATTTATGTGCGGCACATTTGGCCACTGCAATTCTTTTGGGCAATTGCAAAGCATCCAATAATTCTTTTACAGTTTTGCTGTTCCTAATAGGGGAACCTGAATAAGTCAGAAATCCCCTTTGCATCCACAGCTGTCCAAAGTCAGGGACAACCCCGAACCCATTTTGCTATCAGTAAATATGGTTACCCTCAGGCTTTTGGAAATTTTGCACGCTCTGATTAGATCTATCAATTCAGCAATTTGAGCAGAGTTTACCCCTTTTAGACAGGATGCTTCTAGAACTCCCGCTATGGTGCAAACAGCATAGGCAGTGCATAATTCGCCTTTTTCATTTCTTAGGCATGATCCATCCACAAATATCTCACAGTCTGGTTCTTCCAAGGGAACATCCTCTATATCAAACCTGGGTTTTGTGCACAGTTCTGTCACATCCAAACAATCATGATCCGCTTCCTCTCTCACTTCCTCACAACGAGAATTAGGCAGTAGAGTTGCCGGATTTACAGTTGTGCACCTCACCACAGTCACATTCTCAGCACCCAGAATCACTCTCTTGTACTTAGTCAGCCGACTAGAGGTCAAGTACTGTGTAAGGGTACGAGTCAAAAGAATCTCAACAGAATGCGGCACATACACCTTTACTGGATATCCCATCACAATCGCTTCACTTTGTTCCAGACTCATACAAGTGGCAGCTACTGCTTTTAAACATCCTGGTAATGCTGCAGCCACTGAATCCAAAGTAGTAAAAAAATATGCTACTGGACGTCGTGCCATTCCATGTTTCTGAGTCAAGACTGAAAGTGTACATCCATCTCTTTCACAGCAGTACAATACAAAATCCTTTGTATAATCTGGCATTCCTAATGCAGGTGCATGACAAAGACTGTTTTTCAATTTTACAAAAGCTTCCATACTTTCATCATCCAGTTCAATCGGATCTTTCACATCCTTCCGTGTCAACCTCTGTAGAGGTTTTGCAATCAGTGAGAAACCACTGATCCACTGCCTGCAATATCCAACCATTCCCAGAAACATTCGTACTTCTTTCTGAGTTTTGGGTGGGTTCATTTGTTTGATCACTTTAATAGTTTCAGGTGTCACCTTTCTAACTCCTTTTTCTATTTTGTGTCCTAGGTACTGGACTTCTTGTTTGCAAAATTGTAATTTTGCTGGGGACACCTTGTGTCCTCCTTCTGCCAAATGGTTCAATAAAGCAACTGTGTCTGTGACACATGCTTCTCGTGTCTTTGATGCCACCAGTAAGTCATCAATATATTGAACCAAAACCGAATTTCCTGGCATAACCGGAGTCTCCAAACATTTTTTCAAGATTTGGTTAAAGATTGAGGGACTCTCTGTGTACCCTTGAGGAACTCGGGACCATGCCAAAACACGGTTTCCGAACCGGATGTAAGGGAATCGAGAAAAAGGCTTGGCATAAGTCAATCACTGTGTACCATTCAGCATCACAGGGAATCTGGTACAGTATCACTACTGGATTTGGCACTATTGGACAACATGGCACTACAATTTTATTAATCTTTCTTAAATTCTGCACTATTCTATATTTCCCACTGGGTTTCTTAATACCTATGATAGGTGAATTACAAGGACTGCTCAGTATTTCTTTCAGAATTCCCTGTTCAATCATTTGATCGATTACAGGAGTGACTCATGCAATTACTTCTGGACTCATTTTGTACTGAGGGGTGTTTGGATACGCAGCACCATCTTTTACTGTAATCTGAATAGGATCTACGTTTGTCATTAAGCCAATTTCTTTTCCTGAAAAATCCCACGCATCTGATTTCACTGCACTTTTTAATTCTTCAGGCAAATTTTCTTTTGTAAGAAGTGAATATAACTCATCCACCTCTGTTCCTTGCTTCGCTAACATCATTTTAAATTCAACATCCTCATCAGGTGTCTGAAATGCAATACTATCTGGCGTACAATTGATGGTGCAACTCATCTTGCATAGTAAATCTCTACCTAAGAGATTTACTGGACTCGAGTCACATACCACAAACCGATGCATATCTTTGAAGTTACCTATGTGAACTTCTATCGGATTTGTAACTGGCGCTCTAATATGCTTATTTGAGACTACTACAACTTGGATAATTTCTCCCGAGAGGGGTAGGTTTGGAATTTCTGCTGCTCTCACAGTAGAATGGGTAGCACCAGTGTCCACTAAGAATGTAATGTCATTCCCTTCCACCTGTCCATCAACAAATGGACCTGACTGATCTACCGCCAAGGATGTGCCAAGCACGCACTCCTCCTCCCCCCTCAGGCACCGTCATTGAGATGAGTCTGAATCATTCTCATTGCACTGCAACCAATATTGTCGAACCATTTGCACAGTTTGATTCTTACCACTTTGGTCACCTCCGTGAAATCCAGTATTCGCACTGTACCTCTGCACTTGAGCATTCACATTATTTGGCATGGGAGCTTGTGGCACATGTAACTGTGGAGTAACTATCTGCTGCTGCTGCTGTTGATTTACACCCACCTCATTCTGCATCTGTGGAATTAAATTTTGATTTCCCCGCTATTCTTTTTAGCAGATCTACACTCATTCTTCCAATGTCCAATCTTTCCGCATGCATGACAAGGAAATTTCTTCATAGCTTCCTCTCTATTCATTTTTCCTCTTCCTTTACCTCCACTGGAATTCTGCCCATTTTGATTCTGACCATTCATCTGAATACCAGTTTGAGGATTATTAATCACCTCTTGCTGCTCTGCCACTTTCACTTGTGCCCACATCATTTTCTATTTAACTTTTTATGTCGTGATTCAATATCATCACTACAATACTTTGCATACATCAGAATTTCATCGATTGTCTTGTTCTGCCAGCAAATTAAATGCTGTTGAATCATACTGCTAATTTCTGGTATCAAACCAAACACAAAACAATACACAAAATGTCCCATATCCTTGTCTCCAATATTCTCAAATCCACTATACTGTTTAAATACCTGTAACAACCTTTCATAATAGGCATGTACTGACTCCTTTGGTTCTTGGGTTGTTCTGTCAATTTTAACCTAATCTGTTTCCTTAGGGGAAATTTTCCCTCTTAGAAACGTGATTACTTGATTATACTTTTTCATTACCTCGTCAGACGGTGCACCTGTTTTAGGGTCCCTAGGATATTCTTCCTTTGGCCAATCAACTGTGATCTTACACTCTGTCCATAAATCTGCTGGAACAACAATCTTGAACAATCCATCTAAATCTTTTAGCAACACCTTTGAGACTTTCACAAACCTCTCTACCTGTTTGTACCATTCAACTGGTTTCTCTCTTATCCTGGGAAAATCATTCGTGAAAGACAACATATCCTGTCTTGACCATGGAACATGAACATATCCACCACCGGGTACTTCTCTCATCGGACACACCCTTTCAACCTGTTCTGTCTCTTTTAATGGAAACATGGATGTTCCTTTACTAGCTGCTTCTTCCTTCTTTCTCGTCCATCTATTCTTCCATCGATCTACATCTCACCATTTTTTCAATATGTTCATCAATTCTTTTATCTGCAATCTCTTTCCAGATGCATTCAAACTCTCTAGGTCTTTGTCAGTGAAAGCCAATCTGAATGATTTCTGCAACACTTTCGACTTTTCTATGTCTATTCCATACTCACTAGCAGGCTTCGGTTTTGTTATTTCCCTTATCCAATTATTCAAATCTTCTGGTGATGGACCTGCTGAACTCCCTGCTATTGGAGGAACATTTGGCCCTATTCTCCTTGGATCTAATTGTATACCTCTTTGAGGGGTCTCCGTTATCAACTCACAAACCGGAAGATCTATCAATGTGGCATTCTGATCATCTTGATCCTTCTCATTCATTACCGTGACCACCCCACTCCAGATACCACTTCTCGGAACTGTCAATGAATGTACTTTTGATAAATTCTGTCTTTCCCCATACAAGGGAACTACAGGACCAATTGTTACTGGTACTGTCAGTGCTTCTGCATTCAGGCTGAGCTGATTCATTTTTTGAACCTGCTCTAGTCTTGCCTTATTCAACAAATTTGTTTCATTTTCTCGCACTACTCTAGCTATTTCAGTAACCTGGGGGGTCAAGGGAGTTCTCATTTGTGGAGCACTAGGGGTTACTTCTCCTGAATTTTCTTCATAAGGCGGAGGTCTTTTCATCATCATATCCTCCAATAGCTCATCCTCCTCAGAATTATTCGGGTCATCTCTAAAACTGGAAGTCTCTATATTCTTCTTTTTCTCCTTATACTTTCCTCCAGTCTGATCATCAGCAACTAAAACTGGATACAAACCTTGGGTTACTACAGCTCTCCTCCATCTTTTCAACTTTTCTTCCCTACTTTCAAAAGGATATCCATGCATCCAACTCCTGTATCTTCTGTTACCTCCTCTATATCTCTCTCTTTCAAATGCCTCAACTTCCCATTCTTCCAATGCTTTGTATTGCGTCAATCTAGGATTTGGTTCTAGTGCATTAATTCGATTTCTCAGATTCTGCAATATCCTTACATTAAATGTACCATACTGTGGAAAAGCTATGACACCATCATCCTTTGTATATTCCACCCAATTCTCTAACCACATACACGTATGATATCCTTGCTCCAACATCATATAAGAAGCAGGCGTCTTTTGGGGTGGAATAGGAATTCCTGCCCTAGTCACAATCGGCTTGTCTTTATTGAAAAAATTCTTTCTTTTCTTTAACAGCTTCATTTTCTCTAAACCTTTACGCTAATGTACCTCACCAAAATAAACAAAGAAAACATTCCGTAATTCTACGTATTCTATTTGTCAGCTCTCGTCCCATACCAGCGCGACACACACTAACCGTCCAATCAGAGCACCACTACGTAAGCAAGGTCTTCGACCAATACCAGCGCGGCTCACATCAACCAACCAATCACAGCTCAGTACACGCCCGCTGCCTGACCAATGCCAGCGCGGCCTTTTCTGACGTCAGTATTACTCCTTCTACTGACCCTCCCTTCACAAAAATTTACGGCAATTTTTCTTAATCAAAATTTCTGTTAGTAACAACACAAAAACAATGCTACCTTGTATGTTCCACTAAATAAAGAGATAGTTTTCACCCTTCAATAGATTGTTTTTCTCACTACGAGTCCTAATAACGACCAGCGTTATTTTACTCTTCAAACAAGCTTCCGGGAAGACCTATTACTCCTCTAGGGATAAGGCCAAGATTTCGCAAGAGGAATTTTTGGCGTGAAAAGAGGTCTTGTTACTCTCCTGGGGATAAGGCTAGAGTTTCAAAAGCAGACCCTTCGCTATTTCAGTTACCCTACTTATATACGAAATTTTCCTAATATAACACCTACAGCCCTCCATAGCTTTTAGGTATCATTACAACAGACAAAGTACTTCTGCAGTGTGACTTCTTTACCACACTCTTCTTCTGCCTACTTCAGGCTAATTCCATTCCCGGGATTCCTCAGGTATCTCCGTACCTAAACTTCCAGACAACATAAAACAGGACACTAACTTTTCATGTTAAGAACATATAATCAATAATCAATAATCATTACCAAACTAATTAATAATTAAACCGTCCTCTGCTGCCAAGAAACTGATCCAGCGCGAAGGTCAATACCTGATCAGGGATCAATACCCAAATACTATCACATAACAATGGCCCATACACATTCACCCAAATCCCTGATGCGCTGGTGTCAATTTATACAATGTTCAATTCTCTTTTCAATAAGATTCATATTTGTAATTTTCCAAAAATACTTATCTAATCTATATATCAACTTTCCTCTAATTGGTCGATGAACCAATTAGTTGAATAGTTGATGATAATGATATGACATTTCTAACTTACTTTCAGTCAATAAAATAATCACAAACTCTCAGTAAAGTTAATAAATTTTATCTCAAATTAAATGGAAAAATGCTCAAGACAACAGTTACAAGTGCAAACAATGAACTCACAAAGGGAGAGAAAAACATCAGCAATTCAGAGAGAGACAAACTCATCAATCAAATAATGACATTATGCATGAAGGAGTGGATAGATTAAGAGACAAAAGTTTCAGCAAATTCGAATGCGAAACAAAATTTACCTAACGGAGGGGATAGATGAAGAGACAAAATTTCATCTAAATAATACATACAAATGTACTTATGACAGAGTGGATAGACGAAGAGACATAAGTTTCAGAGACAAAAATACATTTGCAAAAAATATGCCTGTATGAGTCAGAAACATACAAACCTAACGGTCTGTAGAAAACCACTACCCTGGCCAAGGCGAATGGTGGGGGTTCCCTGAATAGAGCCAGGAAACAAAGATTTACAGGGACAGGAACGGAACAGGACAGGAATCAGCAAGGCCTCTCTGCAAACCGACGAACAGCGACGCATCTCCCCTCTCTCTCAGTCTCTCCTCCACCCCAGTTATACCCTAAAACCTACATGTCCGTCCCACATTAGTTGCAACAATTTTTAAAAACTAGACAGATGATTGGAGGGCCTAGGAGGCATCTCTGTCACACGACAGTGACCTCATGTACATTTTAGTCAATTCATTGTTTGCTTCCTTTCTCACAGTTTGGTTCTTAGTTCATTCTCACGTTTTCTCATATATGATACATTTAAAGAGTCTTATTCATAAAATTGACAACGTCCGCGGAATAGGACTCCGGACCCACGGTTGATTTCATCACTTGGCCGACAATCGTCACACTGGCCTTCAACTCGTTCATTTCTTCTGCTGTGCACAGCGCGTCTGTCTTGCCTCTGACAGATCAGACTAACTCTTCAGCTCACCCCTCCCTTCTTCCGACATCATTAACAAAATGGAGTTCATCCAGCCCACTATAGCGAATGGAAAATGGACATTCATTAATTATATAACAATGTAGTTTTCACTGTTTACCCCCTCTCCCTGCACTATTCCTCATTTAGGGTTACCTAGCATAAGCCTTAAGCAGAAAGCAGCATTACTTATTATTTTAAAGCAAAGTGCAACATGCAAACTACGAAATGCACATGCGGCCTAGTCATGCATTGTTTTTCGTTTCATTCAAAACATAATGTAAATACGGTTTTAGTTCTTCCACATGTTATTTCTCGTTAGTGTATACATGCGCAAAGCAGTTTTCCCATGTGTTGGTGTAAGGTGCACGTTAGTTTCATTTAATACTTACTGTTAGTACGTATTATGGGGGTATTAATTCGAGCAGGTTTATTTTCTCGAACCCCTGCTCCATCAGTAGGATCAAAATTGGCATCCTGTATTCTTGATCTGTATCGCTATATGTTTGCCAATTAAAATATACAACAAAAATAAAGAAACCAAGAATTAAACAATACATTCAGCCACTACGCTGGACAATGAAGCTAGCATTCTCAGTCCCTAATAATTTCGTTTGCCAAAAAATTATGCTTTTTAGTAACATATTTGAATAATGCACTTTTTACTAGCAGCAGTACGGGTCGAACAACCTGGATTCAAATCCCTTCCCCATCTAGTCAAGTTAAGCACTTGCTGCAGAGGTCTATCTGTGACTTGCAGGTCTTGATGTGTATCCTTTCAGGGCCGTCTCAGCATTTTCATTCGCCCGAGATGTACAAAATGATACCTTTCAGTTAAGTGAAGATTACATGTTTACTACAAGTGCTATAAGAAGAAAGGGCATTCGCTATATTAAAAAAAAAATCATGAATTGTTATTATTTTCGTACAGGCATCATTTTCGGCACATTCGGGATGAAGAAAGCAAAGTTACCTCTCACTTATAGACTTAGCTTCACAGAATAAGAGTGAGGGACAGAAAGAAAAAGACAGGGGGAGGAAGAGAAAATAAATGACATTAAGAGAGAGAATACATTTAGATGTACAAGCCTCTCATCTATAAAGTAAAAATATTTCTAGCCATATTTGCAGTCTTTCGTGTGTTTAGAATGTAAAGTAATTTAAAATGCACAAATAAACATTGCTGTAATATAATATTATTTGGCGAAGTTATTATGGACAGAAACACAGTCGTAACATTGAACAGAGATAAATGCGAAATGCCATTATGCATTTCTTCCC
This sequence comes from Calotriton arnoldi, assembly GCA_963921515.1. Classification (NCBI taxonomy): domain Eukaryota; kingdom Metazoa; phylum Chordata; class Amphibia; order Caudata; family Salamandridae; genus Calotriton; species Calotriton arnoldi. The sequence goes on from CAWUFW010000184.1 coordinate 59,558, forward strand.
ATTAGGCCTTCCTGAGAACAGACACTTCACGAATGCGCCTCCACTTGTTTAGATATAAATTATTAGCATCAGATGTCACTAGCCCCAGGAGGCGACGGAGGCAGGGGGACGCAGGCGTGGAAATGCCGTCTGTTGCAGGCTGATGTTTTAACTGGCTGCATTATAGGAACCTTTAGCTAACGCTAGATATCATACAATTCATCCTTTCTCATTGCTTCTCTTATTTAAATTATCTCTCAACTTATCTCTTAGGTCCCGTGAAGCTTTACGTTTTTTTTAAAGACCAGGGTGATTGTTCTACCGACAATCAATTAATTTGTTTTAAACAGCCATTGTGTTGATTATGATCATGCTGTTTTGTGAGTACTTTCCAAGATTGCAAAGTGATAAACAGTGCTGATGATAAATCAAATCACATATTTCATAGTGCTCTATTTACACGACGGAAATCGTCTGTGGTTAGTATATTTGGGCTGGGAATCAAAGGACCCTGGAGGTAACACTGAGACGCAAGTATAGCCCTCCTCTCGCTATTGTGGACGCAGCCTCAAGCGTTGGTGCCCTCCCGCCGGATTCTCGCTATTGGTCTGCTCCACTGTGCTGCTATCCAGGGTCCACTGCAGAGCCGGGTGTGACGTGTGATAGAATGTGGCAGGCGTCATAGCGGAAGAAGGCCGCACATGGACCAACTTGCAGTTACATTGCCCTGGCCGTATCCTTTTCTGATTATATCTGACTTTGGCTATGCTGGCGGGAAGGATGGGGAGAGGATGTGGTCCGTCGGCTAGACTGCCGACTTTGGTGCTGAAAACCAGGGTTCGAACCTCGGGGTCGCGCCACATCCTGTGATTCTGGGCAAATCACTTAATCTCCCCGTCCCTGAATGTGTAATGTAAATACGGTGCTCATGTAAAGCGCTCCAATACCTTCGGGTCTAGTTCGCGCTATATAAATATGCAAAAAAATGATGAGTCAAGATTAGAGCGAGTGAGGCGGGTGCTTGAAAAAAACACACTTTTGATTACATAAGAATGGTGGATTATTGAACACAATATAGGAATACATGGAGGATATGTGGATGACTCTCGGCCTGAGAGGAGTTTCAGATGTGCCTTCGAGAGCCCTCTTCCCACACCACAAGTGTTACATTCAGAATACATGGACTGTAACATTTGTGACAGTTTCAGACAGGCCCTCGACGTTTCGCTTTGCTCCTATTTCATTGCTGACTACTGAGCAGTTTACTCTCCCAGACTGCTGCTTCTTTTGATCTCACATTGCATAATATAAAGGAAAGTCAGAAAAGGGCTGCACTGCTTTATTGTTTTATAGTTTTATTGCTCTAATGAATCCTCTTACAATATAGCCTGCCTATTGTTCGCCCTTACACTTTCTACTGCACTGTATTTGCATTCTAGGAATGACAAATGAGGCCTTTCAATCGAATCAGTGGCTTTGTTATATCTATAATGTATGACTTGTGTAATTTTGAGGGGTTTGTTTGCATGATTTCAGGAGCCCTGCTTTTATCAGCGTGCTTGGTAAGAAGCCCAGGGGGTAACTGGAACATAATATGGCACCTCTTTGGGACAGGGGCATCTCCATCACCATTTTACAGTAGCCTACTATGATCTGCCAGCTATTCAGGAGGCTTACTGATCGAAAAGGGTTTCTAAAGCCCCCTCAAGTAGACCCGTAGTCTGAAGAAGACAAACGTAAAACATGATTTTCCAGAACTAATAGTAGATATTCAAAAGCATTAAAATCCCTGCTCCTCGGCTTTCGGATCTTGGGGAACAAGCACCTGGTGGGACGTCAATGTCTTTAAAATATGCTAAGGTCTGACAAACCCATACACCACCTTAAAACGGAATTTCCCTTTACGAAGACCTCTTACTGATTTCAACTAACTGCGTACCGGGTACCCATCTAATTCCCCAACAGTTGACTCTTGATTGCACTATGCCTGGTGTTTCATCGTCTTTATTTTACAGACTCATAATACTGAAATAGGGATTTTAATCCTGAAGGTCCTAATACTAAGGAAGTATGCCCACCATTAGTAAGAACACTGACAAGATGGAACTTATCTCTAATTCTTTTAGACTCAACTCTACACCTCTACTAATTCAAAGATCCACTTGCTCTTCATTTCCTACCAACCTGTACCAGCAATGATCCAGTTGGTCAAATCAACCATCATTATGATGGTGTAATATACTTATCCAAAGAGCTGGCACTTTAATATGGTTAATTATCTACATTCTTCTATATCGGGCATTCTATTCACCATGCCAGTCATTAGCATTACAATGGCCAGGTACATACATGTGATAATGATTACAGAATTTCGGTAATGATAACAATAAGAGGAACAAGACCCCAACAGCTGAATCATTCCAGCCTGTCCAACCCCACGTCATTTGACCAAAATCTCTTCCCAGCATTCTGCACTGATGCTGTCCTACCCATTCACCCATCCGCTCTACAACCATGGTCCAGACCAGGCTATCTGCCTATTGTTGGGTTACGAAGCATTTGGTTCAGGTGACTGCAGTTCAGAGGTCTCCTCTGCCCGTGCAGTGAGGTCTGCGACAAAGGCCGCTCAGCTAGCTGCAATGGGGTGGCGCCTTAAGCCCCTCTGCTCTTCCATTCATAATGCAGCTTCCTCGGCTGTCACCCATATCATGAATCCCTCTTTTCATCTGCTATGTGGTGGGCGATCCGGTGACCACTAGTGACAGTGAAGGTGTACTTGATGATGACTTTACCTCCATACTGCATCCTCTGGCTAAATCCACTATTACAAAGGATACATCTACATGGCCCAATATCCCAAGATCCTCTCCCGTCACCTAGGCCTCATGAGAACCAGGAGACACCTGAATTACAACTTTCAAATGAGAGGTACTTTATCTTCTCAAAGTTGTATATTTATTGATTCATCAAGGTCTGTTTTATAACAAATGTACTAACACTAATGTAACTGATGTTTCTCCAACAAGTTCACTCGTGAAACAGCCCTCTCATTATTCAGTATTGTAAGACAACAGATTCTGCCCATTGAAACCACAGCTCGTTGTTTCTTGACATCTGCTGTGAAGGAGTCCATCTAATGTAGTGTCACTCATTGTAAGCTCTAGGATGAAATGTACTTGAAGTTTAACCTCCATTGCCCAGCTTTTAAAATAAGGTAGTGGATTAGCGCAATTTAGACTCCATCCCTTACATGTCATCATTGCACAATTTGACCTTATATTTACTGTGTGCCTTGAAGATATTAATGTGTGTGAACATTTAAATGCATTAATGAAATGTATTTACTGTAGAAACTAGAGTTTTTTAAACGTGTGCGCTAATGTTCAGTTTAACATGAAGATGTATTCCGTATTCGCGTTTGCATTTATACTGTAAGTCACAGTTGCATATCTTCTGAAAGTCCTATTTGAAATTATAATCATGTATGCTTTTACTCAAATTTGCATTTGTCGTTGAGTTACATGTGCACATGTATAATCATGTATTTGAAATGCACATTAAATGGTTTGTTAAAGTTAGCCTGACGAGTGGCCTTGTGATTTTGAAATGTTTCTATGCTTGGTCAGCGTGTTTTTCCTTTTGCAGGTGTGTTCTCAAGGTTTTATTTGATAGAGAAAGGAGTAATGTTGTCTGTATTAGTTTCTTGATAGTTAGGTCTGAGAAGAGAAATCTTGGCAAGAAACGTGAAGACCTAATGAGCAGATGGAGCCCCTATTCATCGCGTATCAGGAACAAGGAATGCTCAAGTTTGCAGTAAATGTCCAAGTTCTGTTGGATGGGAAAGTCTGGAAATGTTGTAAAATGTACAACATGAGAAGTGAAATGAAGGGTTCCTGCTGATGTGGGAAGAGATATGATTGTTGTTGAAGTTCTATTGGTTTTAATTAGTGTTCACACTGTTAGAAGAGGGCAGATTCTCTCAGACATCGAGGGGTACAGACCTTTCTGCTTCCTTTATTCTTGCAAGTGTGAAGCTTCATGCTAAACACTTATTCCAGTTCTCGAACATCTACTGGAGTCTTCACTATGCTGACAACCCTCTTGCACTCCCGAATTTCCATGAGACCCTATTCTACAATGGTAATAATCAAGAGAAGAGCGAGGAGATAGGGGCCAGTTCACTTCCCCTGGGTATAGTATAAGTATCAAAGGGAACTAGCTACTAAATAGGAGCTCCTAGTATGTGTATGTATGGCGACACATATGTGTTTTGGAAGACCCTCACTCACCAACCTAGTTGGTGACATGCTTCATCATCGGGTCCCACCCAAGGTGCCGAATGTACCTTGGGTGTGCTGCGACGCCTGGATACAGCGGAGCTGGTTCTGTGCAGTGAGTGTGCAGTGAAAGTGAGATGAGTGTGGTTTAAAGCTGTCCGTGGGGTCCCGCTCAGGTAACAGAAGGACTATTTTAATATATGGGCCTCGGCAGTGGTTAAAGAGAGGTGGATATCTCTGGAGTTAATTAGGTTCCGATATCCTGGTCAACATGTTTCAGCCAGTCTCTCTATACTAGGCTGGCTTTCTTCAGGACCTTATGTGTGGAGGTTAAAACGGTGGTCTGGAACAAAGTGTGTGAGACCATCTATGTGTGCACTCGCTAAGGTGCATTATGTGATGGAGGATGATTTCCTCTGGCACGCATACTCAGGAATTGTCTGAGAAATGCCCCATGAGTTCCGTGGGGCCCGACCTATTGTCACACTTTCTTCAAGATCAAGGGCCTGTCTCCGCACCTAGTCTGGCCGCATCCGGAGTTCCGATGCGGCCAGACTAGGTACGGAGACGGGCCCTTGATCTTGAAGAAAGTGTGACAATAGGTCGGGCCCCCCACGGAACTCATGGGGCATTTCTCAGACAATTCCTGAGTATGCGTCGCCAGAGGAAATCATCCTCCATCACATAATGCACCTTAGCGAGTGCACCACATAGATGGTCTCTTACACACTTTGTTCCAGACCACCGTTTTAACCTCACACACATAAGGTCCTGAAGAAAGCCAGCCTAGTATAGAGAGACTGGCTGAAACATGTTGACCAGGATATCGGAACCTAATTAACTCCAGAGATATCCACCTCTCTTTTTTAACCACTGCCGAGGGCCCATATATTAAAATAGTCCTTCTGTTACCTGAACGGGACCCCACGGACAGCTTTTTAAACCACACTCATCTCACTTTCACTGCACACTCACTGCACAGAACCAGCTCCGCTGTATCCAGGCGTCGCAGCACACCCAAGGTACATTCGGTACCTTGGGTGGGACCCGATGATGAAGCATGTCACCAACTAGGTTGGTGAGTGAGGGTCTTCCAAAAACACATATGTGTCGCCATACATACACATACTAGGAGCTCCTATTTAGTAGCTAGTTCCCTTTGATACTTATACCCTATTCTACAAACCATCCCTATTCTAAACTTAGAGCCTTGATTAGATGACTTTAGAAAGTATTCATGTTTAAGAGGTAGAATCTGACTTTCTTTAAGGAACACCTATTTCTAATTCTCAGTTTCTGTATTGCTGTGGCTGTGGTTAGTTTGTATTTTATTCTATTGAGACTGAACTGTTTGCTATATTTCAGCTTGCCAACTGTAATCCTGTATCTTTTTAATATTCTCCTGACATGCTTATATATCGGATTGACTATTAATAGGAAATAAAACTACTTAAATTCAATTATTAATTCCTAGTCCTTATTGTGAGGCCAAATGGGTTTCACAGAAGATCGAATTGTATTATTATTGCTAACTCCCTTTGCGTCTCAGTCAACTTAAAAAGATCCATCAGATGAGAGATTGTAAATCACGCACTTGCACACTCTCAGGTGGTAACTTATCGGATGGTTTAGTTATTGAGACAGAGGGATTTACTGTATTCATGTGAGATACCTATATTTGCTCAAGCCCAGTCTTGATCCCAAAGCCCATGTCCCGATTTAGAGGAGCAGCAGAATTTTCAGCAGTTTGGAATGAAGTTGTAACAGCAGAGGTGTGAGTATTAATATGGTGATGTGTTTCAATTGCTTCTGTCTAGTTTGTAGGGTTTTGCTGAGATTAAGTGGTAATAAATCCTTAAATTGGTTGAACGCAAGGGTAGGGCTCGGAGGGGTACTTTTTGCTGATTTGAAAATGATCAGGAGAGTCAAATGGTTGGGCACGGGCAATAACACTTTGGAGGGAGACTGTGTGGTGCTCTTGTTTACATCCCCTAATTTAGTGAAACTAATTCTTGAGAGAGCCAGCTTACCATCTTTTACCACAAAGCAGAATGCTATTCTACCCCTTGGTTTTTTCTATCAGCCTCCAGCCCCTTTTCCTACTCTGCTATCAGTAGCCCGCACACACCATCAGGTACATTTTCCTGCGCCTCAGCAACCACCAATTGAAAGTTTTAATAAGTTTTGATTGCCTCTCCACTCTTTGTGGCGTGGATTGACTGAGGTTCTTGATAATCCAAATGAGGGTAAACAGAGTGGATCCGGTATAACGTTACAATCCGCATGGGTCCCCTGTTCGGACATTGATGAGCTCTGAGTGTCTCCCAAGCTTTGCACTGCTGTGTCTCCCAAGCTTTGCATCGCTGTTGACCCTACATCCCTGAGGGCATCTTCTGTCGCTGTTAAGTCTCCCACGGCAGCCAATACAGTTTTGTATTGGAATGTCGCTAATTACGCAATAAAAGTACTACGACTGAGTGGTCCGACTTTGCATCTAAGTTCCACATCTTATGCCTTCAGGAAACCTGGTCAGTGGACCCAATACATCTAACTGGCTTAAAAAAATATCACTGCCCAGCGATTCAGTCTAGCAGTGGGCGTCCTAAAGGGGGCTTGTGTATTTATGTATCAAACATGCTGACCCCTTTGAATACAACTGTGATTGCGACTAGTGTGTTTTATCAAATTGTCATTCTTCAAACTTCTGCACATTCCTCCCTGGCTATTGTAAACTTTTATAATAACGCCTGTACTCGGGAAATTATTACAGTTCTTTGTCGTTTAGATCATGATTCGGAGACAGCTTTCCCAATTGACTGTAAGAACCCAATTATCCTATGGGGTGGAGATTTTAACATACGCGTCTGCCCGCATCCATCTAATAAGGTCTGTGGCATGACGTCTCCCGACAATAGTGATATTACTCACTTTTCCCATTCAGAATATGGGGACACCTTAAACGATTTACTCTTTAAACATAATCTGTCCTTTTGTAATGAGCTTACTAGTACTCCAGTTACAGTGAGATGCACTTATAATGGTAGAGGTGAGAATAGTGTGATAGATTTTTTACTATTTCCCCAGCGCTATTCTGAGCTGGATCTAGGATTCTCGATCCATGACATTGCAATTAGTGATCATTTTCCCCAAAGCGTAGCGCTGAATACCAACCTTTTTACACAGAGGGTGACTTACATAGAGTCACTACTTTGGAGAATATTGATATTTCCCGTCGTAACGGGTATGCACTGAGATGGTCCCTGGTGGATCCATCCAATTTTTTAGTAAAACTAATTCGGAAAGAGAGGGAGGCTTTTGAACTGTGCCTAGATTTGAATACGGAGGCACACAAGTTTACACAAGCGTTTGACCTTATAAAAAAGGGCATTGGTAAAGGACTCTACATTAACCAGAGCAAAGCTAGGGCAGGTCATTCTGGATGGTTTGATTCGGCATGTACTAAAACCCATAGAAACCTAAAATTAGCCTTAGCCAGAAAAACGAGACAGGTCCAGGAATGCAGACCCGCATATAAACTGGCCATTAATGAACGTAAAGAAAGCTTAAAGGAGGATACCTGGAATCGATTACTTGAAGCCAGTTTGTCTAATGATAACATCATGTTCTGGCGAATTATTAATTCTCCTTCTTATGATTCCGCGGACTGCCCTCGAGCTGAGATAGCCATCACTGAGGCCGCTTGGCAATCCCATTTTACAAATTGATATTCTTCTAAGAATGACATTGAGACTCCATTACCCACTGCATCCTCCTCTAGTGTGCCTGCTACTACTTTATCACCAAACAAAATAAACTATTCAGAATTTACATTGGACGAAGTAGTTGTGGCACTGAAGACAAGCAAGGGTGGTAAAGCCCCGGGCCCTGATGGGATCCCTATTGACTTGTTTAAGTCCAACACTGACCTCTGGGGTCCCATTCTTACCTTGCTCTTCAGAGCCTGCCGGGACAAAGGCTTTTTGCAAACCTGGCCTGAGTCTCTTATTGTCCCTATATTCAAGAAGGGTGACCGTAATAGCCCAGCACAATACAGGCCAATCTCTCTCTTAGACTCTTTAGTGAAGGTGGCTGGGCGCATTCTTTTAGGCCGACTGCATGACTGGGCAGAGTCTAATAACATCCTCTCAGACCTGCAGTATGGCTTCAGGTCTGGGTTGGGGACTACAGAACAGGCCATTAACCTGCCCATTCTCATCGGCAAAAGCACACACATTAAGGAAGGAAACCTGTTTTTAGTTTTTGTAGATTTATCTTCCGCTTTTGATTTCGTGGTTCATGAGAAATTATGGTCTATTATTGCTAGCATGGGAATTGACTGCACCATTGTAAAGATCCTTAGAGATTTGTATGCTCTAGGTCAGGGTAGAGTATGTTACGGCCTTAACGGCAATTGTACCCAGCCATTTAAAATAAAAAGAGGGGTACAACAAGGCTGCGTACTTGCCCCCTTCTTGTTCAATCTCTATCTCAATAGCTTAGGCATCACTTTGGCAAGCAAGTGCGTAGATTTACCTCAAGTAGGTCATCGTCCACTTCCAGAACTTTTTTATGCCGATTACGCTGTTTTATTGGCTCATACACCTCTTGGTCTCCAGCGCCTAGTCGACGAATTCGCCAATTTTCTGCAGAACCACGACCTAAAAATTAACATTAGAAAAATCTTTGCAATGAAAATTGGGAATAGGGCCTCTTGCTGTCGTGGTATTTTTATTGAGGGCGCAAAAATTCAGTTCACAGCCTCATTTTTTTATCTGGGGATTGTATTTAGTCAAACTGGGAAATGGCAACTGGCAATAAAATCAAAGCAACTCCATTTTGTTAAAACATCAAGGGCCTTGTTGCATTTCGCTAGTAAACAAGGAATTAAACACCTGAGGGAATTGATGACCATTTACAAGGCCAAATGCAGACCCACTGCCATGTATGGGTCTGAACTCTGGGGATATGGGCAGATCGATAGCCTTCAATTGGAAGAAAATGTATTTTTAGGAATCTTCTTGCCGTTACGAAAAGCAGTCCAACCTATGTCTGTCACACAGAATTAGGAGCCCCTTATATAGCAGACTTGATTAGAATTCAGCCAGTGTTATTATGGCATAAAATCTGATCATCGGGACACACTACACTTAACCGATCTATTATTGTTGACTGCCTTAGATCTACGTCAGCTCTTAAAATCCCCTGGCATAAATTTTTGCACAATTTTTGGGCAGATATTGGTCATCCTGAGTATTTTGATCATCCGGAGAGCTTGGTATCTGTACAAAGAAAAGTACTCAAAATGAAATGTCTATCACTATTAGAGGACACAAGACTATCATCCGAAATTATGAAACCTTCTGTCTTGAGGAACCAGATGATCTTGATTAGCTACCACATGCAATTTTATTTAGCTAATGTGTAGAATATGTGCCACAGGTTTGTGCTAACCCAGTTTCGCTTGGATATTTTTCATCACCTAATTAGTTTTCCCACCATCAATAACTGGTCATCTGACCTGGGAAAATGCACTTGTGATGATATTTCCTCGCAGAGCACTATGCACCATGTCTTTTTTTGCAAACATTTCTCTGGGTTGAGGAAGAAATATATTAAACCTTTGTTATTTGCAGCTGGGCTTTGTACAATGCCGACCAGCTTTCATGTACCTGCAAATGTTACCGAATATCTACATATGTGCTGTAATGTCCCGATTTCTGCTGGCCGTCATTAACTGCAGGAAGCAGCGGTAAATTGAAATTGATTGTGTAACTGATGACTGTATTTGTGCACCACCGTTTATTTAGCTTTTTAATCTTGTTTTAGCTTTTATACTCGTTTTTTAAAATTTTGTTATGGATTTATTTTGTAGCTTTTATGATTCATGTTGTGTGTTCGAATAAAGCTCATTTTGAGTTGACTTGAGTGGTGTGATGGGGTGATGTTTTAAGTTTTTGTGCGTATGTGGAAGTGTTTAATGCAAAGAAATTGAAGTGGTTATTGGGCTAAGCCTAAGACCCCAGGATAGTAATAAGCTATCAGAGTAGAAAGCACTGTGTTGTAATTGTCTGTTAAGTTTGATGGTGCTAGTTGTGAGACATCATTGGCTGCACAATTGAGATAGGGACATATATCTTTGTGCAAGAGTAAGGTGTGGTTGGTGTGCACAGGGGTGAAGCTATACTAATCTGGGTGATTCTCTGCTGTTTGAGGTTTCACTCAAGTGTGAGTCAGAGTAGGCCAGAAAGTGTAGCTCCGGACCATTTTTTGTGTGATTGAACACTATAGATTCTTTAGTGGAGCAGACATAGTTGTTGAATTTGCTTTACGTTTGCTGCTATGCTTGTATTGCAACACTCGAGAAAAATTGTAAGGGAGGGTGAGCCACTGCGAGGAGTGAGAAACACTTCACAGTGTGCCGTACTGAGATTAGATAGTTGGCGTTAGTGTTTCATTGCTATTGGTTGATACGTCATAGAGTGTCATGTTATGTCCATGTGCCATGGAGTAGGACTGATCTTGCATCATTCACCAATGATTTCCCCAAATTGAGAGAAAAGCCACTGGCATGGTATACACAGGTAGAGAGATTTGTGAAGATTTCACAAGTCTTGTGGATGGATTTAAATGCCTTCTTCAACGTTGTAGTACTGAGTGATTTGTGGGCAGAAGTAAAGTTGCTATAGAGTGGCCAGATAATGAACCCCAGAGAAACCCGATATCACATGCCCCATCACCGTTAGTGATGAAAAAGTATCAGCAGGTGAGGACCTTTTTGTAGGGGAAAATACAGGCTAAAGACATTGATTGGGTCAAGATTGACAGGACGACTCAAGAGCCCAAAGCGTGAGTGTATGTCTTTTATGAGAGATTGTTGTAGGTGTTTTAGCAGCACAGTAGAATGGAGACTCTTGAAGCTAAAGACATTGGAAATTTTGTGTCTCAGTTTGTGACAGTATTGAGACCTGAATCAGCTTGATGATTCAGCAGCATCTGATTTGTTGTCTGAATAAATCGGTTGATGAGATTTTAAGATATTTGAAATATTGTAGTGATGAATTGGAAATGAAGCAGAAGTGACTGAAGGGGAAACTAATGGTGGCACAGATGAAAGCAGCACAAAGAGGAAGTTAGAGTCAATCTTTTGTAGGGGATGTTGGATCTATGCAAGGAGTATATCAACAAAGAACTCCTATGATGCAAGGTGGAAATGGGTTCCTGCAATAAGGTATTCAATTGATCAGAGTATCGGGATTGATGTGACAATTCTGAAGAGATCGAATCCTTGTCACTATTGCAATAAATTGGGGCACTGGAGGTGGGAATGTCGTTTTAATCCCAACAGTGTGATGAAGAAGAATGAGGTTCAGAATTCATGGTTTACACAGCTGTTAGACCTAGCACTGTTGGCGTGGGTCTCCCTTCCATTTTTTGCTGTTGCCTCATGTGTTTTTGCTGGTTATAGATGCTTTGGGCACTGTGCCACTGCTATTCAGTGCCACAGTGCAAGTGCTCCCTATGATAAATTGATGTATGGATTAGTGACTCCATGATTGGCTGGATTGGGTTACTTGTCAGACCCTAGTACAGTGCACTGAGTGTGCCCAGGGCTTGTAAATCAAATGCTGCTGGTTGGCTTGCAGCACTGGTTGTGCCACCCACAGAAGCAGCCTGTAAAAGTGTGTCTCAGGTCTGCCATTGCAGAGCCTGTGTGCAGTCTGGTACTGCCATGTTGACTGGGCAAGGGCACCCACCTGCCAGTCCCTAAACCTTCCCTTTTCTTCATATCAGACACCCCTATGGTAGGCCCTAGGGCAGGGTGCATTGTATGTGTAAGGTAGGACATGCCCTGGTGTGTGGCATGCCCTAATAGTGAATTAAAGCCATTTTTGTTTTTCACTATTGCAAGGCTACCTGTTCCCCATAGGCCAGAATGGGCAGTTTGATTATTACATCTTATAATCCTAACTGACCCAGTGAACATGGTAGAAAAACGAATTTAGTATGCCTGAACTCAGAATGATAAAATACAACTTTTAGTGAAGTTGGTTTTAACATTCTGTGTTTGAAAATACCACTTTTAGAAAGTAGGTATTTTCTTGCCTAACTATCCAAGCCTGCCTCTGCTAGGTTGTATATTCCTTGTCTGGAGTTTGAGTGACAGGGGCTGGGGGATTCCAGGAGACAGGGTGAGTCAGCACAGGGCTGAATAGAGAGATCTGCATGGAGATGGGTGGGATGAGTTGCACCTGGGATCTGAATAGGGCTGTGCCTTCCCTCCACAATGCTGGCTACACCTCCTGAGGTGCGTCTGATGTCCCTGGCCTACACTGTGAAAAGAAAGAAAGAAGGAGTCTTGTCAACAAAGTGCTCCAGGACTGACCAGAACTGGTTTGGACTAGGCAAAGGCCTCTCTGCCTTCAGAGAACAAAGGGAAAATGAGTATAAAAGAGGGGACCCAAACCCCAGAACTTTAGATCACTTTTGGGAAACAAGAAGAAACCTTTGCTGAGGAGAGGAACCAGAGAAACTGAGGAAGAGACTATCCCTAAGCTGAGTGCTGTTTGGGGGATTGGCCTGCAGTGGTTGCCTGATTGCCAAAGAAAGGAGAGAGGAACTTTGTGTGTACTTTCATCAACTTGTGAAGGATCTCCAAGGGCTTGAGATAGAGCTTGCCTCCTGCTGAAGTCTCAGGGACAACAGACTTCACCCACCAGCTCCCCAAGAGTCTTTTTGGAAAGTGCCTGCTGCTGTGCTGGGCTTTCTGAGGGACTGCGTGTCGCAAGGAGCTGGAAGCGAGACTCACGAAGAAGAAGCGTCACCGACGCAGCCGAAGCGCCTCGCATCGCCGGAGAAAAGAATCGACGTCGCATCAGACGCCGCCGCATCAACGGAGAAGAGTGTCGCCGCCGCTGCAGCTGTCGCATCATCGCCGAAGCACCTCGCATCGCCGGAGAAGAGGATCGACGTCGCATCAGATGCCGCCGCATCACCGGGTAGCATGTCGCAGGGCCTGTCGCGGCTCAGAAGAATCGTTGAGTCACTGCACGGCTGTCGCATCGTTGCCGAAGCACCTCGCATCGCTGGAGAAGAGGATCGACGTTGCATCAGACGCCGCCGCATCACCGGGTAGCGTGTCGCAGGGCCTGTCACGGCTCAGAAGAATCGTTGAGTCACTGCATGGCTGTCACATCGTTGCCGAAGCGCCTCGCATCACTGGAGAAGAGGATCGACGTCGCATCAGACGCCGCCGCATCACCGGGAAGCGTGTCGCAGGGCCTGTCGCGGCTCAGAAGAATCGTTGAGTCGCCGCACGGCCGTCGGGCGTGCACGCCTCGTGTTGCATCAAGAAGAAGACACCATTTTGTTTCATTGTACCGGATCTTCATCGTATCACAGCGCTGCTGGTCGCATCGCCACGAAAGCGCAGTAAGAATCCGACGCATCACCTCCCCACGCGGAGAAGAATCAACGCATCCCCTACGCATCAGTAGGGACCCGGCGCATCACCGTTCTTGCGTGTAAGGAACTGACGCATCACCTTCCCTGCAACACTTTCATTGTATAGCGTTACGCATCCTAAGGTACATTGAACTCAAAGTGTCGCATTTTACATCTTAAGAGAACTAAGCTAAGTTTACCATTTTTGAAGTATAGTATTGTGGATTTTTGTCGTTTGTGGTCTTGTGTTAAATCTATATAAAGAATACTTATTTTTAAAATACAACTGGTGTGGTGTCCATCTGTAGTGTTGTCACTTGATTACTGTATGTGTTCACAAATGCTTTACACACTGCCTCTGAGATAAGCCTGTCTGCTCGTGCCAAGCTACCAAGGGGGTGAGAAGGGGTTATTTTAGGAGTGTATCACCCTTACCCTGACTAGACGCAAGGGTCCCTATTTGGACAAAGGTACCTACCTCTGCCAACTAGAGACCCCCAAATCTAACAACAGCCTAGAGTAATAACCCTGTACAGTCACAGAGTGTATACAGAGACTGCAAAATCCTAATGTGCCCCAAACTCCAATGATGCAGATTCCACAAGCCTCCATGCCACAGCAAAATGAAAATGCTCCCCCAATTTAATTCAAATCAAGTCCTAAATTTAAATCAGAATTCCTTCCAAAATCAGAATGCGTTTCAGCAATTTCTCATGTTTGAGACACTTGAGGGCTATGGCTCTGATCAGTCACAATGACAGGGCCTGAGGGGGGAGGAAAATTGCGTACTTGGTGCTGGCTTAGAAGTAGACCAGAGTAGTCTATTTGTAGAAGGTGAGTTGAATGGCCACCCTGTATCATTCTTAATTGATACTGGTGCTACCCGCTCTACTGTTAGAACAGTGAAAGTTCCAAACCTACCCCTCTCAGGAAAAAAAATCCAGGTTGTGGGAGTCGCAAATAAGCAAATGACAAACCCTGTAACAGAAGAAGTACCTCTTAAAATAGGGTCCTTTGAGGAGAATAGCCAGTTTGTGATGTGTGATTCGAGTCCTGTGAGATTACTCGGACGTGACTTACTATGTGAATTGAACTGAACTATCTATTGTACCTCAAAGGGAGTAGAGTTCCAGACCCATGATATAGATGCTGCCTTTAAATTGGCGAATCAAGGGCCAACCATTTGATTGTACCCTTTGATGACAAATGAGGGCATACCACGGGCCTGTTTCTCGCATATGAACTTACCTTAAAGAAATAAAAAGACAAGAGGAGTTGGGCAAAACAGGAACAAGTTGGTTAAATTATATGCAGCAGCCAGTGAGAGTGAGAGTCTCAACAGAATCCGTCTGAGGTAAGTCTCTCACTGTACAAAGTTTTGGCTGGTTTTATACATTTTGTGAAGTACCATAAAATGGTCTCTGCATTCTTAAAAGGCAGTACAGTCATAAATTTAACAGGCTTGGGAATTTCAGAAGGAAACGGGTGGCTTTTGACCTCAGGGAGAGATAGTGTGTGCCAGTGTGTATGTGTCCAGATGTCTGGCATGAGGAACGTGTGGTCACCATGTGTTTTGGTGCATGTCGTGTCCTGATTTGCTGAGTGTTTCTATCTACTTGTGGCATCTAACTTTGTGGTATTTTTGGGGAACACGAGCCCTTGGCCAAACGTGTTTTATTGGGGCCAATTGCCACGGACCTCTTTCTGGTGCAACTATTTATCTGTGGGATCGATCAAGGTATTCCCTGGGTGTGCGTTTATCTTTGGGTTAAGTGAGACCCCACCTGTGACCTGTTATTTGATAGGCGTGGGTGCGGGTCACAGGGCCTGTATGACCACATATCTTGAACTCAGGGTTAATGGGCAGGTCGCCTTGGGTAAATCCGACAGCAATGGTACGAGTTCTCTGGAACTTCTAAAAATAATATGGCAGTCACTGGTGTCATTTTTATCGACATTCTTAATAGCTTGTGGACAGTTGTCATAGTGTACATTGGTATTGTTTTTATCGATATTGACATAGTTGAACTTTTCTAGATGATAGCATATATTGACATTGCTGTTACTGGTAACAACATTGTCATTTATACATGGATTTTGGCATACATTGGCATTGCTGATGCCAGTATCATCGCTGTTGTGCAGACATAGATTATGACATACATTGACACTGTATGAGGATTGGCATTTTCACTTGGGCACAGGTTATGGTAAACTTTGGCATTGCACTTATTGATATTGTCACTGTCAGGCCTGCACCCATCATGGTGCTCATTCACATTGTATTTACCCATTCCAATATTCCCCCTCTAGTTGATTTTTCAGCTACTTTATCCTCCTCATATGACATGACAGTTATGTTATTAGAAAGTGTGTGTAGTCTGTAAACGTTTTCCCTAGCTAAGTGCATACTACCTATTTTGAGGCCTACACTTTTACAGCAGAAAACCCTACTTGAAGAAAGTGTATGTAGTGTCTGTAAACATTTTCACTAGCTAAGTGCATAATACCTATTTTGAGGCCTACACTTTTACAGCAGAAAACCCTACTTGAAGACAACCACATAACAGAAGTATAATAATGAAAAGTGGCACCACTGACATCAATAGTCTTGACACCCATGTGAGGATCCATGAAAAGATAAAATGCAACCAGTCCTGCTCCGGGGCACCTCCCTCCTTCTTCATGTTGGATTGCAGACAAAGCAGTTCATGGATGGCACGAGCTAATGCCCCATTGTCCATGACATTTCTGGGAAAAAAAGTACAACAGGAAGCACCAATCTTGGCACATACACCCCCTTCCATCGTGGTCAGCAAGTCCAACACGTACCGATGTTGCCTCACCATAAGGCAGATGGCCCACAGTTCTTCCTTGATAGCATTTAGGCTGAGCTCAGTATTGTTGATCATTTGCATCAGTTCCCACCTGGTTATTTGTAACCAGTGGGCATTGGCTTTTGTTTGCATGCTGAAGAATGGTATTGATCCTCCGGCGTTTACTTGAGTCTCTGTGAACATTCTAAATTCTTCTGGAATGTCCTTGTACTGAGCCCAACCAAAATATTCAGTAGTTCTTCTCCTTCGAGCGTGATGCAACAGAGTTGTTCCCTCCGTCAGCAGCACCATCATGGAAGAATGCGTGCAGCACACCGCGCAAGCAAAGAAAAGCAAAGCTCCAGACCCCCAATAGTTGACTGGTCGAGTCTCTGTACGAAGTTGCTCGCCAGGTTCCAACAGCCTGATCACCAACATGCTCGCATAAACCCAAGCACCTCTTCCACACAGACTCACACCTTAAAGAAAGCAAGTAACAATACCCTGAGAGACATTCGTAGGATCCAGGGGTCGCAGAGCCAATCGTGATTTACAAAACAGCACAAAAAACCTTCAGAGGCATGTTACTCAGAGAAACAAAATCAATTCCAGCAGTTCTGGTGTACTTTTCTGTGCACGAGTAAGCAGCCTAACTCAAAAACTTCTAAGCCCTGGTGAGTAAACAAACAAACGGAAGGCCGCCGCATGGGTAGAGAAAACATCACAGAGCCAGAATGGGCCATGTTTCTCATCATTCACTTCCATGCAAGCGAAGGAAAAGATCACCTTTGTAGAATATCCATCAGCAATACTCAAGCAACATCTGCCACAAGTTCAAGAATATCAGACCTCTTCCACTGCAGACACACATCTTGCATCAAATAGGTTGGACCTGATAATATCAAAGGCAAGATCTGATGGGGCTCCAGGGGCTAATGGCCTGCCAAAGGCCATTTTTAAATTCAACCCATTGTTCTCGGCTAGACAGTTAACCAAGCTCTTCGATTACTGTCTTCAGAGCTCAACTATACCTGACTCATGGGGCGGGGCAATAATTCACCCCATCCACAGAGGAGGCTCTCAATCTGACCCGAGCAACTATAGGCTGATCGCATTACTTGATAATAAGGCCAAGTATTTCGCCTGCTTTCCCTTGGAGGATTTGAGACAGTGGATGGAGTTGAACAGGCTTGTAACAAAAAATCTAACAGGTTTCATAGAGAAGTCTGGTACACTCACTAATCTCTTAGCCCTATCAATTTTGACTGACAAGGAAAAAGTCCTCTTTTCCACTGTTACATTGCTGCTTTGTGGACTTCAAGGAGGCATTCAAATGCATGCCAAGCGGGGTTCTCTGGGCCAAATTAAAAAATAGGGATTCCCCCCCCCCAATATCTTGGACCCAAAAAATTCAGTTGCACCCCAATACATGGATTTGAGTCAAGCCGGGGGATAGGTCATCCCAGTCCAGGAAAATCTCAATGTCAAGGGGTGTCGAACAGGGATGTGTGCTAGCCCCCCTGCTTTTTAACTTATTTATAGCGAATCTCCCACAAATTCTTGACACAGTCAACTATCACCCCCCAAGGATCGGCAGAGCTCAGATTTGTAACCTCCTGTACGCTGACGACCTTGCCCTCTTCAGCCTTATGAGGGTAGGATTGCAATGGTTGCTTAATCAGCTATACACCTACACATTTACCAACAATCTGGAGGTCAATCTGAAAAAAACAAAGGTGGTCACATTTGGCAGAAAAAGGTAGCAGTGGGGCGGCTGGACTTACAATAACCACAAGATTGTGATGGATCGGGGGTGTGGCCAGCCGACACCAAAGATGGCCGCAAAGTAGTGAAGCTCCGAGCTTCAACTACATAATTTCCCTCAAACTCCGTTAAATAATCCGGATAGCCTGTCAAAAGGAACGTCAGACGTGCGCAATTAGCTGTGGATTTATCCGGTCCGCCGACGGAGCAGATCTGATAGCTCTGTCCGGCGGAATACCAGCAGAAACTCCGGACCGGGGCCAGAAGGATGCTTTTGTCGAGGGGATGTCCGGAGCCGCTCTAGGTGATATCCGCTGCTGCCGCGGGGGCCCGCGACTGCAGGGCTGCGCTCCGCTCTCGGCGCCGCTGCCCTTCCACTAAGACGAGCGAGCCTTGGAGAACCCCCGCTCCCTCCTCGCGGGGGAAAGTGAGTGACTTGCAGTGCGCTGTGCCGATTAAGCCCCGATACACGTGAGGACAGCGGGGTTGAGCCAGGCGCATCGGACTGCCTCCAGTGCTGCTGCGGGGACCGGGAGCGGTGGAATTGGTTTTCCTCCCCCTCCCTCATTGACAATGGCAAGAACGACTGGGGTAGTTTGCCATTTCCTGACACCGGGGCCCACCATTGAGACTCTGAGTGCTGCCCCTCCCCCATCCTGGCACAGAAACTCTTCCTGATTTAAGTGGCTGGGTTGCAGGGAGTTGCCTTGAAGTAGAGTAAGAGACACGCAGTTTTAAGCCCTCTGAGTGCTGCCCCTCCCCATCCTGGCACAGAGACTCTTCCTGATTTAAGTGGCTGGGTTGCAAGGAGTTGGCTTGAAGTGGAACAATAGCCAAGCAGTTTTAAGCCCTCTGAAGCAGCGAGTTCCACACCGCTGGTAGGGGTGTAATTTCTATCGCCAACCTTGACCTATCCGTTGCCCCAAGCGCACGGCGAAGCTGCGCGGAGGCATTAAGGAGGAGCCTCTGCCCCAGTGGGACTCTCGACGAGCTGCAATTTCATTTGGGGCTGGTTTCGGGGTGCGGATCATTTGGACCTCTTAAGAGCCCTGTTGTAAGCTGCCCCTCAGTCTCAGAACCCCCCTTGCTCCTTATCATTGGGGACTGCTTTTTTGACCCACACCGGCGCAATGGCTGCCAATAAAGGCTCTAGGCAATCCAGCCTGTTGAAACTCTCTAAATTTGCTCACACTAAGTCCGACACACTGGATGAGAAGCGCGCCGATGCCGAGGCACAACTACAACCCGTCACAGAGAGCCCGTCTCTCACCGATGTTATGGAGGCTATTCAAGGGGTTCGTGAGGCGTTGGAGCAAATGATCGATATGGTGATGACGGAGGTTACCGTCATATGCGCCGATCTCCGCAAAATGGGTGATAGAGTCAAGGAGACCGAGGACTCAATGAAGACGCTTCAGACCTCAACAAAGTCCCTCGAAATATTGGTCAAGCGGCAACAGGCCCAAGCATCGGACTTTGAGGCTAAACTGGAGGACTATGAAGGGAGAGCACGACGAAATAACGTACTAATTTTCGGTGTTCCCGAAAGGACAGAGCGGCAGGCTGCGGACCTATTCGTTGAAGAACTAATACAGAAACACCTACAGCCCCAGTCCCTCTCCAAATACTTCTCTGTGGAATGGGCATATCGTGTGCCGGGGGGCCCCCCAAAACCGGGAGCGCCTCCGAGACCTCTGCTGGCTAGGATATTTAACTTTCGAGATAGGGATGTCATCCTGCAAACGGCAAGAGCTGCCCCGCCACTCAAATTCGAAAACTCTACCATTACATTCTTTCCAGACTTTACCTACAAAGTGCAACAGAGACGCAGATCCTTCCTCGAAGTAAAGCAGGCACTTCATGATCACAATCTAAAATATGCCATGCTCTTCCCGGCCAAGTTGAGAGTGCTCGATGGGGGAAATTTTGGTTCTTCCAGACTCCGGAGGAGACCTGGGACTGGCTTCGGGGCTGGCACTCTTCCACAGGTCGTCAGCGGTCTTCTCAGGATCAAGGGTGACGATCGGACAACTCGTTAGAAAGAACTGGTCGAAGCGGCAGTGAATGATCGCTGGTTTAATTCTCCCGCAGTGATGCAGTAACTTACCCGCCAGACTTGGGCAGAATCCCTCCAAGCAGTAAAACGATGAGTATTGATTGTTATGGGGTGGCGGGGATCCATACTTATTACAAGAGATAGAGTTTGGGGTGGTAAACCTTTTGATTTTGGGGGGGCACCAAGAACGAACAAACTGGCTAGTAGCGACACCGGCACACAGCATTGAACCATGGTTCAAGGACGGAGCTGCGGATGGGCCGTGTTGGGTGGAGTTGTGCGGACTGGCTAATGGCTCTGGCAACAATATACTTATGGGCTTATACATCAGTCAACCCGAGGGATTGGTAACGTAATTCTTTGGGCAGTTCGGCAGTGTAACGCTTCCTCTATAGAGTAGATTTGATTTGGGTTTACAGGCGCTCTGCAAAATTGGGGGGTGGGCAGTTTTAAGTCCATGTTGCAGGGAGGCAGGGTGGGGGTGGGATCCAGGGTGTGTTATTGGGTGTTGTTGTAGATTTTGTATGTGTGTGCAGTACAACCTAGTAGATCTGGGTTTTTTCATGGCAATTTGGGTCGTCATTGATGTGGATCTTCATACTTCATGTATCATGTGTATATTGTTTCTAGCGCTGGCAAGGGTGGGGGAGGGTGGGAGGGCCCTTCCGCATTATCTTTCAATTCTCCTTCAGGTACCAGAGTCCTGTCTTGGTTGCATAAATGAGTATTGACCAAGGACCAGCCCCACTTTCTGGACGCCTTAAACTGCTTTCTTGGAATGTGAATGGCCTGGGAAATCGCATTAAGCGGGGAATAGTGCTGCAATATTTAAAACGACAGGCCCCTGATCTGGTTTTGCTCCAAGAAACCCATATCTAGGGTCCCTCCTACTGCGCTCTCAGCAGATGGGGATACAAGTTGGTGGCTCATGCCGGTTTTGCAAGGGGGTCAAGAGGGGTGGGTATTCTAGTGCGCAGTTCCCTCCCTTTCCAAATACAGACAGTTATTCGAGATCCACTGGGCAGGTTTGTTGCGATATCGGGGTGGTGGGAAGGGAGACCTCTTAGTGTAACCTCCCTTTATGTGCCCCCCAGACTTCATTCCATCACATTTGCCAACCTACGGCCACACCTGCTGAGCTTGCCCGACGGCGACGTATTGGTAGGGGGAGATTGCAATGCCGCTCTCAATGGTGAATTAGATCGCTTGCCACCCAGGGGGGGAGAGTCATCAAGGAAGTTACTTGCGGAATTTCTTGAGGCACTGGGTTTGATAGATGTCTGGAGGACCTGTAATCCCACCTCCTTACAATACTCATTTCTCTCTGGGGTACATGGGAGTCTGTCTCGTATCGATTATCTCTTTTGCAAAGCCTCTCAGCTCCCCATGTTCGAGGGAACCACCTTCCTTCCCAGGGGAATCTCTGACCACTCTCCAATTATGATGCTTTATGGAGGTGTCCCTCCCCCAACACAACACGAAATGGTCCTTAACCCCTGGTATCTCAAAGTGCCGTCAATAAGAGACAAGCTGGTGAAATCTACCCAAAATTACTTCGCAGAAAACGATGGCTCAGTTGCTTCAGACGTAATATTATGGGAGGCGTATAAGGTCGTGATCCGAGGTTGTGGGGTGGCGGCGGTTGCGTGCCATAGAAAAGAGATACGTAGACAACTGGTGGAGTTGGAGGAAGAGGTGACCAGACTGGAAGGCGAGTTGACGGCCTCGCATACGTCTGCCTCAGCGCATAAACTGTTGATAAAACAAAAAATGTACAGGGATGTTGCTGAGGAGGCGGCTAAGACACAATACCGGGCCACTCAACATCGTATTTACGAGATAGGGGACAAGGCTAGCAAGTTGTTGGCGTGGTTGGACAAAAGAGAGCTGGCACATAGGTGGGTGGCGCTGATCATCGATCAGAGGGGCGATAAAATACAGGACAGAACCAAGATTGCGGGAGTGTTTTCCACCCATTATGAACAGGTATATACATCTCTGCAGCCGTCTACCCAGGCGGAGGCGGCGGAACTGCTGGCTACTTTGCCACTGCCTGTCCTAGACGCCCAGGAAGTTAAAGACCTCGATGCAGCTTTGACAGCCGAAGAGATATCCAAAGCAATCTGCTCCTTGCAGTCTGGTAAGGCCATGGGCCCGAGTGGCCTCCCAATCGAACTATATAAATCTAACGCTACGACCATCGCCCCATTCTTAGTGCGAATGTATGAGGAAAGCGCTACCCAGGGTGCTCTGCCTGAGACGCAGAGACTAGCGAATATCGTAGTAATTCATAAAAAGGGTAAGCCCCCCGAACAATGTAGTTCTTATCGGCCTATCTCTCTATTGGACCCTGAGGTTAAGATCCTAGCAAAGATTCTGGCGCGACATCTCTCCCCGTGCCTCCTCAAGCTAGTTCATCCTGATCAGTCCGGCTTTATGCCCACTAGAAATACGGCACTGAATCTCCGCCGGCTATACGGTGTCTTGGGCAGAGCCTCCACTATACAGGAGGATTCCATTATTATGTCCCTTGACGCCAAAATGGCCTTTGACATGATCGAATGGCCCTTTTTGTTCGCCGTACTTGAACGATATGGCTTTGGTAGCCGCTTTCTGTCCTGGGTGCGCCTTCTTTACTCTAAGCCCCTGGCGAGGATCTCGGTAAATGGAGCTCGTTCAGTGCCCTTTGCATTGGGAAAAGGCACAAGACAGGGTTGCCCGCTTTCACCCCTGCTCTTTGCCTTGGCACTGGAACCCATGGCGATCTGGATAAGGGGAGACCCCCTTATTAGGGGCCTAGATTGGTCATTGGAATGTACGGATAAGATTTCCCTCTACGCCGACGACATTTTGCTATACTTGGCTAAACCCCCCTTTTCTATTCGTAGAGTGCTACACATCTTTGCTCTCTTTCAAAAATATTCCGGGTACACTATTAACTGTGACAAATCCCTAATTTATGTCTTGAGTGGGGACCCTCCGAGTCTACCATCAGATTGTGCGGCCCAAATAGTAACAGACGGCTTTCATTACTTAGCAATATATGTTACGCCAAATCCCTCCGTTTTCTACGAGCGTAATTTAATGCCCCCTTTGAACCGCCTCTGAGCGGACGCACTCCATTGGAAAACGTTACCCCTTACACTTTTAGGTAGAGCGGCCCTTTACAAGATGATGGCGCTCCCACGCTTTTTGTATGCCCTGCAAAATACACCATACTTGGTCCCACAGCAGTATTTCCAATTAATAGATTCCGAAGTGCGCGCTTTGCTTTGGAATCAGGGCACTCCCCGTATTGCCCTCACCAAGCTAACTAAAAGCTGGTATAACGGGGGCATTGCCTTGCCCGCCATTAGATCTTACTACTGGGCCTCACAATTAGTTGTTCTGAATCATTGGGTCCATCGACCCATATCGGACCCGGCTTATAGAATGGATAGACATAACATGCTCCCTGGCACCTATCTGAGGGCACTGTATGTGGGGGCAAAGTACACGTCCAGATTTACTCCTACATCCTCTACTGTCGCCTTATGGCTCACAGCAGTACGTGTTCTGGGATGGAAAGACAAAATAACCCAAGTTACTCCGCTATTGGAAACAGCCCGTTTAGGTATGTTATCGCAACAACCAGGATTCGACAAATGGGACTTGATTGGCCTCTCGACAGTGAGAGACATGTATGTTAAGGGTAGAGTGATCCCATTTAGCGACCTGCAAAGAGACTACCAGCTGGACGATAGGGAAACCTTTCGCTACCTACAGGCTAGAAATGCGCTGTACAAAGCTATTCCAAGAGATTCGGATTTGCCAGTCTCCTCGCCTCTGGTAGACAGATTGTTAGTTGACTATCTCCCCGAAAGAGCCATCTCTTTGACCTACTGTAAAATTCTCAATCATACCCCCGATGCACAAGAAAGAATCCGGATGAAGTGGGCAGACGACGTGGGTGACCTGGATGACGACGACTGGCGGGAAGCTTTGGCCTCCCCCCGCGAAGTTGCGATCCGCTCCAGATTCAAACTTATTCAACTTAAATTGTTGCACCGGACTTATTACACCAGCTCGGTACTGGTCAAGATGGGGGTAATGGAATCCCCGGACTGTCCCCGTGGGTGCGGTAGTATGGGTACCTATATACATCAATGGTGGCAATGCCCGATCCTCCAGAAATATTGGGAAAGAGTTATCACTAACATGTCCCGAATATGTAAGCTACCGATAGATGTTTCCCCCCGGTTATGTCTGTTAAACATCTGGGATGCCACCGATCTGTCACGCACTGAGCAAATATGGGTTACTTTGGGATGTATGGTGGCGAAGCGTAATATAGCTAGAACATGGAAGGGAGAAACGCAGTCTAGATATACTGACTGGGAGTCGGACATGGACTGGTGCATGCAGGCGGAGAGGGTTGTCTACGAAAGTAGGGGTTGCCCACATAAATGGACAAAAATATGGGGCCCCTTGAATGAAAGCAGAGGCTTGTTGTGTACTCCGTTCAGCCTCCCTCCCACCCTACCTTGTGATTGATGATGAAGACATTTAATGAGCTAAAGTATGGAAAGATGTTATGTGTTCTTTGTAAGTAACCCAATGCCTGGACCTATATGTCTATTGTATACCATTATTTTTGATTGTCCGAATCAATGCACTGTACTGCATCTGTTTTGGTTGTGTTTTTGTATTTTATGTTATTCTTTCAATAAAAAAGATTTTAAAAAATAAAAAAAAGATTGTGATGATCAATCATATAAGTACCTGGGGGCACATATTGATGCCAAGGGTTTCTTTATTAAGCACCAGAAAGAAATTGCAGCAAAGGCTGTGGCCCTCCAAGCAAACTTATCCAAACTTTCAAGATCATGATTAGGCCCAATCCTCGCCCCAGTGCTGAAAGTCATGCGAGCCAAGATCTCTCCCACAATATCCTATCTGAAGAAGAGACTCCGAAAATACCATCAGACGAGGGTCCTGAGGTCCAATCATCGGGAACTCCTAGTCACTCCCCACTTTGCAAAAGCCAGGCTGGGTGGCCGGTCGTTCCCCCTCAGAACAACCTCCCTGTGGAACTCCATGCCTGAGCACATTCGGAAGGCCAAGTCAGAATCTGAATTCAGGAAGATCCTGAAGACCTGGCTCTTTTGCCTTCCTTAGCACTTTGTCACCTGCCACTACCTCTCTGCATCCGCTGCCAGCGCCGGGACACCTCCGTTGGAGGTACCTGTGCGCTCTACAAGCTACAATAATAATAATAATCCTATGGGTCTGAAATCCTTCTAGGTAAGGACAGAAACACACTGAATAAGCTCACTACAAGGATCTACAAATGTGTTCTGCAGCTGCCAAAGACTTTGTCCGCCACTCAGCTCAGACTGGAACTTGGCCTCCTAGACCACCGAGTGGTGGGCGCCAGTGCCTTTCTTAACCTGTGCCGCAAGCTGAGAAGGGCCAGAGCTGGTTCTCTGGAAGTCCTGTTTTGGACCAACATCAGCACCAGTCGGCCTGCTGGGTCACACTGCCTGTTTTTACATTACAGTGTGCAGCTTCTCTCCGTGAATGAACTGTGGGATCCAAACCCGAGTCAATCAGCATTTAAATTAGGTATTAAAAAACTTATCCACCTTTGGTCCTACCACGTAGATAGAGCAATCTTAGCTAAACACAAGCATGCTTGGGCAGTTATCAACTTATATCAGACAGCTTCTCCATACTCAGACCTTGCTTGCACATATTCCAATCACTTAAAGCTAAGATTCATGGCTCTCAGGCTGGGTGAGTGGCTTTTTTTTGAAGCACCTAGGCCACAGAAGAAACCAAATGCAGGGGTTGTGGCCAGTGTGACGAATCCCTTGAGCATGATCTGTGCCTCTGCACAGCCTTTTTGGATGAGTGTAAAACAAGTCTCCAGGTTGAGTAGAATAGCCTGGGAGTTCGATCCTGGTGACAGGGTATTTTAGCAGCACTTAATCCAGAAAACACTGCCTTAAACATCCAATTGACGAAATGTATCCACCTTTCCTATAAATGGTTTAGGCCCTCAGGTGGCTCACCAGGTGGCTCTGTAATTCCATCCTCTATGCTCTCGGGCAGAGTGCTGTCACCCGGTCCATCCTTAATGCCTTCCATTCACATGCCATAGTTCTCTCCCACAGGGAAGTGGTGCTGGTAGCTGTTACCTGCTTGCTTACTCATTGTTCAGAGGTGTGCTTCTGTGAAGGAGCTGGACACAACCAGCTCAATCCCTGCCTCTTTGCAATTGGGTGCTAATAAAGGTACCATAACGTATTTTCAATGAACAGTTAGGTGCTATACTTAAGCACACGCTCTTTTTAAAGCTCTTAGATGTAATCAGATTGCTTCTAGCACTTGAAGGAACCTGTTAATCAATTCTGTATTTCATTTATTTATTTGTTTTTAACCAGACCTTTATATGTCTTATGATTCGGCTACTTACATAAAATGGATTAGTTTTATTAGCATTGTACATCGTAAAGGTTTTAACTAACCATATAAAATAAAGATTAATATTAAGAACAGAGTTGTTTTCTTTGGTAACTGATGTTGAGACAACTCAGAGAGCTCTTCGCCAGGGACAATCAGGGTTGGGGTGGGTATGGTCACAAGGGTGCAGAGGATGAGCTGGGTGTAGGTTAGGTCACTGCATTGCCAACATATATCCATCAACGTGGAGATGCCCCATTGCAGCTCTGGTACGTTTAATATCATGTCGAAGCCCTCATTATTACCCACCAGTAAGGTTCCTTTGCCTCCAAAACATAAAGAGCACAGTGTAAGTTTCCATACAATTAGGGGTTACCCCTTCCCCTCCAACCATGTGTACCTATGAATCTCAGAATCCCAGATTTCCTGGCACGGGGTGTCTATGCTAGCATTGGAACCCCTCCCATGGGACTCATTTCACCCCGTGTGATTGAGATGAGCGGCCCTGCACTGGAATTCTATGTCCGGGGTCAAATTGTCATTAAAGAAGGTGGCACCTAAGATGTTAAGGGCCACCCTTGGACTGCAGACGGAGGCAGGAGCAGACGTGTTTGTGCACTGGTGCGGTGGTCTTGCTACCTCCAGGAACCTCTTCTCTATGAAGTCCCATTGCCAAACAGTGTCGTCCTCTGTGGTGCCCTTTCTGGATGCCCTGTCTACCTTGGATTGGATGTCGCTAGGCTCGGTGAAGAGATTCAGTGCAGTAGGGTTGGTCCCATACCGGGCTATGTTTAGTAGTGCCCTAAGGGGTTCTACCTTATGGGGTTGGATTTTTGCCCTGATCCTACATAGGTACAGAAGGACGAGGCATTTTGTTTTGTAATGGGGTATCTCTTGAGATAGGTAAAGCCTGTCTGCGCCTACGGCATGTGGAATCAATGAACATATTAACATGACTTGTTCATAGTTTGTGTGCCTACGGCGGTCATGTGTTGATACCAGGTGTTGTGTAGGAGTGCACTGTGTAGTGGTTGAGGAATACTAGCGTTTGGTTCGGTGTAAGTGTATGTGAGGTGAGAGACGTCTCTGCGCATGCGTTGCAAGAATGTTGAAGCAGAATTTACGAGATTGGACCTACATCTAGATCCGGAGGGCTTGAGAGAACCCTTGTTAAGTAGGGAGTGTACAAAAATACAAAAGGACATAACTTAGAAAGCATTTGTTGGCTGTAGACTCATCTTCGGGTGAGGTGTCTGTCATTTGGGTGCCCAGAGGTGTCTGTCTTGATGCGGTGTAAACAGTGTCTTTCAAGGGATGGTTGCAAAAAAGTCAATGTATCCTGTATTACATGAGTGATTGTCCATGTGAAAGAAAGTCTTCAAAGGTTTGGGTCGAATAAATGGCAGGGCGCGGCAGGGTTGGTGCACTTTCAGCTCAATCACAGGCCAGGAGGATAAGAGGTGTCGTTTTGTGGGTTAATTTGGAAAAAACACATTGTTAGACAGTTGCCTGGAAAATACCTGCGTTTACATTTTACCGATGCACTCGATGGTTAAGCCATGAGCAAATTATTTCCTCATGGGGTACTGAAAAGGAAGTGCTAAAGTTTTTAGGAGGAGGGTGCATTTTAAATTGTTTTAAGAGGTGCTAGGGAATAGTCAGTGTTAAACTGTTTTAATACTCTTGTATTTTGGTTTCCCCCCTCTCCTAGCTATGGTGGGGACTGTACTCTTTTCCTGTGGGCTGTCAGAGGAACCCTAACTGTTTGATGGTTAGTCAGGGAAGTGCGCTCTACCCTAACGCTTGAGTCATACATCAGAGAGCTGGACCCAAGATTCCCTTCCTTCCACCTTGTCAGCGGTAGGTGTTGAGAATATTACTCTGTAGGGCCTTTTGAACTTGGCCTGCTTCCATTTCCATGTTAAGTTGTGGATGTAGACTTTTTGCAAAGGCTGAGGGGTTTGGTAGGGTAGATTAGTATCTGCTACCAGGGCACCTCGGTGTGGACCTGTTTGGTCAAAAACCTGGCAGTCGTAGTTAGCTCGGAGAGGTAAAAACACAGCTCTTCCCTTAGTACCTGGGAGCTCACTTCAACGTTTGATTTGTCTAGGTTATTGGGATGAGTGTCCCCATTAGTCTCTTTGTCACAATTTGGTGAAGTGTGAGGTGATGGTCACTGCTAGGTGTGGTCCTTAACGTGAAGAGGGCTACAGGGAGGCAGTAGAGCCACTTTTTATTGAGACATGCACAGATCTTAGTAATTTTGCTCTTGAGAAGGCCTTGAGTCTCTCAACTATGCTATTGCTTAGAGGGTAATACACTGAGACCAATTTATGGGTGATGCCTAGGAGGGTGCAGATGTGTTCAAACATTGAGTTAACAAGGTGCCTGCCATAATCCGATCAGATGAAGTCAGCCACTCTCCACCTCAGTATCACTTCCCTGACGAGGAATGCAGCAGCTGGCTTGGCGTCGCATTGTATGCAAGGGCCAGCTTCAATCCACCTGGAGTAAGGGCAGACAACAACTAAATGGTGTTGATACTTCGCACATCAGTGTAACATGTTGATGAAATCAATATGTAGGGCTTTGAATGGTCCTGTGGGTCGCGGGATGGCCGATGAGACGACCTTCAGCATAGGTTTTGGAGAATACTGTTGCCAAACAGTACATTCGTTGAGGTACATTGTTATTATCTCGACAAGGTTGGGGATGAACCAATCACTTTGAAGCTTTGCTACAACATTGTCTTTGGCCATGTCCATAGGTAGGTGCAGTTGAGGTATGGCTATGTCGACTAGGATGCGGGGCATCACAGGTTTTCCAGAGGGTGTGTGTCAATATATGAGGTCATGTGCTGTCTGTGTGCAGCCCCTGGCCAGTCACTGTTCCTTGTCGTCCATAGGGGCAGACTCCTACAGTTCCCAAGGAACAGCCAGCTCCTGCTCACAGACACAACAGCCTCACAAATGACTGTCAAAAACTTTTTGATACCTCAAAAACAAAATCAAACCAGCCAGGGCCCAAAACGGCAAGGAAGCATAGAATGCGGCTTAGAAATGGACCAAAAAGCTCGTTTAGGTCCTACAGAAGGAAACCAAATGGCATTGGGAGGCTCACAAAATGAGGTCAGCGGGCCCTCCATAAAAAACCAAAAAGACCTCTCAAACCAGGCAGGGGCGAGGGAAACAAATACAACATGGTTCATACCTGAATACACCTCTAAAGGAAGGCACGACGTTTTGAACCGAGGGAACATACTGCGGCTATTATCTCACATAACATCATTGGCAGACATAAAAACGACAGAATTGGAGTCAATAGAATTTATTAAATGCGGGGATTTAATGGCAGGTGAAAAAACGAGAGCAACATGGACCTCTCCAATAATAGCACACAAAATACTCTCAGAAAGTGATACTCTAAAGTCCTGGGGGATAACCATTGCCCCGTATTTTAAACCAGGATATCCAGATCTGTTAAACCCGGCACCCCTGAGGGGATCTGAGACGGCTGCTTACAGACCAACTACATCAGTGCTGAGAGGAGCCATATGGCACCGTAATACGGATAGGAGGTATCAACCAGAGGAATCAAGAAGCCGTAACGGCCCCTTTATACCGCAAGCTCGGGAAGATGACACAAGATGGATCGCGAGAACCATAAATAACCCAAAAGATTGACGAGATCCTTGCCCGCTATATACAGCAAATATAAAGGGGACAGTACGGATCTGCTCCTGGAATGTAAATGGGCTTGCTAACAAATTAGCTGATCTGGAATTTGTCACCTATGTTAGGGCCTTCGACATAGGGGCACTACAAGAAACGTGGGTAACAGACCCGCCTCATCTCCAAGGATTTTTGCGCTTCTATATAAATGCCATCAGGGGGGCAAACTTTGGCCATCTGCAAGGAGGCTTGGTCACATACGTCGCAAATACAATTGCTCATTCCGCCCACATCTTTGGCCCCGCAATACAATCAACACTAGCAGTCATTGTATCCTCTTCATCACCACCGATAAACAAAAGGGATACTAACACCATGATAATAAATGTGTATATCCAACCGAAATATAAAACCAAACTAGTAAAGGAAATGTGCAATTTTGTGGAAACATGTATAAGAGAGGGTTCTACAACTGATCTCATCTTAACCGGGGACTTAAACCATAATCTAATGGGCTCCTCCTTGGACGAAGAAGTGCTTTTGCAAAACGCAACTTGGAATATTCCACTGCAAGGAAAACTTCAAGTGTGCAAACAAACAAAGTCAGGACAATCGATCTTGGAGGACTTGGAACATCTTAATTTGAGGGCACTAAATGGCAGATTACCCGAAGACAACCCTCCTGTAACAACATACAGCTCCACAAAAACAAGCTCAATTCTGGACTACACTTTTGTCTCCCTAGGTCTGTTTCAAGAAATTGCATCGTTTCAGTTGGGCAATAAAGGCGATAGTGATCATCGGCCTCAAGAAATAGAACTGAGAACAGTCACTCCAACATTCGAATGATGCCGGGAGCCACAAGGACTAATTGTCACCATTAATCTAAGAAGAATAAAATTTAAGATAGCCGCAGGCAGCGAGATGCTGGAAACCGCAAAACAACATTTCGCTGCGAGGGTCGGAGATGGCGAAGTTGAGAAATGGAAAAACTTTCTATCAGTGATGGAAGCATATGCGACTAAGACCAAACCACCAAACCAGCAAAGATTTAGCGGCACGAAGCCCATATCACACACCGCAAAGCAAGAAATTAAGCTTGCAAAAAAAAGGATTTATCAATTACTGAGACACCTTCGGCACAAGCCCAGCGATAAAATACAATTACAAGCACTACGGAAACAAAGGGCAGACCTCAAAAAACTAAAAAGGGATGCGAATAGAGCTATGGAGGAAGATCTCTGGGCCAAACTATATGCCGATGTCAAACACAATAACAGCACCAGATTTTGGAGCACTATAAATTAATTCATCCATCACAATCATGACGGTATCTCCTCGAACATTACAGAGGAAGTCTGGGTAAAATACCTCAGGTCCCATTTCCAACAAGGTACTGAACGCAGCGAGCAGTGTCAAGCATGTCAAAACGAATCAAATTGCCAAACGACACTCAAGGCCTGGGCCGAAATCAACCCTGCCGACTCTGGGAAATCAGGGTCAGACTTACCAACTGAGGATCTCCGAACGAATCATATAGACGCCATCAAACGGCAGATAGGAAAGGGGAGAAGAGAAGGTGCTCCCGGCCCAAATGGAATACCACCAGTACTATACAAACAGGAGGCAAATTTCTGGGTAGAAGCACTGGACCCACTCTTCAGAGAAATTAGGACGTTGAACATCTTGCCTAGCTCATGGAGAGGATCAATTATTTCCCCAATCCACAAATCTGGTGAAAAGTCGGAACCACAAAATTACCGACTAGTGGCACTATTAGACAATGAAGCTACATTTTTTGCTGGTTTGCTATTGGAGGACCTCCAGGCATGGGTGGAAGAAAAATCCGCAATTCCCTTACAACAGACCGGCTTCGCAAAATCAGTCGGGACAATAACTAATATATTAAGCATGGTTATGCTTATGGACAAGGCCGAGGCTACACAGACGTCTCTATACCTATGCTTTATCGATTACAAGGCCGCTTTGATCATGTCAATCGTACCAGACTCTGGTCTAAATTGCATAGCTGGGGGTTGCCAGAGCCCCTACTCAATTTGATAATAAATCTGCATACGGACACGTGGCTACAGGTAAAGCTGGGCAATGGAACGTTTCTGTCAAGGCGCATACCCACGGAAAAAGGGCTGAAACAAGGTTGTGTTTTAGTCTCGCTGCTAATTAGTTGTAATTCACATGCCCCGAAATTAGGAGACATTTCACTACCCTGTCTCCTCTATGCAGATGACATAGTCCTGATCAGCAAAACAAAAGTAGGGCTACAACATCTTTTAAACACAACGCAGGACTTCTCCCAAGCAAATGATCTAACGATTAATCTGGATAAAACAAGAACAATGATAGTAGGAAAAAAAATGCGACAAACTGCTGCCTGGTTCTGGGGAGAGACCAGAATAGAGGATACAACAGAATATAAATATCTTGGTGTGAAGCTGGATACAAGCGGACGCTTTTTGGCACAGAAGAACAGCATTAGGCATAAAGGTCTAGCACTATCAATCTCCCTAAAAACGTTAAACTCTAAATTAACTGGTTCATCGATCCTGCCACTCGTTGAGGTGGTTCGGGCAAAACTCTTGCCAACAATCACCTACGGTAGTGAGGCACAGAAAGGCAGGGATGCGAAAATACTCGATGCCACAGTAACAACAGCATATAGGGTCATTTTTGGGTTGCCGAAATATACCTCGCCCGCGCAAATTAGACTTGAGTTTGGCGTTCTGAAACAATCATTTGCAATGCAAGGGGCTTTTATCACTGCATGGGACAAAGTGCGAAAAGTTCCTCGTGGAACACTAAACGAACAGCTGTGGAAGGAGTTACAATCGCACGCCACATTACCAGTTGCGGAATATCTTCATAGCAGTCTACATAAATTGGGGCTAAACCAGCTTTAGGAAACATCGACAACCATCCTAACCTTTATAAAATTAGTGTGGAAGACAGTGAAACTCCTCTCATGGCTGGAGGACAAGGCCGCACTATCAAAGAGAGCCCACGGATGGATGACCCTAAATACAAATACGAAGCCGGGCGCTCAAGCTTATTTTAACCTGGGATATGACAAAAATATAAAAATTGCTTTTATGAAATACAGATTTGGATTGCTCCCTGCGTATAGCATCTTCCACCCTGGCTACGTAACAAAGCAGGCTCCATGTGTCGCTTATGTGGATCGGCTCGGGAAGACCTGCTGCATTTACTATGCTCCTGTAAAGAACTCCTCAAAGAACGAAAAAAATTGCTGAAACAACTTTTCAATCAACGAGGGATTCGCACCAGGAGGCAAGCTTTGCTGGCATGCTTTGCACCTAGTGATCCACAAATGAACTGCAGAGCAGTAAAATATCTGAGACTGTGCGGAAGCAAAATGCCAGAAATGCGGACACTAGGAACCTAGCCAGAAAAAAAATATATGTAAAGGTGCAAGGCGGCTTGAGGATACTTCCAACATACAACTCAAGCTGATAAAACTGATAAGTCACTTATGCTGCTACATCTGCTGAAAATTAGCAAGCTTTTTTAGCATGGTTTTTTAGATATAAGAAACATGAAGGAATGAGTTTTATATATGTATATGATAGTTTTTTTTTAACTGAACACATTTTTTGTATTGCAACGGTTTTAATTAACTATGCAAATAAACTACTTGAGTACTTGAGTACCTACAGTTCCATTAGATACAAACTTGCTGTCTCCATACATGGTTTGCCATGTGATAGTCTGATCTCCTCATTCTTTTGCAAGGGCAGCATGTGAGTCTTGCGAACCCTCCCATATGCTGCTCTCTCCCCCATCTGGTCTGCTTATGCATTTCCCCAGGACACAAATTCTTTCACCCCAGTATGAGTGGCACACTTCAACATGGCTACGTGCTTAGATAAAGTCAGCGCATCTTTTAGCAGCTCCAGGAGGTTTTGATGCACAATGGGGTTGTCGTCTGATTTTAGGAACCCTCGTCTTCTCCACCTTCCTATGCTCGAGTACACAGTGGTGGTGATGTAAGCACACACAGAGTAGATAGTTACTGGTTTCCCTGAGCTCTGGGTGAGTGCTTCAATCAATGCTGTTAGCTCTGCCACCTGCACTGAGAGGTGGGGAAGGAGAGTCTGCTGGAAGGTCTCTTGGTCTCTTGTGGAGGAACCGTCAATGAACAGTACCTTACTTTTGGAGATAGGATCTTCCTCAACTTGGCTGATTCCATCAGGTGGGTGAGCCCCACAGTCATGGGTCTTCTCATCCTCCTGAACCTCGTGCGCTAGGAAAGTGGCAGGATTTACCAGATGGCACCGGATTGTTAGTAGGGACAATCTAGAGAGCAAAAGTTCATACCCCGACACCCGTTGCATGCTTAGCATGCTCTTTCTTTTTTGTCTGACAGCAAACACTGAATGCGCTGCATACAATGTTAGGGGTGCCCATATCACGATGGAGGTGTTTTTGTCAACCGCAAAGGCTCCAGCGGCCAAGGCTTGTTCACATGGAAAATAGCCCTGCATGACTGAATCCAAGAGCCCGCTGTAATATGCAAGCGGTTTGTTCCCCAGGCGGTACTTTTGGGTTAGAATGGCTGTCATGACTCGCCATCACTGTGGCTGAATAGGAAGGACTCTTTCCTATTATCGGGCGTACCTAACACTGGTGAGTGCGATATTCCCGTTTTTAGTTTGTCAAAGGTTTCCTGCATCTCAGATGTCCAGACTAGCTCCTCACTTCCTTTTTTGACCTTCTTCATTGCTCCAAGCAAGGGGGCTATGAGTATGCTATAATCGAAGACCCATTGTTGAACATAGCTGCACAGGCCCAAAAACATTTTGCATACCTTTTTTTGTTCTGGGGGGTGGCAGAGCCCAGATGGAATCTACCAGCTTTGTCATTGCTGAGATGAGCTGACCAAGATAGCTAACTTCTGGTTGCACATATTACACTTTCCCTTTCTTTACTTTGTATCCCCTTGTGGCAAATGCTGTTTGGAGGGCTATTAACTCTTGTCGGCATGGATCCTTGGATGGACTGCAGACTAAGATGTCATCAGCATAGTGTATGTGGGTGCTGTTCAACTTAAAGTTTGCGATATCCTTTCTCAGTATTCTGTAGTAAATACTGTGTGATTTGTAGTACCTTTGTGGTAGTCTCCGGTATAGCAGCTGGACCCCACAGAAGGTGAATGCCATATGATACTGGCTGTCAGGGTGCTGTAGGATGCTGAAGAATGCATTCATCATGTCTATCACAGAGAAGTAGTGGGCATCTGCCGTATGCTTGTCAGTATTACAGAGGGGTCTGGTACCATTGGGAATTCAGGAACCACAATGTCATTGAGGTGGCGCAGGTCCTGAACCAGGTACTAAGTTCCTCACTGGCTCTTTTTAACTCGGAAGATCGGGGTATTGGATGAGCAAACCCCTACGTGGAGAACACTCTGGTCTACTAGTGCATGGATTTAGGGTGCTGTACCCTCATCTGCCTCTTTGGAGAGCGGTTACTGGCACATGCGTGACAGAAGCATCCCTTCTCTCAATGTTATCTTTACTTGGTCTGCAGTGTTGATGAGCCTTACATCAAATGGTCCTTTGGCCCGCGGTTGTCTTGGTACACTGGCCATGTCCTGCCACATAGCAAGCACTGCCAGGCGCAGCAGGCCTCATTCCATACTTCTACCCTGTGTAGGATAGGGTCAGCAAAGATGATGTCTGAGGCTTCCAGGTATCAATCAATCAATCAATCAATCATAATGTCTTGTAACACGCGTCTTGTCATCCCGGGGGTCACCAGGTGGTGGTGCTCTGTGAGTCTCAGTCGGGTGGCTATGGTGGCCTAAGATCCAGGTCTTGAGCTTCCTCCTGAAGTCCTTCAGTGAAGTGGAGTTGCATAGGTGGAGGAGAAGGTTGATCCATGACTTGGTAGCGAGGTAGAAGAAGGAACAACATCTGCAGTGACTTCAATGCATGCAGGGGATATGGGCCAGGGCAAGGGTAGAGGAGTGGAGCTCCCTGGTCAGCTGTTGGAACTTCAGGTGGCTGTGGATGTAGGTGGGTCTGGCATTGTGGAGGGCTTTGTAGGCATGAGTGAGGAGTTTGAAGAGGCTTCTTTCCCGGACACGCAGCCAGTGGAGACAGTGGAGGGCTCTGAGGTGAGGGGAGGTGTTGATTCTTCTGGGGAGGTCGAGGATGAGTCTAGCTGATGAGTTCTGAATGGTCTGGAGGTGTCTCAGGAGCTATTTGGTGGTTCAGACGTAGAGTGCGTTACTGTAGCTGAGCTGTCTCGAGACGAGGGCCTGGGTGATATTCTTCATGGTCGAGACAGGGATCCATCTGATGATCTTATGGAGCATACGGAGGGTGTGGAAGCAGGCCGAGAAGATGGCATTGATCTGCTGCTTCATGGCCAGTTAGCTGTCCAGGATGATTCTGAGGTTGCGTGCGTGTCCATGGGAGAGGGGCTGAGTGCGGTGGGCTATCAAGTGTCATCCCAAAGGGAGGGCTTGTTTCCGAAGACGAGGACCTCTGTTTTGTCTGAGTTGAGTTTTAGGCAGTTGGCCTTCATCCAGGTGGCGATGTCGGTCATGGTGTTACGGGAGTTGGTCTTGGTGGTATCAATGTCTTCTATGAGGGAGAGGATGAGCTGAGTGTTGTTGGGTTACGAGATGATGTTGAGTCCGTGGGTGCGGGTGATGTCTGCAAGACGTGTCATGTAGGTGTTGAAGAAGGTGGGGCTGAGAGAGGAGCCCTGGGGGACTCTGCAGATGATGTCTTTGGGTGGGGAGGAGAAGGCAGGTAGATGGATCCTCTGTGTTCAACCGGAGAGGAAGGAGGATATTCAGTTGAGTGTGTTGCCTTGGATGCCAATGTGGTGGAGTCTGGTTAGGAGGGTGTGGTGACAGATGGTGTTGAAGGCTGCCGAGAATTCGAGGATGATGAGGGCTGCTGTTCCACCTATGTTGAGGATGCATCTGACGTCATCCTTTGCTACAATCAGTGTGGTCTTGGTTCTGTGGATAGGCTGGAAGCCAGATTGGAAGGGTTTGAGCAGGTTGTTTTCTTTGAGGTAGTCTGTGAGCTGCCGGTTGATGGCTTTTTCCAAGACCTTGGCCGAGAAGGGGAGTAGTGAGATGGGGCAGTCATTTTTGAGTTTGTTAATTTTGGCGGAGGGTTTCATCAAGAGGGACTTGACTTCTGCATGCTTCCAGGCATTGGCCTGTGGCTGTGTGATGGATGTGTTTAGGATTTTCGTGAGGATGCTGATGATTACCTCCCTTTCTAGGTTGTAGATGTGGTGTGGGCAGGGGTCTGTGGGGGCTCCAGAGTGGATGGAGTTTATAATGGTGTCTTTAGTTGTGAGTTGCTTTCAGTCAGTGATTCAGTGGGAGTTGGAGGTAAAGGTTTGGGTGTGTAAGTGGTTGAGGTCGGTGAGTTGGGGGTCAAAGTTGCTGTAGATGTCGTGATCTTGTGGTGAAAGTAGTCTGCCAGAGTGTCGCAGAGGGCTTGAGAGGGGTGGATCGTGTTCTCGGTGGCGGTGGGGAAGGAGAATTCTCTGACGATGCTGAAGAGTTCCTTGGTGTGAT
The DNA here is from genome assembly GCA_963921515.1 of Calotriton arnoldi. NCBI lineage: Eukaryota > Metazoa > Chordata > Amphibia > Caudata > Salamandridae > Calotriton > Calotriton arnoldi. Next base: position 97,591 of record CAWUFW010000184.1, read on the forward strand.
TGGCACTTGCCACAATGCAGTTGGTAAGGGCTTCCTTCTTGGCTTCCCTGAGACGGTGGTGGTAGCTGTTGAGTGCGGGTCTGTAGGTGGCAAGGTTGGCGGGGGTCTTGTTGGCGGGGGTCTTGCTGGAGTGCCATTATCTCTCTTATAGTGGTGTTTGAGGGTGAGTAGCTCGGGGTGAACCAACTGGTGTGCTTAGCGGGTCTGTTGCTGGTGGTGTTCCTTGTGAGGGCGATGGTTTCGGAAGCTTTGGAGATCCAGTTGGAGAAGTTTTCAAGTTTGAGAGTGTCAGAAGGGACATGTCTTGCTTCTTTGAGGGCAGAGATCCAGAAGGTTTCCAGGATTCTGTTCCAGTTTCAGCTTGGGTGGATGGGAGGTCTTGTCAGGGTTTCAAGCGGGCTGTCGAAGGTGAAGTGGACGATGTTGTGGTCTGTCCAGGTCAGTTCGGTAGTGTGGGAGAACTTGACTCTGTGGCTGTTGGAGAAGATGGGATCTAGTGTGTGTCCTGCATTGCGTGTGGGGGTGGTGACCAGCTTTGAGATGCCAATGTTGCTCATGCTCTCTAGGAGGGTGGTGCAGTTGACGTCTTTGGGGTCTTCTAGGTGGAAGTTCAGGTCTCCCCGGAAGATGTGGTGGTTGGAGTAGATTGTCAGCGGGGCGATGAAGTTCAGAATGGAGTTGCAGAAGCTGGGACAGATGCCGGGGGGTCTGTAGGCGTGGGTTCCTCTGATGGTCATTTTGGCATCTGGTTGGATCTGTAATTTGAGGTGTTCCTTGATCTGTGTTGTGTCATTGTCTGAGTCAGTGCATAGTGCATATGAGGCTGTCCTTGTGGATGTTGGCGATGCCTCCGCTGTGTCTTCTGGAGTGGTCATTGTGGATCATCTTGCATCCAGGTGGTGTCCTGGTGGTGATGTCAGGTGCCTATGAGGGGTGAGCCAGGTTTCTGTGATGAGCATCACATCGGGGTGAGGGTGGTTATGGTGTTCCAGATTTCCGTGGCTTGCTTGCAGAGGGATCGGGCGTTGAGCAGCATGCAGTCGAGCGGGGGTCTCTGGTCGGGTGTCGACTGGGTATTGGTCATGTGAGTTCTTACTCGCAGGTGTAATGGCAGCGGTGGCAGGTGAAGGGTTCTTCCTTGGTGTGAGGTGAAGCGAATCTGCAGCTGATGTTCAGGCTCTTCGGGTCAAGGGCTCAGACCTCGGTGGAGGTGTACCAGAGGCGGAAAGTGGAACCAGGGTTTCTGGTGCTTGGCACGGTCGAGGCATGGACGGGCGCAGACGGGCATGCCTTTGGTGTGCCTTTGGCGCTCCAGCGGCATGGCCATGCTGCGGTCTCCATTAAGTAGCCCTGAGAGGTGGGAGGGGCAGTACAGGAAGCAGGAGGACGAGGGGCAGGAGCTGCAGGGGTGGCAAACCGGAGCAAACCGGTTTCCTGAGGGTATGGGAGGGAGAAGAAGAAGGGGAGGAAGGAGGAGGGGAGAGGGAAGGATGTCAACAGTAAGGGGCTGCAATGAAGAGGGGAGAAGGAATACAAAAAGTTAAAGAAATATTAGTCAAAAACTGATGCTAGAAAGGTTCAATTTGGGAGACTCTCTAATACAAATGATCATGGCTCTATATCACCAACCTAGAGCTAAAGTAAGAGCGGGGGTGCAGTTTCATCTTCCCTATCACTTCTACAAGGCACCAGGCAGGGATGCCCTCTTTCCCCGTCACTTTCCTTATTAGCTATAGAGCCGTTTCTTCAAACCTTGAGGGAAAACGTAGAAATACCAGGGATTGAATTTGGTAATACAACCTTCAAAGTGGCCGCATACGCGGACGATGTTCTAGTAGTTTCAAGGGAGACTGAGACGGCTATACCGGCCCTTATGAACACAATATAGGAGTTTGCTGAAGTCTCGGGCTATATGCTTAATAAAGATAAAACAGAAGTCAAACTTCTCAATTTCCTGGGTGGCAGAGACATCCTGGGGGACACGGATCTAGCTTGGCAATCGGGTCCAATTAAATACTTGGGACAACTATTCACTAATGACCTTATCACTACACTACAAGAGAATGAAAACTCCACGTCTAAGACAATTTCAGAACTATTGGACGGGTGGTCTCCAAAATTTCTATCATGGTGGGGAAGGATTGAAACAATTAAAATGATGATTTTGCCACTTTTCAACTATCTTATTTGTATGCTCCCTATGATTTTATCGGATGACTTCCTGAAGAAAATCGATAAGGCCTTTATCAATTTCTTATGGCAAGGGAAGAAATCTAGAATATCGATGGTAAAACTCAAACAGACAAAGAATAGTGGTGGGGTTTGTCTTCCCAACTTTAGACATTATCAAACAGCCTTCCTCTGCAAACAAGGAGCAGGATGGTTTGTAGAGAACCCACACTATCGTCCCATATGGCTGGATGTTGAAGCTAATCTAATTAAGGGTATTCCTCTTCCCACTACCATGACAATGCACACGTCTAAACTACAACATTCAAAATATATTATCCAGAACACAAAACATGCGCGCTCACGCTTAGAAGCACATTCCGCTATTAACCCCTTCGATGCTCATGACGGAATGGTTCCGTCATGAGCATCGGTGCTCCTGTGCTCATGACGGAACCATTCCGTCATGAGGACAGGGGCAGGAAATCCCTCTGCTGTCAACAGCAGAGGGATTTCCCTTTTTTTTTATTGGCCTCGGGAGGCTGGGGAAGAGCTTCCCCAACCTCCCGAGGCCAATTTACATTTTCTTTGCAATGCCGATCGCACGCATGGCGCGCTGACGTCATTGCAATGCAAATGAAACTGAAATGAGCCAAGAGGCTCATTTCAGTTTCACTTTCTACGTGCTCAGGGGGCTATCTCAGCCCCTGAGCACGTAGAAAGTCAGGAGAGGTATCGTTGGAAAGGGAGAATCTCCCTTTCCAATGGTACTCCTCCCTAGTGGATCTCTGCTTGGGGATCGCCCCAGGAGGGCGATCCCCAAGCAGAGATCCACCCACTAGACACCAGGGAGGCGGGAGCGGCCCCATTGGGCAAGGGCCTTTGCTCCCCCCCAAAAAATTGCACATATTCAGTCTTTCTGCCCCCACTGGCCAGTAGCCCCCAATATGCTCCCCCGGGGGGGGCAGAAAGCCCACTTGACACCAGGGATTTGTTTTTTGGGCATATATAATTAGGGTGGGGGCTGCCCAAAACGGGCACGCCAATGCCCCCACCCCTCCCCTCACAAAATTCCAGTCTTTCTGCCCCCCGGGGGGGCAGAAAGCCCAGTTGACACCAGGGATTTTTTTTGTTGACATATATAATAAGGGTGGGGGCTGCTCAAAATGGGCACGCCAATGCCCCCACCCCCGCCACCACTACAGCCTTTCTGCCCCCCCGGGAGGGCAGAAAGCCCACTTGACGCCAGGGATTTTTTAGATGCCATATGTTATTAGGGTGGGGGCTGCCCAATATGGGCATGCCAATGCCCCCACCCCTCCCCCCACAAAATTCCAGTGTTTCTGCCGCCCCCTGGGGGGAAGATGGGGGCAGTAGCCCCCAATCTGCCCCCCCAGGGGCAGGGCAGAAAGCCCACTTGACAACAGGGATTTTTTTTGGGGCATATATAATTAGGGTGGGGGCTGCCCAAAACGGGCACGCCAATGCCCCCACCCCGCCACCATTACAGCCTTTCTGCCCCCCCTGGGGGGCAGATGGGGCAGTAGCCCCCAATCTGCCCCCCCAGGGAGGGCAGAAAGCCCACTAGATGCCAGGGTTTTTTTTTTACGATTAATTTAGGGGTGGGGGCAGCCAAAGATGGGCATGTCAATGCCCCCACCCCTCCCACCCACAAAATTCCAGTATTTCTGCCCCCCTGGGCGGAAGATGGGGGCATCAGCCCCCAACCTGCCCCATGGGGCAGAAAGCACCCTAGACACCAGGGATTATTTTTTTTATAGGCCCAGGGTGGGGGCTGCCCAGAATGGGCATGCAAATGCCCCCACCCTATCCCACCAAAGAAAACTAAAGACGTGCTGCCCCTCCAGGAGGAAGATGGGGGCAATAGCCCCTGATCTGCCCCCGGGGGGGGCTGAAAGCCCACAAAGCGCCAGGGATTTTTTTTTTTATATAGGTAGGGGTGGGGGTTGCCCAGAATGGGCATGTCAAGGCCCCCACCCCCCAAAAAAATGATAGTCTTTCTCCCCCCCCCTGGGAGGCAGATGGGGCAGTAGCCCCTTATCTGGCCCCCCGGGGTGGGACAGAAAGCCCACTAGCCACCAGGGATTTTTTTTCCCAAAGTTCAGGGTGGGGGTTGCCCAGAATGGGCATGCCAATGCCCCCACCCCCGCAAAAAATATGCCACAGCCTTTCTGCCCCCCCCAGGAGGCAGATGGGGGCAGAAGCCCCATATCTGCCCCCCGGGGGGGGCAGAAAGTCCATTAGGCGCCAGTGATTATGCTGGCTTTTCTATTAGTAGGGATGGGGGCTTCCCAGAATGGGCATCCCAATGCCCCCGCCCCCCCAAAAGAATAGCCACAGTCTTTCTGCCCCCCTTGGGGGCATATCGGGGCAATAGCCCTCGATTTCACCCCTCCCCAGGGCGGCAGAAAGCCCGCTAGGCACTAAATTTTCTTCAGGATGTGCCTACCTGTGGATTTTGGGCCCTAGCGCAGCCGGCACATAGGGAAACCTAGCAAACCTGTACATTTTGGAAAACTAGACACCAAGGGGAATCCAGGATGGGGTGACTTGTGTGCCTCTCACCAGGTTCTGTTACCCAGAATCCCTTGCAAACCTCAAACTTTGTCTAAAAACCCACATTTTCCTCACATTTTGTGGTGGAAAGTTCTGGAATCTGCGTGGATCCACAAAATTCCACCCACTCCGCATTCCCCAAAGTCTTACGAGAAAAATGGTACCTCACTTGTGTGGGTAGGCCTAGTGCCCGCGACAGGAAACGTCCCAAAACGCAACGTGGATACACCACATTTTCTCAGTGAAAACTGACCCTTTATTTGCAGAGTGCCTAGCTGTAGATTTTGAACACTAGCTCTGCCGGCACCTAGGGAAACCCAGCAAACCTATACATTTTTGAAAACTAGACACCCAGGGGAATCCAGGATGGGGTGACTTGTCTGGCTCTCACCAGGTTCTGTTACCCAGAATCCCTTGCAAACCTCAAACTTTGTCTAAAAACCTACATTTTCCTCACATTTCTGTGGTGGAAAGTTCTGGAATCTGTGTGGAGCCACAAAATTCCACTCACCCCGCATTCCCCAATGTCTTCCGAGAAAAATGGTACCTCACTTGTGTGGGTGGGTCAAGTACCCGCGACAGGCAAGGGCCCAAAACCTAGTGAGGCGACATCAAAATTACCTATCACAAACCAACCTGGTTTTGCACGGGGGTCACCTGGGTTTTGGCCCCGGGCTCGGTGGCCATCTAGGGAAACCTACCAAACCCACACATTTCTGAAAACTAGACACACGGAGGATTCAAGGGAGGTATGGCTTGCTTGGATCCCCCAACGTTTTCTTACCCAGAATCCCCTGCAAACCTCAAATTTAGCTGAAAAAAAATCACTTTTTCCACTCATTTTTGTGTGGGAAAGTTGTGGCATCACCGGGCTGACACAAATTTCCTACCACCCACCATTCCCCCAGGTCTCCCGATAAAGATGGTGCCTCACTCGTGTGGGAGGCCCAAGTACCCGCGACAGGCAAGGGCCCAAAACGTATAGAGGCGACATCAAAATTGTCTATCACAAAACGACCTGGTTTTGCAAGGGGGGTCACCTGGGTTTTTGGCCCCGTGCTCGGCAGACAGCTTGGGAAACCTACCAAACACACACATTTCTGTAAACTAGACACCCAGGGGATTCCAGGGAGGTATGGCTTGCGTGGATCCCCCAACGTTTTCTTACTCAGAATCCCCTGCAAACCTCAAATTTAGCTGAAAAAATCACTTTTTCCACACATTTTTGTGTGGGAAAGTTGTGGCATCACCGGGCTGAAACAAATGTCCTACCACCCAGTGTTCCCCCTGGTCTCCCGATAAAAATGGTGCCTCACTTGTATTGGAGGCCCAAGTACCCGCGACAGGCAAGGGCCCAAAACATATTGAGGCGACATCAAAATTGCCTATCACAAAACGACCTGGTTTTGCAAGGGGGGTCACCTGGGTTTTTGGCCCCGTGCTCGGCGGCCAGCTAGGAAAACCTACCAAACCCACACATTTCTAAAAACTAGACAGCAGGGGGATTCCAGGGAGGTATAGCTTGCGTCGATCCCCCAACATTTTATTACCCAGAATCCCTGCAAACCTCAAATTTAGCTGAAAAATCACTTTTTCCACACATTTTTGTGTGGGAAAGTTGTGGCATCACCGGGCTGACACAAATTTCCTACCACCCAGCATTCCCCCGGGTCTTCCTATAAAAATTGTGCCTCACTCGTGTAGGAGGCCCAAGTACCCGCGACAGGCAAGGGCCCAAAACATTTTGTGATAAGCAATTTTGATGTTGCCTCAATACGTTTTGGGCCCTTGCCTGTCGCGGGTACTTGGGCCTCCTACACGTGTGAGGCACCATTTTTATCGGGAGACCCGGGGGAGTGCTGGGTGGTAGGAAATTTGTGTCAGCCCGGTGATGCCACAACTTTCCCACACAAAAATGAGTTAAAAAAGTGTTTTTTTCAGCTAAATTTGAGGTTTGCAGGGGATTCTGGGTAAGAAAACGTTGGGGGATCCACGCAAGCCATACCTCCTGGAATCCCCGGGTGTCTAGTTTTCATAAATGTGTGGGTTTGGTAGGTTTCTCTAGATGGCCGCCGAGCACGGGCCAAAACCCAGGTGACCCCCCTTGCAAAACCAGGTCGTTTTGTGATAGCTAATTTTGATGTTGCCTCAATATGTTTTGGGTCCTTGCCTGTCGCGGGTACTTGGGCCTCCTACACGAGTGAGGCACCATTTTTATCGGGAGACCTGAGGGAACGCTGGGTGGTAGGAAATTTGTGTCAGCCCATGATGCCACTACTTTCCCACACAAAAATGTGTGAAAAAGTGATTTTTTCAGCTCAATTTGAGGTTTGCAAGGATTCTGGGTAAGAAAACGTTGGGGATCCAAGCAAACCATACCTCCCTGGAATCCCCTGGTGTCTAGTTTTCAGAAATGTGTGGGTTTGGTAGGTTTCTCTAGATGGCCGCCGAGCACGGGCCAAAAACCCAGGTGACCCCCCTTGCAAAACCAGGTCGTTTTGTGATAGGCAATTTTGATGTCGCCTCAATACGTTTTGGGCCCTTGCCTGTTGCTGGTACTTGGGCCTCCCACACGAGTAAGGCACCATTTTTATCGGGAGACCTGGGGGAACGCTGGATGGTAGAGAATTTGTGTCAGCCCGGTGATGCCATAACTTTCCCACACAAAAATGAGTTAAAAAAGTGTTTTTTTCAGCTAAATTTGAGGTTTGCAGGGGATTCTGGGTAAGAAAACGTTGGGGGATCCACGCAAGCCATACCTCCCTGGAATCCCCCGGGTGTCTAGTTTTCATAAATGTGTGGGTTTGGTAGGTTTCTCTAGATGGCCGCCGAGCACGGGCCAAAAACCCAGGTGACCCCCCTTGCAAAACCAGGTCATTTTGTGATAGCTAATTTTGATGTTGCCTCAATACGTTTTGGGTCCTTGCCTATCGCGGGTACTTGGGCCTCCTACACGAGTGAGGCACCATTTTTATCGGGAGACCTGAGGGAACGCTGGGTGGTAGGAAATTTGTGTCAGCCCATGATGCCACAACTTTCCCACACAAAAATGTGTGAAAAAAGTGATTTTTTCAGCTCAATTTGAGGTTTGCAAGGGATTCTGGGTAAGAAAACGTTGGGGGATCCAAGCAAACCATACCTCCCTGGAATCCCCCTGGTGTCTAGTTTTCAGAAATGTGTGGGTTTGGTAGGTTTCTCTAGATGGCCGCCGAGCACGGGCCAAAAACCCAGGTGACCCCCCTTGCAAAACCAGGTCGTTTTGTGATAGGCAATTTTGATGTCGCCTCAATACGTTTTGGGCCCTTGCCTGTTGCTGGTACTTGGGCCTCCCACACGAGTAAGGCACCATTTTTATCGGGAGACCTGGGGGAATGCTGGATGGTAGAGAATTTGTGTCAGCCCGGTGATGCCATAACTTTCCCACACAAAAATGTGTGGAAAAAGTGATTTGTTCAGCTAGATTTGAGGTTTGCAGGGGATTCTGGGTAAGATAATGTTGGGGGATCCACGCAAGCCATACCTCCCTAGAATCCCCCGGGTGTCTAGTTTTCAAAACTGTATAGGTTTGCAAGGTTTCTTTAGGTGCCGGCAGAGCTAGGGTTCAAAAACTACAGCTAGGCACTTTGCAAAAAAAGGGTTATTTTTTACTGTGAAAATGTGGTGTGTCCACCTTGCGTTTTGGGCCGTTTCCTGTCGCGGGCACTAGGCCTACCCACACAAGTGAGATACCATTTTTCTCGAAAGACTTTGGGGAACGCGGGGTGTGTGGAATTTTCTGGATCCACACAGATTCCAGAACTTTCCACCACAGAAATGTGAGGAAAATTTGTTTTTTTTGACAATTTTTTAGGTTTGCAAGGGATTCTGGGTCACAGAACCTGGTGAGAGCCAGTCATGTCACCCCATCCTGGATTCCCCTGGTTGTCTAGTTTTCAAACATTTATAGGTTTGCTAGGTTTCCCTAGGTGCCGGCATAGGTAGGGTTCAAAAACTACAGCTAGGCACTTTGCAAAAAAAGGGTCATTTTTCACTGTGAAAATGCGGTGTGTCCACCTTGCGTTTTGGGCCGTTTCCTGTCGCGGGCACTAGGCCTACCCACACAAGTGAGGTACCATTTTTCTCGGAAGACTTTGGGGAACGCGGGGTCGGTGGAATTTTGTGGATCCATGCAGATTCCAGAACGTTCCACCACAGAAATGTGAGGAAAATGTGTTTTTTTGACACTTTTTTAAGTTTGCAAGGGATTCTGGGTAACAGAACCTGGTGAGAGCCAGTCAAGTCACCCCATCCTGGATTTCCCTGGGTGTCTAATTTTCAAAAATGTATAGGTTTGCTGGGTTTCCCTAGGTGCCGGCAGAGCTAGGGTTCAAAAACTACAGCTAGGCACTTTGGAAAAAAAGGGTCATTTTTCACTCTGAAATGTAGTGTGTCCACCTTGCGTTTTGGGCCGTTTCCTGTCGCGGGCACTAGGCCTACCCACACAAGTGAGGTACCATTTTTCTCGGAAGGCTTTGGGGAACGCGGGGTGGGTGGAATTTTGTGGATCCACGCAGATTCCAGAACTTTTCACCACAGAAATGTGAGGAAAATGTGTTTTTTTGACCATGTTTTAGGTTTGCAAGGGATTCTGGGTAACAGAAACTGGTGAGAGCCAGTCAAGTCACCCCATCCTGGATTCCCCTGGGTGTCTAGTTTTCAAAAATGTATAGGTATGCTAGGTTTCCCTAGGTGCCAGCAGAGCTAGGGTTCAAAATCTACAGCTAGGCACTTTGCAAAAAAAGGGTCATTTTTCACTCTGAAAATGTGGTGTGTCCACCTTGCAGTTTGGGCCATTTCCTGCAGAGGGCACTAGGCCTACCCACACAAGTGAGGTATCATTTTTCTCGGACGACTTTGGGGAACGCGGGGTGGGTGGAATTTTGTGGATCCACGCAGATTCCAGAACTTTCCACCACAGAAATGTGAGGAAAATGTGTTTTTTTGGACAATGTTTTAGGTTTGCAAGGGATTCTGGGTAACAGAACCTGGTGAGAGCCAGTCAAGTCACCCCATACTGGATTCCCCTGGGTGTCTAGTTTTCAAAAATGTATAGGTTTGATAGGTTTCCCTAGGTGCCGGCAGAGCTAGGATACAAAAACTACAGCTAGGCACTTTGCAAAAAAAGGGTCATTTTTCACTCTGAAAATGTGGTGTGTCCACCTTGCGTTTTGGGCCGTTTCCTGTCGCGGGCACTAGGCCTACCCACACAAGTGAGGTACCATTTTTCTTGGAAGACTTTGGGGAACACGGGGTGGGTGGAATTTTGTGGATCCACGCAGATTCCAGAACTTTCCACCACAGAAATGTGAGGAAAATGTGTTTTTTTGGACAATTTTTTAGGTTTGCAAGGGATTCTGGGTAACAGAACCTGGTGAGAGCCAGTCAAGTCACCCCATACTGGATTTCCCTAGGTGTCTAGTTTTCAAAAATGTATAGGTTTGCTAGGTTTCCCTTGGTGCCGGCAGAGCTAGGGTTCAAAAACTACTGCTAGGCACTTTGCAAATAAAGGGTAATTTTTCACTGTGAAAATGTGGTGTGTCCACGTTGCGTTTTGGGCCGTTTCCTGTCGCGGGCACTAGGCCTACCCACACAAGTGAGGTACCATTTTTATAGGGAGACTTAGGGGAACTCAGAATTGTAGAGCAACTGTTATTACCTATTGACTTTTGATGCATTTCTGCCTTCCAAATGAAAGACAATGTGTAAAAAAGAAGTCATTTTGAAAAATGACCTATAATTCTCATGCTAGTATGGGTACTCCCGATTTCGGAAATGTGCAAATATCAACTGTTTCTAAACTCTATATTTTGTTCCCATTTCAGAAATACATAGGTGTCTTTCATACCAATTTTTCCATGTATACATTTTCCCAAAATAATTGCTATATACCCGGTACATAATAAAAAACCATTGCAAGACGCTGCTCAGTTATTGGCTCTGGGTTCGTCGGGTTCTTGGTGAACCTACAAGTCCTATATATCCCCACAACCAGAAAGGTCCCGCAAATGTAACGGTATATTGCTTTCATACAGCTGTCATAATTAGAAGAAGTTACAGGTGAAAACGTTGACACAAATGGCTGTTTTTTTCAACTAATTTTCAATTTTTCCTATATTTAACTGTTAGTTTCTATGAAGAAACCTTAAAGGATCTACACAAATGACCCCTTTATGAATTCAGAGTTTTGTCTACTTTTTTAAAATGTATAGCTCTCCAGGATCCATTATTGCTTTCATACCCATTTCTACCATTAACTGGAAGGAGGTTGAAAGCACAAAAAATAGCAAAAATAGGATATGTTCCAGAAAAATGCCAAAACTGTGTAAACAATTTTCGTTTCCCGACAAAAGTCTGCTTGTCCCTGAAAGCTGGGAAGATGGTGATTTCAACATCACAACCCCTTTTTTTATACCATTTGCAGGGGAAAAAACAGACGCTTTCATCTGGTGCCCTTTTTTCCCATTTTCCCCCCCCAAAAAAAATTTAGCTGTATTTTGGCTAATTTCTGGGTCCCCTCCAGGGGAATCCACAAACCTTGGGTACCTTTTGAATCCCCATGATGTTGGAAAAAAAGGGCGCACATTTGGCGTGGATACCTTATGTGGTCAAAAAGTTACAGGGGCCTAAGCGCAAACTACCCAAAATAGCCAAAAAAAGGCTTAGCACAGGGGGGGGGAAAGGCCTAGCAGCGAAGGGGTTAAACTCAGCAAATCTAACATGGCTGCAATATGGTATAACCCCAAACTAAGAATAGTTGACAAACTTACCTTCTGACAGGACTTGTCACAGAAAGGTGTTAACTAGATCCAAGACCTATACAAAGACACCTCTCCTAAATATTTTGCAGGGCTACAAACAGAGAAGGAATTGACTAACATGGATTTGTACACATTTTTGAAACTTAAAGTCCAAATATCTAAACACTCTATAGGTCCAGTCGGTCCCTCTCTTCCCCTCAGGTTATCCCAATTGCTCAAGAGCGGTCATGCGGTATCAAGCATATATAAAATACTCCAGTCTAAACCATTGAAGTGCCTTACAGTAAACTAAAAGAAGTGGGAAGCAGAACCCAACACTAATTCTATCAAGTTTAACTGGGAACGCATACATATGACTCCTTTTAGGAATAAAATCTCGCCCATACTCTCGCAAAAGAAATATATGATTATTAATAGAGCCTACTGGACACCTGCTAAACTCTACAAGCTCACCCTCATTCAATCTCCCCACTGCTGGAACTGTGACTCTCACATAGGAGACCTATCATATATGTTATTCTATAGCCCGATCCTGCAATCGTTCTGGGACAAGGTCTACAAGTATATAACACATACTTTACACATTAGACCACACAGAGAATTCTCATATATTCTTCTAGGATACTTAGACCCCCAAATACAAAGCGATAATGAACAAGACCTACTTGATTTAGTGCTCATCCTGCCATGCTAAATAATTCTGGGTAACTGGAAGAACTTCAAACTAATCTCCTTCAAGATGTGGCAGGATTGGCTTATCTTTCTGATAGGCGCTGATAACACTGCTCTACAGCTTTCCCCGTGGCGCCCTGCCCACAGGAAAATGTGAAATGCTATGGACTCTTCCTCCTTCATCTCTAAGCCTCCATGATAGCCTTTAATATTCGACTCACCAAGGAGCAAACACGATGACTACCGAATTCTAACTGATCAATACACTATTCTCATCTTGAATGCCCAATATAGATACCCATCTAGTGCACCTTCCTTCGACACCGTGAGCCATTGGTCTTATTAATATTTATTATTTATCTATTGTTTTATTACTTATCTATTGTTTAGCAGGATCCAACTGAAAACAGAATGTCCTAGATGCTATCACACTGGCTTATGTACCAATGTATTATCTCACAAGCTAACCAACAAGATACTGTCTTTATTACAAATGGACATGTCAACACACGTATGAGCTAATATCGCTACTACAAATGCTATGGAACGAAAGATACTTCTGCCAGTGTCCACCTTTTCTTTTCCTTTTCTCTTCCTTTTCTCTTTTTGGTATTTTAGTTACCGTCTCCTTATTCCTTATGTTGTAATTTTCTGAAATCATCAATACAAATTATTTGAAGAAAAAAAAGCTGACAGGGAAAGAAAGGGAATAATGAAGGGAATAGAAAAATAGAAAAACAAAAGCAAATAAAATTAGAGTATAAAAGGACCAGGAAGCCGGCAAGGAGAAAATAAAGGAATAAAAATGGAAAAAAGGAAGGGCAAGAAAGGTGATGTTAAATAAAATTAGAAGGTAAATGGGACCAAGAGGCAGGCAAGGATAGTAAGAAAAATAAATAAAATAAGAAAATACAGGCTGAAAGAAGGCAAAGGGCGTCTCTGGAGTTACCGGGGCTCGAACCACAGACTGGGAAGCTGGGGGGCAGGGAGCGGTCTCTCTGTGCTACTGCAGCTGCGTGGGATAGTGGCGACCTGGGACCAAAAAAGGTCTAGGTTCTTTGACTGGATGCCCACCTCAATGGGTTTGTGAGTGGGTGCATGAGTTTCTCAGTGGATCTGTGATTGGGTGCATGTGTACCTGACTGCATGCATCAATCTCTGAACAGGTCTGTGAGTGGGTTTATGAGTGGGTCTGTGAGAGGGTGCATGAGCGTCTGAGTGGGTCTCTCAGTGGGTGCACAAGTGTCTGAGTGGGTCTATGACTACATGAGTGAGTATCTGAGTGGATCTGTGAGTGGGTGCATGAGTCTCTGAATAGGTCTGTGAGTGGGTGCACAAATGTGTGAGTGGATCTCTGAGTGGGTGCTTTACTCTAAGTGGGTCTGTGATTTGGTGCGTGAGTCTCTGAGGGGGTTGCATGTGTGAGTCTTTCAGTGGGTCTGTGAGTAAGTAAGTGAGCAAGTGAGTGGATCTGTGAGTGGGTGCATGAGTCTCTCAATGGATCTGAGAGTAGATTCATGAGTGTCTGAGTGGGTGTCTGAGAGTCTGAGTGGGTCTGTGACTGGATGCATGAGTCTCTGAGTGGGTCTATGGGTGAAAGTCTGAGTGGCTCTGTGCATGGGGGCTTGAGACTTTTAGTGAACCTGTGAGTGACTGCATCTTTGTATAAGTGCCCATCTCAATGGGTTTGTGAGTTGGTGCATGAGTTTCTCATTGGTCTGTGACTAGGTACATGTGTGTCTCAAAGTGGGTCTGTGACTGAGTGGAAGAATGTCAGAGTGGGTCTTTGAGTGCGTGCATGAGTGTATGAGTGGGTCTGTGAGTGGGTGCATGAGCTTCTGAGTGGGTTGGTGAGTGGTTGCATGAGTGTCTGAATGAGTCTGTGAGTGGGTGCACGAGTCTCTGAGTAGGTATGTGAGTGGGTCTGTGAGTGGGTGCACAAGAATATGAGTGGGTCTATGAGTGGGTGTGTGAATGTCTGAGTGGGTCTGTGAGTGGGTATGTGAGTGTCTGAGTAGGTCTATGACTGGGTGTGTAACACTGTGCTGGTCTGTGAGTGCATGTATTTCTGTGCGAGTGAGTGTCTGAATGTTTTTTCCAGCAGGGTTCCTGACTCTGCTGCAACATTACATAGGGGGGCAGCACTGAGCATCGCGATGGGGGTCACAACTCCAACCACGTGCAATAAAAATATAATTTCGGCTTTTTTAAAACTCATAAGCCGTACCACATTTAAGGCACTCTGCACCGCTTAGAAAGCTCTACACAAAATTGGCCCGGAGTACTTGAAGTATTCTTTTGAGTGGTGCATCCCCAGCAGACGGCTGCGTTCATTAGGGGCCAAACTAATGATGGTTCCCAGATTCCGTGAAGTGAACTGGTGAGACAGAAGTTTTATTGCAGGTACCACTAAGTTTTGGAATGGTCTGCCTCATCACATCAGAGCTCTGCCCACGTGGATTTCCTTTAGGAAGGAGATCAAAACGTTCAAAATTAGGCTCCTTTTCTTGCTCAGTTGAAGTCAGCGCAAGACACCCCAGGGTTATATATATATATATATATATATATATATATATATATATATATATATATATATATATATATATATATATATATATTTTGAAAAACGAGTTGCTCCTCCTGGGAACTCCGCCCGTAGTACGGTGGCGCGATGAAGCCGGTAGAGCAATGCCGGCATATATATGAGTCCACAGTTGCAAATAAGCACGCGCTCTCAGATTCCTATTAAAGGTTTTTAATGTTCAAGGTTACGCGTTTTGGGAGCAAGCTCCCTTGATCACACACTGAACCAAGTGTACACCAAGTGAATACATAGACTCAGTACAGGGGAAATGAAATCGACATAGGACTGCACGATACCCAGCTACCTACATAAAAGTGGCGGCCATATTGGAGTGACTAAATTCAGATTAAAAGGCAATAATTCCTTAAAGAATAACAGCAGATATGTTATACCAAAAACGAAAATCCATTTCAATACATGGTAAATCAATATCAAATTAAGATGAATAAACATAAATCCACATCATGCTGAAATACAGCTAGCTCGAGACTGGAGGGCATACCGACAGAGCGTGTGAATTACATTGTTTCTGGTCGCCAAGTGGCAAGAAAATTTCAAGTACCATGCAGTTACAGTAGACCAATACTAACGTCAAGTGACATAGTCATACAAATCCTTATACTGTACAATAGTCAAATAGCAAGCGTGACTATAAGTGAAAAAGTAAGAAATTCCCAAGCAGGAAATAGAAAAGCAGAGAGAAAGAGAAAGGATAAATGTTATAAATCGTCTTATCTTTAAAACATTAGTGCTCTAGTCGTGGAGACGAAGAAAAGGTTAGGAGGCCCGTGAAGTGTCCGCAGAATATCGGTGGGCCCCTTCCTTTCCTCCTGTGTAGAAAAATAGAAAACTCAAGAATATAAAAAACACAAGATTAAAAATGTGCAAACATTTTTAACAAATTGCTAGACTGTTCATTAGTTGCTTATATTAACCAAGTTACTTTAAATCGCATGCAAAAATTGCTTATACAGTCTAACTTATGCAGCTTGCTGATCCGGGAAAACAATATCATAAAAACCTATGTTGGTGTAAGCCAGTTATTCTTCCATAAGGTGCGTTGCTAATTCCTCGTCCAAATTGTGCCCATTCGGGTACCTCGTCTCGAGCTCAAGTATCCATTTAGATTCTTTTTTCCTCAATCTGAGCTCCCTGTTCCCCCCTCTAAAGCTAGTTGTCACTTGTTCAATAACAAAGTAGCTGAGAAGTGAGCTGTTAGCGAGGTGAAAATCGGCAAAGTGTCTTGCGATAGGATAATGCGGATCCCTGTTGTTTATGGCCCTGAGATGTTCTAGGACCCTTTTCTTAGCCATATGTGTCGTACTGCCAATATATCTTTTGTTACATGGACACACTAAAATATAAATGACATGTGTGGTACTGCATGTCAAAAATTGTGAAATGGTATTTTTCTTCATAGAGTGTGGCACACTGTATTCTTTCACCATATGGCTATTTTTACAGGCTTTACAGTGTCCACAAGGGTAAAACCCTTTGAGATTGTGTGTGGAAGTCTTAGGAGGTATGGTGATATCCCCATGCATGAGCAAGTCCTTCAGACTACGACCTTTGCGATAAGTAATACTCGGTCTGTCGCTAAGGGTGGGGCCCACAATGCTATCACTTTTGAGGATATTCCAATTATCTTGGAGAATTTTTTGTATTTTCCTTGACTTGTTGTTATAAGTAAGGATAACACGTGTTACTTGGGGCTCAGTTTCCTTATTTTTCTCCTCTAGTGTACTGGGTCTGTCGATGTCTTTAAGTTTGGAAACTGCTCTCTGGAGTACCCACTCGGGGTAACCACGTTCCCTGAAGCGTTCTAACATAATTTCCTGTTCTGCCAGATAGTTCTCATCCGTATTGCAATTCCTTCTTGCTCTCAGCATCTCTCCATAAGGGATGCTCCATTTCAGAGCATCCGGGTGATGACTGAGAGCATGAAGAACGCTATTGCCAGCTGTGTCTTTACGGAACAGTTTAGTTTCAAGGGTGCCATTGACAACCTTAATTTTAACATCCACAATTCTATCTCTTCTCTATTTATATTCTGTTGAGAGTTATGTTGTACCTATTGTCATTTATTTTGTCAATGAATTCAAGAGCTTCTTCCTCACTGCCTTCCCATATGAGAAAAACGTCATCAATGTACCTCAACCAAGCCTTAACTTTATCAAGATACATAGAGAGACTAGTATCCCTCATAATTTCTTCCTCCCACTGTCCCAAGAACAGGCATGCAAAACTTGGGGCAAAGCAAGTACCCATAGAAGTTCCGAGTATCTGTTTAAAAAGTTCCCCATTAAACAAAAAGATATTATTACGTAAACAGAGACCCATCATTTCAATCAACATATTAGTATGATCAACGTACATGATATTTCTGTCATTAAGGTAATTCATGCATGCTCGAATGCCTTGGTCATGGTCTATGATGGTATAAAGACTGGAAACATCCATAGTGATAAACATAAAGTTGGTTTGCCATTCTATTTCATCTATTTTTTTCAAAAAATCTTTCGTATCCCTCACATACGATGGAAGGGAAATGACATACTCCTGCAAGAAAAAATCCACATACTTTGACACATTTTCAAAGACACTCCCCATAGAAGAAACAATTGGTCTCCCTGGTGGATTCGTGGGGTCCTTGTGCACTTTGGGTAAAAAGTAAATAATTGGTAATTTGGGATAGTCCCTTTTCAAAAACAGGTACTCCTCCCATGTTATAATACCATCCTCCTGCCATTTGTGCAGTTTATCCCAAGTCATCAGGATACTGTCATTGTATGTTTTGGTGTCGGTTTTCATATAGAACATGTTGTTCTCAAGTTGTCTGTACGCTTCAGTCATGTACATGTTTCTGCTAAGTAACACAACGTTCCCTCCTTTATCAGCGGGACGGATTACAATCTCGCTATCAGTAGCCAAAGATGTAATGATAGATCTTTGTGCCCTGGTCAGGTTACTACCTTCAAAATTTGATCTAGTCTTCTGATGTTTACAGTCCATGAGGGCTTTCGTAACTACTTCATGAAAAGTATCAACATTGTCATGCGAGAGGTTAGGGTAGAAAACAGATCTAGGTTTAAAGGGGGTTTTGGCAGCCCTATCAGTGGTTATATCAGAGTTTGCAATTGTCGCAAGAGAATTTTCTACATTGCTGATGTTATCTAGATCCTGTAAAGTACGAAACATAGTCATATCACCTACTGTGAGACTGGTAGGATCGACATCAACCCCTACATGATGTCCTCGTGTGATGTTACCCTTTAGAGTATGCCATTTGGTCAGTTTAAGTTTTTTTAAAGTTTTCGTTAACCTCTCGCATGACAATGTTGATACTTTTCATGAAGTAGGATTGGGGACCCCCCCACAGTCCCCAACGAGAGGGCCAGCCCCGGGGGATGGGGTCCCCGGGGCAAGTAGTGGCCCGGGAGGGGGGCCACGCGGCCCCCCTCCCCAAAGTTTTCAAAAAAAAAAAAAAAAAAAAGGGTATGGCCGGCCCCGGGGGATGGGGTCCCCGGGGCCTTAAAATGTCCAGAGGAGGGGGGCCACGCTGCCCCCCTCAAAATAATGAAAATAAATATAGAGGCCATGCCCCGGGGATGGGGTCCCCGGGGCCAATACAGGCCCAGGGAAGGGGGCCACGCGGCCCCCTTCCCGTTTTTTTTATTTTGTAATTTAAAAAGGGGTAAGGCCCTGGGGGATGGGGTCCCCAGGGCCCAAAAACAGAAAAAGGAAGGGGGCCACACAGCCCCCCTTCAGGGGACAAAAAAATAAAAAAATAAAAAAACGATCGGGCCCGCAGGCCCCGCCCCTTCCTTCACCACTCTGCAAACGCGCCCCTGGCGCGTTTGCAGAAGGGAACGATTCCCCTTGAATACTGGGGGTCCCTGGGGCCAACTAGCCCACCAGGAACCTCCAGTATGCGCCAGGGGGCTGCCTTGCAGAGAGGTGTACAGAGGCCACGCCCCTTTTACACCTCTCTGCAACGCAGCTCTGTGGCGCTTTTTGGAGGTATATGGTGGGCTAGTTGGACTCCGGGGACCCTCAGGATTCAAGGGGACTTAATCCCCCAACTTAAAATGCGCCACGGGCGCGTTTGCACAGTGGTGAAGGGAGAGGGCGGGGCTTCAGGTGACATGTGTGCAAACAGGCCCCGTGGCGCGTTTTAAGATGGGGAATTAAATCCCTTCAATCCTGAGGGTCCCTGAGGGCCAACTAGCCCAACAGGTACATCCAGAAAGCGCCACAGAGCTGTGTTGCAGAGAGGTGTAAAAGGGGTGTGGCCTCTCTACACGTCTCTGCAACGCAGCCCCTGGCGCATATTGGAGGTTACTGGTGGGCTAGTTGGCCCCTAGGGACCCTCAGGATTCAAGGGGACTTAATCCCCCAACTTAAAACGCGCCACAGGGCGCGTTTGCACAGATGTCACCTCAGGCCCCGCCCCCTCCCTTCACCATTGTGCAAATATTCTTCTAAAATCATCCGAAATACGAATTCCGATTTACTCACCTGTTATAAGGAGAGACCTCAGTGCTGCATCTTTCAGCCCAGTACTGGACCTGAAAAGTAATTTTAACCGTACTTACCAGTAACTTGAATTTCCTTCCATAGGATATCATTGCCTGCTTTTTGCTGAAAAAGTTTCTAAGTGTTGATTTTTGAAACATACAAATATTCCTCTAAAATCAGCCGAAATACGAATTCCGATTTACTCACCTGTTATAAGGAGAGACCTCAGTGCTGTATCTTTCAGCCCAGTACTGGTCCTGAAAAGTAATTTTAACCGTACTTACCAGTAACTTGAATTTCCTTCCATAGGCTAACATTGACTGGTTTCACTTGGAAATTCTTCTAAGTGTGGAGTTTTGGAACTTTAAAATATTCCTCTAAGATCAGCCGAAATACGAATTCCGATTTACTCACCTGTTATCAGGAGAGACCTCAGTGCTGCATCTTTCAGCCCAGTACTGATCCTCAAAAGTACTTTTAACCGAACTTACCAGTAACTTGAATTTCCTTCCATAGGATATCATTGCCTGCTTTTTGCTGAAAAAGTTTCTAAGTGTTGATTTTTGAAACATACAAATATTCCTCTAAAATCAGCCGAAATCCGAATTCTGATTTACTCACCTGTTATCAGGAGAGACCTCAGTGCTGCATCTTTCAGCCCAGCACTGGTCCTGAAAAGTAATTTTAACCGTACTTACCGGTAACTTAAATTTCCTTCATAGGCTAACATTGACTGGTTTCACTTGGAAATTCTTCTAAGTGTGGAGTTTTGGAACTTTATAATATTCCTCTAAAATCAACCAAAGTACGAATTCCAATTTACTCACCTGTTATCAGGAGAGAACCCAGTGCTGCATCTTTTAGCCCAGCACTGACCCTGAAAAGTAATTTTAACCGTACTTACCAGTAACTTGAATTTCCTTCCATAGGCTAACATTGACTGGTTTCACTTGGAAATTCTTCTGTGTGTGGAGTTTTGGAACTTTAAAATATTCCTCTAAAATCAGCCGAAATCCGAATTCTGATTTACTCACCTGTTATCAGGAGAGACCTCAGTGCTGCATCTTTCAGCCCAGTACTGGTCCTGAAAAGTAATTTTAACCGTACTTACCGGTAACTTGAATTTCCTTCATAGGCTAACATTGACTGGTTTCACTTGGAAATTCTTCTAAGTGTGGAGTTTTGGAACTTTATAATATTCCTCTAAAATCAACCAAAGTACGAATTCCAATTTACTCACCTGTTATCAGGAGAGAACCCAGTGCTGCATCTTTTAGCCCAGCACTGACCCTGAAAAGTAATTTTAACCGTACTTACCAGTAACTTATATTTTCTTCCATAGGAATCCATTGTCTGCTTTTCAGCAGAAAAGTTTCAAAGTGTCGATTTTCACAAACTACAAATATTCCTAAAAAATCGCCTTTATGACTTAAACGCATTCTTTCAACTGTTTACAGGAGATGCACCAGTGCTGGATCCAGGATCCAACACTGAGTAAGAAAAAGTAACGATAACAGTTTTTACCTTCTAAGTGAATTTCCTTCCATAGGATAACATTGGTGATTCTATGAGAAAAAGTTTCTGTGTCAACTTTTAAAGTACAATAATATTCCTTAAAAATCACGACTGTAACCAAAACGCTTTTACTCAACTGTTTACAGGAGATGTGCCAGGACTGAATCTAGGATCCAGTCCTGTGGTTAGAAAAAGTAATCCATAAAGTAACTAATTGCATTTAACTAGAAATTCACATTGAGCTGAATGTTGCATTGTGTTTGAAAATGTGTTGCCCATTGCAACAACTGTAACTACTGTATTTAAAAGTCTATTGCCTATGTGCAAAGTATTTAAACTAAAGTAATTCATTCTGAGAAAGTATTTTTGTAATGTAATGTATAATGTAATTACAATGTAATTTAAAAAATAAAATATGTAAAAAAAAATTGTTTCTAAAAATGTAGTAAATTAGTATTAAAAAAATTTATATAACAATTAATACATTTAAAAATTGTCATTTACAAAACCTTTGAAATTCACTGAAAAAACCGTAGGTTTCAGACATGTTATAGTTACAAATTAGCATTTAAAAACCTTTGAAATTCACTGAAAAAACCATAGGTTTCAGGGACGTTATAGTTACAAATTAGCATTTAAAAAACCTTTGAAATTCACTGAAAAAACCATAGGTTTTAGGGACAGTTATAGTTAGTTGGACATTGCACTCGTACAAAACCCGTGAAATTCCCCCGTTATAGTTAGTCCAGCTAACTATAACTCGCGCCCCCGCAATGCACTGCTGATGACGTCACATATTACATCACTCATGACATGGTCAGTGACATCACTGATGACATCACTGATGACATCTCAAATGACATCACTGATGACATCACTGGTGACATCATCCATGTGATAATTTCATGCATCTTCTCACACCCTAATATAACCTTTGATACACCCACTCTAAATTACAGACTGCCATTCGCAAAACCATAGACACTCCAACACCAATAACTACATACCCACTCACTGATTCTTAGGTCTACGCACACATCAACTCACTCACCCGTACAGTCACTCATACTTACGGTCACTCAGTACAGGACTATCATATGCACTCATACTCCTATATAGACACTCAAACACCGCCACTCATCCATAGAGGTACTCACACACCTAGTCAGTCATGCAAATAATTAAACACACTACCATTTACTCACCTATACAGTTATACACATACCAGCTCACTTACTCATACAAATACTAGCACATTCTTACGCTCTTATACAATCACTGATACAAGCACACGCTCATCCATACAGCCACTATCACAATCACTCACTCTCGCTTATAGCTATTTATATACTCCAACACACATATATACTGCCTTTCACATATGTAGTTACTCACACATGTACCACTGGGACATACATTCACTCACTAACACACTCTTACACACACTTACCCACCCATACAGTCTATCACAGATGCACTCTTGAAACCATCCACCCAGTGAATCACCCACTCACACATTTATGCACAGAGTCGAACACACCCTCCCACACAAACACTCAGGCACCCATACAGATACTCACACAAGCATTCATTAACTCATATAGACACTCATGTAGCTATTCACAAACACATGCAGCCACTTACACAGCAACAGACAGACGGATACAGACATTCACCCAGTTTAGTCACTAACCCATGCATTCAGTAAGATACGTTAAATCACTCACTTATACAGTCAGTCACGCACCTACTAAATCATCCATACAGACACTTACACACCCACTCATTCTTCAATACGTCTTTTCCTATATATATTAAAAATATTTAAACTTTACAGAAACACACAGTCACTGGATGATGTCAACAGTGATGTCATTTGAGATGTCATCAGTGATGTCATCAGTGATGTCACTGACCATGTCATGAGTGATGTAATATGTGACGTCATCAGCAGTGCATTGCGGGCGCGAGTTATAGTTAGCTGGACTAACTATAACGGGGGAATTTCACGGGTTTTGTACGAGTGCAATGTCCAACTAACTATAACTGTCCCTAAAACCTATGGTTTTTTCAGTGAATTTCAAAGGTTTTTAAATGCTAATTTGTAACTATAACGTCCCTGAAACCTATGGTTTTTTCAGTGAATATATATATATATATATATAGATACCTATCTATATACCTATCTCTCTCTCTCTCTCTCTCTCTATATATATATATATATATATATATATATATATATATATATGTCTCCCTGGGCGTCCTGTTTGACAAGCACCTCCTCACACAGCGGCACAGTTTAATGACGACAATGTCCACGTCCAAATCAAATTCTCAGTTCTTTATTTTTCATATTCACCATGTGCAAGGAGTTACACAATTTCTCGCTCCATCCTGGAACGGACCAACGCGTTTCGGTGGTTTGCCTTCTACTGGGTCACATAGGGTTCTGCATTGTGGCCTATTTAATACCATGTCTATCTATTTTGCTGACCCTTGAAAAACAACTAGAGCAACACGTTCTATACAAGTTAACAGAAATATTCTTCCCCCATTTTGGTAGTCCAAACACCATATTCTAAAGTGCATTGATATGTGTGTTTTTCCATTTTGTTGTTTTCGATATATTTTTTTTATATTTATATTTACTTTATGTATTTTATTGAATTTCCTTCTGTATCGGTACTTCTATCATCGTACATATTTTAATTCCATCTTTTCTCAAATTGCATTTCATCAAAATACCTAAGAGTACTCTCGAGTATTTTACATTAATAACTTTTTTTAAAAGCATTCCATCATTCTCTAATGCATTAAAAGTGAATTCATTTCCTCACAATAATCTTGTACCAATACCTCTTTAAAAATTCATAAACAACCTAAAGCAGCATTTTAATTAAAGTGCATAGTAAATAAAGTGCAAAGTGATGACAGTACCTGATGTTGCGCAAATTCCACAATTTCTGCTAATACATTTTAATGCTACGCTTCTTATTCAGGTACTTAAAATTATTTCCTGTAAGATTATTCCTCCCCGCATTCAAACCTTCTCTTTTCTAGGGGTTCATAATCTGGCAATAGCAACATGATAAAGAAAGTGTAAGATAATTAAAGTACAAAGTGCAATATGTGTTTCCTAATCCTAACCCCTTTAGTCCAAATCACCATATGTTCATGTATAAATATCAAACCAATTAAATTCCTCCATGTCCATTGCTATTATAAAAATACCTTTCGCTCATTCTTCAAATACATAAAGTTTTCGCCAATATTTTGAAAGAACTACAGATGTCGATATAACTAATACTATATCCACTCCCTTTCCTTAATCTGTGCACAGTATCAATAAATATCATCTTATCTGATGTTATAAATGGACGAACAGTTCTGCATCCTTATTGTGGCCCCACGGTATCTCAGTCCCAATCGAGAGTATTAAACGTGGTTCTTGTTTCCTTAATTCCTTCTCACGGTCACCTCCTCTCGGGTGTGCCCTCACATGTTTGATGCCCCAATACCTGAATGTTGACAGGGACCGATCATGCATTTGGTCGAAGTGGCAGGCCACTCGGTAGTTCTTATCCCTGTTTTTAATCGCTCTCATATGTTAGAGAATTCTTAATTTCAATTTATTCTTGGTACTACCGAAATATAATTTGTCGCAACCACATTTTAGCACCTAGATGACAAATTCTGTGTTGCATGTTATTCTCTCTTTGATCGATACTACATGGCCTTCCACTGTTCGATAACTCTTAATGTTCAATCCATATTTACACGCTTTGCAGGGATTGCACTTTATGAAACCCTCCAGGTTTCTAGAAAACCATGTCCTTTGTCCTTGTTGTTCTTCTTTACCAATGTAGTGACTATATATATAACCTACTGGCAGTCGCCAGTATGTATTTATAGTTAGGAACACATTTTTCCAAAGGAAAAGCGTTTTTTTTTTGCGAATAATTTTGACGCCGCTTGACGAATCTCTATGAAATTCTCACGAAACTTCCCCTTTTTGGTTCAAGTGATGTGTTGAAAGTTTCAGGGTGATCCATCAAGCGGAGGCCGAGAAAAAAGGGGGGTCCCAAAACACATATTCCCCATGTTATGTCTAATGTGATTTTTAACTTTTTGAACAGGACTACAGCCTGAACTGCTTTAAGGAATTACACCAAATTTGGCAGAAAGCTAGATGTTGGTCCAGAAAGCATGCTTTTTGTGATTTTGTGTAAATACTTTCAGTAGATTGTAGGATATCTAATGTAAAGAAATAAAGATATCTGGAGACGCGAGTCCTTCCAGTGGACTCGCAGATCCTACTAAAATTTGATTGGCTGCCATCACTTTAACCAGGAAGTGTTGGCAGCCATCTTGGGACTCGGTTTGAAGCTGAGTCCCACAAACAAAGTAAAAAATAAAGAAAAGGGGAGGGTAGGAATACCCTGACCCTCCAAATATGGTGGGGGGTCCCTCAGGAACTCAGCTGGGGTTAAAAAGCATTGAAATTTATTTTTTTGCTGCAGGCTGGGGGGTGGATCGACAAATCTGTGACAAAATGTAAAAAAAAGACACGAGGGCTCCCACACGTCTTTTTTTAAAGCTCCTGGGTTTGCCGAAATTACGGGGGCATGAAGGAGGGGGGCTCATGGGGCCCCCCTCTTGGGCTTATGTAAAGCCCCAGAGACTGCCACCTCCCCAGGGCTGTAAATGATAAAAATACAGGGGGGGTGCTTGGCGCCCTGCAGCCCCGGGGACTGCCACCTCCCCACATCAATAAAAACTCTAAATGTGGGGGGGCCTGCTCAGCCCCCCCGCTGCCCTGGGAACCACCACCTCCCGAGACATACTGTTTTTTTAGGGAAATGTGGGGAGACCCTTAGGCTTCCCCTGCTGCCGCGAAGACCGCCACCTCCTTGGGGTGCATACATTATTTTAAAAAATGTAGGGGAGGCCCCACGGCCTCCCCTGTAGCCCCAGGGACCACCACCTCCCTGGGGCACACTGTTTTTTAATGAAATGCGGGTGAGGCTCTATGGCCTCCCCTGCTGCCCCGGGGAGTACCACCTCCCTGTGGCACTAAATAGGAATGTGGGGGGGCTGCCTGGCCCTCCACAGCTCCAGGGACCATAACCCACCTGGAGCACAAACAGAAAAATGAAGGGGTCCGTTGCTGACTCCCGGCCCCAGGGACCACCACCTCCCAGGGCTGAAGTTAGCATTGGAGCCCTAGATGGACCTGGGGGCCACCAACCCCCAGGGTCAGCACCAGCAGTGTCCTGTGGTGCTCACCCCCAGGAAATTGTCATGTGCTTTGGCTTGGCGGGAGCAGTGCTCCCAGCAAGCCATAGCAAACCTGTTCAACTTTCAGCAAGCGAGAGCAGAAAATGCTCTCTCTTGCTGAAAGTGGAGCATATCTGTTTCCCTGCCTGCTTTCAAGTGAGCAGGGAAACAGACAAATTGCTCTGACATCCAAGGAGGTGCATGTTAGCAGCTCTCTGGGTCTCAAAGAAATGCTGGCTCCCGCAAGAGGCGGGGAGCCAGCAGGGTCCGCAGGGGCCTTGAGGCTCCCCCTGCGGTCTCCAACATTTGAAAAGTGGATGCCCTAGGTGGGACCACAGCACACACACTGCAGGCCGGGCCCCGGAGTGTCCTGTCCTTTGGGATAGTACTGTCATGTATACCCCATTTTGCATACATTGTCCCATCCACAAGACAATAACGATTCTAAACAGGTGACCTTTTACCGAGTAACTTGCTCCTGTCTCTTCGACACCAGGCTCTCGGTACTCTATCATAATCCCTGTACCTGACGTACATAAACATGTCCTCAGGCATGGTATAATCATTCTGTATAAGGATTACCACTTTTTTCATCCTTGGCAAACAGCCAGCTGTGCATGATCGCATTTGTTTGGAAAAACATTCATGATTGTTTCCAAAACATTTATGGTTGTTTTCAAAACGTTGATTCTAGAAGAAACCCTGGAGTAATCACTCTAGTATAAAAGACCCTCACTCCCCCCTACAAATTGGAGGAGAATTCTTTTCAAGCTGGCACGGGGTCCTGCATGCTGAATCCTCCACACGCAGAGGTCTGACATCCCTTGCGGGGTGTCATCCTTGAAGCAGAGACGGGGTCCTTCATTCCAAACCATCAGGTGAAGGGGGCTGGTTTTTCCCTAGGGGTTTCTTGGCTGTCCATACATACAAATATGCATATACATGCTACACATACAGATCTAGGCCAGGTACATTTAGGCAAATTACGTAGGGCGCGCATTTTAGGAATATGCAAGTGCTACTGTTTTTATCTGAACTGCTTATGTTCATCCTATTAGCACTATGGTAGAAATGTATCAACTATTTACTTTATTGGTACTTGCAATCTCTTTTTGATGTTTCTGTTTCCTGATTGTCGCAGCACATATGTTTTACACAAGAGTGTCGCTGGACCAATAAATACTTATTGAAACGTCCTAATCGACAACCTGTGTGTTTTCTGAGAGAAAGCGAGCACGAGTATCTGAGCAAAAAGTACTGTAATGTTTTCCACGATCCCTGAGGAATCAGGGTTGTCATGTTCAGTGGTTGCCAGAAACTACCTACACCACTATAAAATACAGGGGGGTGGTAGTGGCACTGTAGAGCTAGCTGGTCTAACGGCTGACATATCCTTTGGGGGTCTCCGGAAGCGGTTGGAACACCAAGCCCTCAGTTTAGGTAATCCAAAACATGCAGGTCTTGGGGGATTACTAGGAACTACACGACAGGAGGATGGGGTCCCTGGGCTGAAATTGGAACAGGAGGGAGGCCACACAGCCCCCCTCCCTTTAGATAAAACATTTTTTTTTTAAAAAGAAAGAAAAGGCCAGGACCTGGGGGATGGGCTCCCAGGGCCAAAAACGGCCCAGAGAAGGGCGAAAAAGCAAATAGAAAAAAAGAAAGGCCGGGTCCTGGAAAGGGGGGCCACGCAGCCCCATCCCCGTTTTTAAAATGCCTGGCCCCGGGGATGGGTTCCCCATGGCCAAAATCGGCCCAGGGAAGGGGGCTATGTAGCCCCCCTTTCATTTGAAAAACAGACAAAAAAAAGCCTGGCAACTTGCAGGTGGCCCTGCTTCTTTCTCCACCACTCTGCAAATGTGCCTCCTGGCGCCCTGCAGGTTGAAGGCTGAAGTCCCCTTGGCTGCTGAGGGTCCTTAGGGGCCAATAAGACCTCCTGTTACCTCCAGTAAGCCCCACACTGTGGGAGTGCTGAGAGGTGGTCGGAGGCCATGCCCCCTTTCTCCTCCACTCTGCAAACACACTTCTCTGTGCTCGGCTGGTGGGGGAATGTGGTGCCCTTGCCTCCTGAGGGCCTCAGGACTAAAGTGGACTTCTGCCCACAAGCAGAGGTGCACCACGAGGCGCGATTGCAGAGTGATGGAGAAAGGGGGTGGGACCTCTGAAGACCTCTCAGCAATCCAGCTGTGTGGGTGTTACTGGATGTAACAGGAGGGCTAATTTGCCCTCAAGGACTCTCAAGAGCCAAGGGGACTTCATCCTCAAATTAGTAGTGCTCATTTTTAGACTGGAGGAGAAAGGGGGCGATGCCACCGAAAACCTTTCAGCAAACCCACTGGTGAGACTTGCTGGAGGTAACAGGAGGGGTAGTTGGCCACCAAAGACCCTCAATAGCCAGCGGAACTTCATCCTCCTACTAGTAGTGCTCTAGGAGGTGTATTTGCAGAGTAGTGGAGAAAAGGGGCGTGGCCTCATACGAGGTCTCAGTAATCCCGCTGTGTGGGACTTACTGGAGGTAAATAGGAGGAGTAGTTGGCACCCAAGGATGCACTTGGGGGCCAACTACCCCTCCTGTTATCGCCAATAAGTCCCACACAGCGGGATTGCTAAGAAGTCTTCGGAGGCCACGCCCCCTTTCATCACCACTCAGCAAATGTGGCTTGTGGTGTACTACTGGCTGAGGGATGAAGTCCACTTTACTCCTGAGAGACCTTGGGGGCCCAGAAACCCTCCTGGTACCTCCTGTAAGTCCTACACAGTGGGATTCCTGAGAGCTGGGCGGAGGCCCAGACCCCTTTCTCCGCCACTCTGCAAATGCGACTACTACTTAAAAACATAGAAATTCACGGAAAAAAACAAAGGTTACCAGGACTTTATAGTTAGGAAATGGAATTAAAAAAACTAGAAATTCACTGAAAAAATTAAAAGTTGCAAGGTCGCTATAGTTGGGCTAAGGTTTCACTCGTACAAAACCAGTGAAATTCAGCAGTTATAGTTAGCTGAGCTAACTATAACTCGCGCTCCCGCAATGCACTGCTAATGACCTCACATATTACATCACTCATGACATGGTCAGTGACATCACTGATGACATCACTGAAAATAGCGTTGGTACCTATTGTCCGAAAGGAGCAGGGTATGGAAAGGTGCTCAGTTCTCTTTCTGTTCAGAAAATCATTGGATAGTTACTGTCAAGTCATAAACCTGAAAAGACTCCATCATTTCATTGTAACATCTCCTTTCAATATAAACACATTTCAGCACATCTTTCCTCTAGAAAAAATTTCTCGATCATTCTTCAGAAATCATACTTACAAGTGCCAATCCAACTGTCAGATAAAAAATTCTTGAGGTTTTGTGTAGGCCACGATCACTGGCTCACTCTGTTCTCCCTTTCAGCTGAAAGCACTATGTTTTTACGAATATCATAAAATCCGTATTTGTAAAGCGCGAACTACTCACCCTTACGGGTCTCAAGGCGCTGGGGGCCGTCGTGGAAATTAAGTGAGCTATTGCCCAGAGTCACATGGTGCTGAGCTGAGCTGCCGCCAGAGCCGGGGATCGAACCATGAGCCCTGTGCTCCGAAGTCAGCTGCCCTGGCCGCTGCACCACACCATATCATGGCCCCATCGGTGATGGTCTTACCCAAAGAAAGGATGATTATGCCCTACCGAGACGATATTTTGATTTGTGCTGCATCTTAGAAAAAAATGCAAAAAGAACAATTGATGGACAAAATGCAGAACAATGTCATAAATTCCCCCCAGTACAGAGATCTGGGCCTAAATCCATCGTTCTTTTTGCTCCCCATGCCATTCCAGTTTGAACCCAGCCATATGCAAATTAGTCTTGACCCTGCGCCCAATGGGAACAGTCCAGCCCGAACTGCTAGGCCAGGTCCTCCCTGGCCTGGAGACAAGCATCCTTGGACTGGTTTCGGGTTTCACCCCTCATCAGCCATGATAGCTTGACTCCAATGGCATGAAGAGCACGGGACCCATGTCTGGGCATACCTGTCCCAATCGGGGTGACAAATGCAAAAAGAACAATTGATGGACAGAATACAGAACAATGTCATACATTCCCCACAGTACAGAGATCTGGGCCTAAATCCATCTTTTTTTGCTCCCCATGCCATTCCAGTTTGAACTCAGCCATATGCAAATCAGTCTTGACTCTGTGCCCAATGGGAACAGTCTAGTCTAAACTGCTAGGCCTGATCTTCCCGGGCCTGGAAACAAGCATCCTATGACCGGTTTCGGGATTTCACCCTCATCAGCCAGGATAGCTTGACTCCAGTGGCATGGAGCGCACGAGACCCACGTCTGGGCATACCCGTCCCACTCGGGGTGACAAATGCAAAAAGAACAATTGATGGACAGAATGCAGTCCAGAAGACTATTCACACAATCCAGATCCTTCTGTGTTGCAGTTTTCACATCATCCTTCATAAGATACATCTTCACAGCTGTTAGATTTAGGAATACATAAGAGCATGGTGTTAGACAGAACTGGGATATGTCTTTTACCTTCCTACATGGGGGACCAAACTAAGATTCCAACTATTTCATCTATTACATCAGAATTATACTTTCACAAGAAAATGGCTCTGTGCACAAAGAGACATGGTGAGTATAACTGAAATCTTGTTTCTGGTACAGTGGGCTCATCTTCATCTGGCCCCTTTGGTGCCACACGTCTTGCTTGATTAGGATCCAGCATCAAATACATTTATGCTCCCAGAAAACATATATCAGCTACTCCAGTTGCTTCTGTATACCAATCTGTGAGCCATGGTCTGGCTCTGCCCTCTTGTTCCATTAGCAGTAACAACTGATGACAGCAAACTAGGTTGGGGCAGAACTAAAAAATGACTTAAATTCAGCATTTTTGTACAGCACAAGAGCAAAATCATTTATCCCATTGGAAGTAATTGTTCTCTATAAAGAGGGCTCTTCTATTCTTTGCACAGTTGATCACAGGCCAGGCAGTGATGATTCAAACAGACAACATGGTAGTAAGAGAGTTCATGGCAGTCTTTGCTCTCCTGAATCTATTGGCATTTAATATTCTTTCACAGTCAGATAAGACATCTTTTGATCAGCCAACCACATCACGGGTAATGCTTAATTCTAAGGCAGGCAAATTGAGTCAAGTTTTTCCATCTCCCAGGAGATGTCCCTACATCTTCAGTTATTCAGGATGTTTGCAGTTAGTTTGCAACTCCAGTATTTGGCTATTTGCCAACCAGACGAATGCTGATTCCATACTATGTCTTCTAACTTCCCATACTGAGAACAATGGAGATGGATGCTGTTCTATGTTTCTAGATTCTTAGTCTTTGGTCTGCTCTTCACCTTCCCTTCTGTAAGAAATTGCAGTATTAGTTAAGGGATGAGAACCGGACCTACCTTAAATAATAATCACAATCCTTGTCAGGCTGAACCAGTAAAGTCACTAAATAAACATGTGTTCAACCCTGTGGTAGGTTGGCACATAGCAGTCAGGCTTAACTTAGAAGCAATGTGCACAGTATTTATGCAGCACTCAGTAATAGTTATATATAAACAACGGGGTATACCCAAATCACCCTCCTATACCTGGGTAAGGAAAATACAATTTCAAAAAAGGTGGTATGGGGGAACTGATATCTCTTCTTTTACTTACTAATAGGGAACATCAAATTACCCTATCATTGGTTCATTGTCCCATTACAATTTATGAAAAGTTCATTTAAACAAAACACATACCACAAAGACATTCTTTGGAAAGATCAATCATTAATATTTCTTTTTAGACTGAAAAACATAAAAATACATATATACGTAAACATTTACATCACAAACATTTATAACACAAACAAACATAAATCAAATTGAAGTTGCCAGTACCCACTTATTTCTAACAGTGTTCACACAATTAATCTAGGTAATTATGATAATTCTCATATTTAGGGCAGACTCCTCTTGTCAAATACTGTCGACAGTATTTGACAGGAGGAGGCTGCCCTAAATATGAGAATTATCATAATCGGTTGCGCGCACTTGATTAATGTTTGTAGAGGTGTGAGAACCTCTTGTGCATAGAGGACTACCTCACAGTGGATTACCTAGATTAATTGTGTGAACACTGTTAGAAATAAGTGGGTACTGGCAACTTCAATTTGATTTATGTTTGTCTGTGTTATAAATGTTTGTGATGTAAATGTTTACGTATATATGTATTTTTATGTTTTTCAGTCTAAAAAGAAATATTAATGATTGATCTTTCCAAAGAATGTCTTTGTGGTATGTGTTTTGTTTAAATGAACTTTTCATAAATTGTAATGGAACAATGAACCAATGATAGGGTAATTTGATGTTCCCTATTAGTAAGAAAAAGAAGAGATATCAGTTCCTCCATACCACCTTTTTGAAATTGCACTCAGTAATAGTAACACAACACAAGAAAAATCCTGAAGTAATTTAGAGTAATAGAAAGTATTTTAATAAATAAAATGACACCTAAATGACAAAAATCTAATAAGTAGAACCGGAGGTATGAATTTCTAAAGTTTGAATTAAAATTAGCGCCATAAAGCACAAATCGCTAACCGTGGGTATGTGTTTGTGCTAGATTGGATCATAGTCAAAAGTTAAAGCCAACCGCGATGTAGTTCGGGTCAGATACAAGGATCATGTTAATCCTGGTGGGAAGTTTACCTTCAGCTTTCAAAACATTTATGGAGAAAAATTGGTTGTCTGCTAATCATTGGAGGGGCAAGCTGAAAACTGATTGATGAAGAGCGTGGTCCTGGAGCGGATGTCGACAAAGGTGGTAAAACTATGAGCAGGCCAAGTTCGAAGTTTGTGTCCAGGATGGGGTGCTACCCACTGTTGGGCCAGATGAAGCCCTTGGCTAAAGGTTCCTACATATTGCAATGGAATAGAAAGTATTTTAATCCCATTGACCCATAACAAACAAGAAAGAAGCCAAAGCACAGTGACATTCAACTGCATTTAACTACCCAGACTGTTAATTCTTTTCAGCTTTCATCTTATCTGAATTCCCTTCCTCACCAATGTATGGTGACCTTAACAAACAAAGAAGCACTTTGCAAAAACAAAAAAGGTATTAACCTTATCAGTGTAGCTGATGAACTGTTCGCACTACCCCTCTAGTGTGACTAATGTGAATGGTTTGTTAGCCGCAGTGCTCAAGAAAATCCTCCTGGTGGTTGGAATTTTCTTTTCTAAAAAAAAGATGGCACATAAGGGAACAGCTTAGCTCATGTCCCTGTTTTGCTTCGCTCTGACATTCAGCATTCATAACATGCTAATGTCACAGCAAACAAAGTGCCTGCAGACAGGTGTCTATAAGTGTCATCTGCTTTCTCTTTGATTGGTACTTGGGAGGCATAACACTATCCCCCTAGCACCGACCAATGTGGGAGAGGTATTGCTGGAAAGGGAATAATGTCTCTAGCGGCCCCTTTCTCAAATAGATTTGTGCTTGGTGATTTCCCCAACACTGCGATAATCAAGCTGGCATCCACCCACCTTATGCAGAGAAAAAGTGGCCCTTCAAAAAAGTGAAAGTGCTCCTTACCAATTTAATATAATGGAGCAGTCTTTTTGCTTACCTGAGTGGAGCAGAAAGAACCCTGGCTGCTAGGAAGACCATTTTTTAAAAAGGAAAAAGGAAGGCCATCCCCCAATCTCCCTAAAGGTGCCAACAGTCTTTCTGAATCACAAGTGGCAGAATGGGGGGCATCAAACTCCTCTCAACACTAGTGAAAAAGGTAAAAAAATAAAAGTAGGTGTGGAGGCATAGGGCCGCAACCCCTCCCCAAAATGTGCCCAGTAGTATTCTGCCTCTTCTCCCAGAACCAAATTGGGAATGTTTGCCCTCAATCTTCAATCCAGGGCAGCAAAAAGCCCATTAGGCATGGGAAAAAACTAGTCAAATAGAAGGGGAGGGGCTGCCTGTTGTGACATCAGGCTCTGACCTAACCCCTGAAAGGGCCTAGCCACACATTTGAGATATCGTTTTTATTGGGAAAATTGTAGGAATGCTGGGTGGTAGGAATTTTATGGATCCCCGTAGATTCTAGAACTTTCTTTCATAGAAATCTGAGGAAAATTAGTTTTTCGAAAATATTGAGATTTGCAGGCCATACTAGGTAAGAAAATGCGTTAGCATCCACGCAGGTCACAGAACTCACGACTCCCAACTCCCATGCATGTTTAGTTTTCAGAAATTTCCCTGGGTGGCGGCTGAATTCTGGCCAAATATCAAATAGGGTCATTTTTCATGGTGAAAGAATTGATGTCTCTACTTGCAGTTTGTGGCCTTTTCTGTTACAGTGCTAAACCCACCCAAACAAGTGGGGTAACATTTTTATTAAGAAACTTGTTGGAACACACTATACTTTTGAATAATTGTCTCTACGTTTTCGGCCTCCAAATGTAAGCTGGTGTGCAATAAAACACATCTTGCAAAACGCTTTGAAAATCCCATGATAGTATGGGTAGGCTCAAATTCAGAATTGTACAAATAACCACTGTTCTTTAACTCATTACTGGGCACATTTAAAAAAATTCCTAGAGTTTCTTCACACCAGTTTTTTTTCACTCATTATATTTACCATATTATTTTTTGAATGGTTGGTAGACAATGAAAAATCATTATGAGCTGCAGGTCATTTGTTGGCTCTAAGTTGCATGTGTTTTTTGACAATCAACAAGCATTATATATCCCTACAAATAGGAGCCGGATAGACTTAACGGTAAATTAGTTTTGTAGATTGGCCATCGAGGGAAAAAATTACAGATGAAAATGTCATCTATTTCTAATCTTTCCTATTTATTTACATTCTTTTTGATTTCAATGCTTAGTTGCTTTAGGAAAACCATAAGTAATCTACACAAGCCTCTTTATGTAGTTTTCAGAAAGCGATAGCATTCTTGGTCTGCCTAACAAATGTCATGGAGGTTGAAATCACCAAAAAATCGAAACGATGGACTATCATTTGGACGATGACAAAGACTGAGGGCCCAATTACGCAGTGGCAATCCCAATAAGACTGTGGTGTCGGTGGTCTTTCACTCGCCGTATTACGATGTTGCAGTTGGAGTGCACCGCTGATATTGGGCTGGCGGCCTATTCCCAAGCCGATTTCGATGTTCCCAATGGACTGGCGGTCTCTTGGCGGCAGAGCCTCAATGGAGTGATGTTTCTCTGCTGTAAATGTGGGTCATGTGTACTGTAAGTTTTGTTGCATGTTGAAAATCATAAACCGTTACCATGCACTACATTGGAGAAGTGACGGTGAAGCCTACCTTCGAGTCCGGCGACAACAGTGTAGCAGAACATCGTTGTCAGGTGGCAGCAGCACAGGAGGGACATGGACAATGGCGTCCAAAACAGATTCCAAAATGGAACTCCGTA
Organism: Calotriton arnoldi; assembly: GCA_963921515.1. NCBI lineage: Eukaryota > Metazoa > Chordata > Amphibia > Caudata > Salamandridae > Calotriton > Calotriton arnoldi. The sequence goes on from CAWUFW010000184.1 coordinate 133,130, forward strand.
AAAAGGTGAGTTTTTACCTCTTTTTCAACCTTTCCGCCAATTTGCGCATGGCAGTGTCCCCACCATGAACAGCTAGGCAGAAATGCTGATCGTAATCTGGACAGTAGAAAGCTTGGAAGTATGCCCACCAAAACCTTCCCCTGCCTCTCCCACAGTTGATGCAGTAGCAGGAGTCTTGGTGGCGGTAGCGGTCCAGCAGCGGTCTCGTAGCTGTTGCACCTCCAGGGCAGCAGGCAGGAAGACTGCCAAAAAAATAACAGCGGTCCCATTCCGCTAAACTCGTAATTGGGCCCTGAGTCTTTTATAGCTCTGCTTGTTCCAGAAGGCGGGACGATGGTGATCTCAGCACAGCAAACCTTTGGTTGATGCCATTTTCAATAAAAAAAGAAATACACATCACTGATTACTCATTTAAAAAAAGAAAACAAAACTTTGCTGTATTTGTACTATTTTCTCAGATCCCTTCAGGGAAATCCTCAAGCTGTGGGTATCTTTGAAATCCTCAAAACTTGGGAAAAGGGACACAGTTGAACTGGAGAGCTGTTGAGGGAAAAGGTTAAAAAGGTTTAATCGCAAAGTGCTTGAAGCATCAAAACAAGGGCTCAGCACAGAGGGCGGTAAAAGGCTCAGCAGCTAACAGGCTAAGTGTACACCTAATCAGAAAGATATATTAACAGTACGGAGATGCAATGGGGGCGCTAGAGGGCGCACGGCGAGATGGCTGTGCTGTAGTGCGGCTCTGCCCGGCTGATCCGCAATCCGACCATAATCCGCCCGAAATCTGCCACATCACTGGGGTGCCCTCCATCTCCTGTCAGCTTGGTTAAAAGTCTGGGAATTGTGATTAGCAACGACCTCACGATGAAGGCACAGATAAGTGCTGTGGTCTCTGAGTGTTTCTTTCACCTCCGGAGAATTCGCAAAATAAGCAGATATTTAACCATCGCGGCCCGGATTCAAGTTATACTTGCTCTGGTTATGTCGCGTATTGATTACGCTAACTCCCTGTACACCGGCATACCAGCCTACCAGTTATGTCGGCTTCAACTGGTGCAGAACCAAGCCGCCAGGCTTGTTTATGGTCAACCTAAATCTCAGCATGTGAAACCTGTGTTGAAAAACTTACATTGGCTTCCCGTGACCCAACGCTGTCTCTTTAAATTAGGCTGCACAATCTACAAAGCCCTTTCGGATCAAGGTCCGGCCTTCATTGCATCTAAAGTACGGCGCTACGTCCCCTCCCGCGATTTACATTCTGCAAACAGGAATCTGCTGACCCCTTGTCCATTTAAACGTAAAAAACACGGGGGTCTAAGATTCTCGTCTTTGGCACCTCAATTCTGGAATTCTCTTCCCCCCGAATTGCGTCTGTCCACTTCCTATACTCAGTTTAGGAAGTCTCTCAAAACTTGGTTATTTGCTCAGACCTACAATTGAAATCCTCATTTTCCTGTCCCAGCAACCGATTGACCCCGCTTAGCGCCAAGAAACCGTTGGTGAACGTGCGCTTTATAAATGTTTTTTAACATAACATAACATCTAAGCTGTAAAAACGACTGAACTGAGTTGCAGGACATCCCGGAGCAGAGCAGTGGCACTGAATAACAGCTGTGCCAGAGCAAACTGCTGAAATCCAACGAGACGGAGCCCGTCTCTGTGAGTGCAAAATGGCGGCCGCTCCAGCCCGGCGGAAAGACTGATCGAACGGCTGTCGGGCTGAGGGGGAAATAGCCTCCAGTGTAAACAGCGTGTGCCGGCGGAACTGCAACTATTCAATAAGGACAGTCCAGTGACTCACCTGGACACATCCTGTTGTGCCGCCACGAGAACTGCCTGGAGAGCGCGAAGAAGATCCTGGAGGCCTGCTGTGCTCGCGCTGGTGCCATTGATGCGAGAGGAGTCCAGCGGGCAACAGAACTGCCCTGCCGGAGGCCCCTGCGGGATCCGAAGTGCAGCTGACACAGCGGGAGTCAAGCGCGGTGAGTGGGGGTGTGGCCTGGCCTGCGCCCGTGGCTGCGGAGGTGGGTGCGGGCACGGGTGTAAGGCTGCGGCCTACAAGCTGCTGGCAGGCGGGAACGGTGAGAAGGGCCCTGCAGCCTGCAGAGGCGGACGGCATCTAATACCGTATGTCTGATGGCATTTCGGCAGTCCCAATACATCAAGCTGCGCGGACAGAAGCGCTGGTGAGCTTTTAACTGGGGCGTAAGACTGAGAGCACTGCTAAGGTACAGCGGAAGGCCTGGTACACAAAGTAATAAACTGCCACCACAGCTCGCAGAGGCCCTTGTAATTACGACGGGGACGTGAGGTATACACGCAGTGACTTGGGGCTACAGAATTGTGTACCCTGGCAGTTCTTTAAAATAAAACAGAGTTGGTATCATCCCCCAGTCAACATAAAAGGATATTAAAAAAGACATTGGGCATCAGAGGTGGGGTAAACAACTCAGGGCCTGTAATCGCGCAACGGACTATAAGTGCGCACCTGCCCAGTGGTGGATTGGACAGAGCAGACTCACAGCAGTCTAAGCAGTGCTAATATTCCTGAGCTGCAGCACCGTCATGTCTGGCACATACAATGGGGAAAATAGACAAATCTCAACCTCGCCTTACTTTTGACATGCGGAAGCCTAGCAGGTCACAGACAAAGGCAGCATCGGACTCAGAGGCAGACGCGCAAGGGGAAGCTGCCCCCTCGCTCGAAACAATGCTTCTGGCAATGCAGCGCAGTCTTCAATCCATAGATGGAAAAATAGATGCGTTGAACGAAAGAATGGACCACATGTCTGCAAAGTTAGAGAAACAAAACACGAGAATAGGGGAGGTTGAGCAGAGAGTTTCTACCACTGAGGACGGTCTTAGCGAGGTCTCCGGCAAAGCCTTGAATGTGGAGAAAGTATTGGCGGGCGCTCATACAGGGGAAGAATGAGGACTTAGAGGCTAGGTCCAGACGGAACAACCTGAGAATTACTGGCCTTCCTGAGTCCACAAACACAGGCAAAATGGAGACCTATGTGGAGACATTGATAAGAGACATCTTTGGCCCAGAGAATTTGTCCCCTATGCTGATCGTCGAGCGCGCCCATGGTTCCTTAGCTGCGAGACCAGTCCCTGGAGCGATGCCACGCCCCATCATCGCCAGACTTTTAAACTACAGGGACTGAGACGCCATTTTGCGGATGGCTAGAGAAAAAGACACAATTGAATTTCAGGGGAACACACTTGCATTCTTCCCAGACTTTACAGTTGCAGTGCAGGCAGCAAGAAGGGAATTTGGTACAGTGAAGAAACTATTGCAATTGGAGGGTATTCCATATGCCATGCTTTACCCGGCACGCCTAAGAATCGGCCAGGAGGGCGACTTTAAAATCTTCACTAATCCAAAGGCAGCGCTCGATCATGCGAAAAAGCTGAAACGGAGTCGGCGTGAACCCTCCCACGAGCCAGACGAAGAGGAACAGTGATATGTGTGCTCAAGGACTGCTATGTGCTGTGACATATACTTACAGGAGGACATGGGTTTGGGTAATTGAAAAATGAGTAGACTCTTCCCGCTGCAGCTCTGAGATGGTCGGCTGTAAATTGAATGGGATGCTAATTAAGTGTATCAGTGTCCACGAATACGTTTGTGATATTATTGCATTTGTTGTAGATCTGATCAGCCACCTCCTGCTTTTGTGGGAGGCTAGTAGCACTCTGGCGCTCCCCCCATGGGAGTACCCCATATGTTTCAATTGTTTTTCTGTATTTGGGCCTCTTCTCCCAGAACCAAATTGGGAATGTTTGCCCTCAATCTTCAATCCAGGGCATCAAAAAGCCCATTAGACATGAGAAAAAACTAGTCAAATAGAAGGGGAGGGGCTGCCTGTTGTGACATCAGGCTCTGACCTAACCCCTGAAAGGGCCTAGCCACACATTTGAGATATCGTTTTTATTGGGAAAATTGTAGGAATGCTGGGTGGTAGGAATTTTATGGATCCTCGTAGATTCTAGAACTTTCTTTCATAGAAATCTGAGGAAAATTAGTTTTTCGAAAATATTGAGATTTGCAGGCCGTACTAGGTAAGAAAATGCGTTAGCATCCACGCAGGTCACAGAACTCATGACTCCCAACTCCCATGCATGTTTAGTTTTCAGAAATGTCCCTGGGTGGCGGCTGAATTCTGGCAAAACATCAAATAGGTATCAGCAAATAAATGGAGACACGCACTACCAGAATACTTCCAACTTGAAATAATGTAGCGTGCTACTGGGGATTCACTCTCTAGTCCAAAGAGCGTTAATCAAGAACATAAACCAAGTTGCATCTCCTGGTTAGGAGATGTCCCCCTGTGCACAACTGTAAGTCCCAAAGAGTGGGTAGAAATATAATCAAAAACAGATTCTCCTTTAGTTTGAAGATTATTTTCACTTTGTTGTAGTCTTTATTTATATCCGTGTAAAGATATTACTTCATATCCAATTTCATGCCTTCATCAGGCAACATCCATGTATATATATATTAATACATCAGTCCCAATGCATTTCGGGCAACCCAGTGCCCTTCATCAGGGAAAACATCTGTAATAAGATAAGAAAAAGCACTTGCATGAAGAAAGTACCTCTGGCGGGTATAGTAGTATCAAATAGTCATGCTTAAAAAGGTGAAACCTTATCTCCCACATCTAAATGCACAAAATGACAAATAAACGAACATGCAGGCAAATAAGTAAAACTGTGAATGTGTGGATACCAAAACAAGTACACATGCCAACATGTACAGCATCAAAGTAAAAAGATAGACCTCCATGCATGAAATCCCGTGTACAAGACACAATGATAAAATAATGGTTTATCACTGTTGAAGCATGTGTGATCTTATAGACAGCGAATAAACAGTGGCGAGTGAATGATCTGGTGTGACGCTAAGAGAATGCTCTTAACGGGTGAGTCCAACACGTGCACATAAACGTGTAAAAGAAACGATGAAACAACAATAATCTATCTCTATTAAAACAAGTGAAACCCTGTAAACAACGAACGGAGATGGTGTGACGGGCGAGTCATCCAGTGTGTCAATGAGAAAATAATCCTAACGGGTGAATTCAACACGTACACGTGAACGTGTAGTGACCAAGCATGCAGCGAAAACAAACTTATGTACTTACAAATGCAGATTACGACGATACATATACTGCAACCTAAAAATTTACAATAACCTTCGGTCACATACGTGAAAATCCTTAACAAATACCCGTAAACAGAAGTGAACCCGTGTGGATCTAATGCTTACATAAAACGAAGGTCCCGCAAGGATGTCTACATCAGCGCGTTCCCGATTGAAGTTGATCCGACGCCTACGGTTCCCGGAAGTTAAACGTGCTCAGTGAAATGGGAGGTGCCCTCAATCCAATAGGCTGGATTTAGCATGTGACACGGTGATATTATACAATACCGATAGTTGTGAGCCTAGCGAGAAATTCTATGTATCAGAACGGTAAAATAAAGCGCCATTTTAGGATCGAGTCTATAAAACGGTGAACAAGCTAGAAGTATATTACCCGGCTTTAACGTGGTGATCGAAAAATGCACAATCAAAAACTGTGTGCAAAATATACTCTCATTAATTACCGAAGAATAAACACCATGTGTACTGATATGTGAAACGAAAAGAAAAACTGCCAAGTCCACTCACATAAGATGAAAGTAGGGTGAAAGCACACAAAATAATAAAACAGAGCCCCTAAGATGTGTTGATGGTGAATGAAAATAAAAAAAGAGTGTGTGTGAAAATAAGAACACAAAGACAAAAGATAACCCAAAGACTACTTGAATAAAGAAAACTGAAACAGATAATGAACACCAAGAATAGGTACATAACGTAGAGAACAACGCTAAAAGGCATGTTTAGATAGGCAATTAATGAGTAAACGATATCAAAGTTATAAGTAGCATAAAAATTCCATGCGATCATTGAGTCCATGAGGCTTCATGGTGTTGAGGAATCGAATCCAATGGTTCTCTCTTTGAAGTAACCTGTTGTTGTTGTTCACACCTTATTTTTTGTCAATCACTTCAAGAACCAAAAATTTCAATTGACAAATGTTATGTTGTTTGTCTATGAAGTGGGAGGCCACCACTGATTTGAGATTCTTGGTGCGTATATTACTTTTGTGCTCCAAAATACGAGTTCTAATTTTCCTTTCCGTTTTACCCACATAGCTTAACCCACACGGGCATTTCAACAAATAGATTACGTTAGACGTATTACAGGTAGCATTGACTTTTAACTTGATTTTAGTACCTTTCATTGGGTGAGTTATGAATGACCCTTGAATGCTGTTATGACAATTACTACAGTTATAACATGGTCGCAATCCCTCATAGGAAGAGGGCTGAGTGGGCTTGGTGGTCTTAGTCAATGTCTCTTTGAGATTTGGCCCTCTTGTGTATTAGGTTGCAGTATATGTATCGTCGTAATCTGCATTTGTAAGTACATAAGTTTGTTTTCGCTGCATGCTTGGTCACTACATTCACGTTCACGTGTTGAATTCACCCGTTAGGATTATTTCCTAATTGACTCACTGGATGACTCGTCCGTCACACCATCTCCGTTCGTTGTTTACAGGGTTTCACTTGTTTTAATAGTGATAGGTTATTGTTGTTTCATCGTTTCTTTTACACGTTTATGTGCACGTGTTGGACTCACCCGTTAAGAGCATTCTCTTAGCATCACACCAGATCATTCACTCGTCACTGTTTATTCGCTGTCTATAAGATCACACATGCTTCAACAGTGATAAACCATTATTTTATCATTGTGTCTTGTACACGGGATTACATACATGGAGGTCTATCTTTTTACTTTGATGCTGTACATGTTGGCATGTGTACTTGTTTTGGTACCCACACATTCACAGTTTTACTTATTTGCCTGCATGTTCGTTTATTTGTCATTTTGTGCATTTAGATGTGGGAGATAAGGTTTCACCTTTTTAAGCATGACTATTTGATACTACTATACCCGCCAGGGGTACTTTCTTCATGCAAGTGCTTTTTCTTATCTTATTACAGATGTTTTCCCCTGATGAAGGGCACTGGGTTGCCCGAAATGCATTGGGACTGATGTATTAATATATATATACATGGATGTTGCCTGATGAAGGCATGAAATTGGATATGAAGTAATATCTTTACACGGATATAAATAAAGACTACAACAAAGTGAAAATAATCTTCAAACTAAAGGAGAATCTGTTTTTGATTATATTTCTACCCACTCTTTGGGACTTACAGTTGTGCACAGGGGGACATCTCCTAACCAGGAGATGCAACTTGAAATATCAAATAGGGTCATTTTTCATGGTGAAAGAATTGATGTCTCTACTTTGCAGTTTGTGGCCTTTTCTGTTACAGTGCTAAACCCACCCAAACAAGTGGGGTAACATTTTTATTAAGAAACTTGTTGGAACACACTATACTTTTGAATAATTGTCTCTACGTTTTCGGCCTCCAAATGTAAGCTGGTGTGCAATAAAACACATCTTGCAAAACGCTCTGTAAATCCCATGATAGTATGGGTAGGCTCAAATTCAGAATTGTACAAATAACCACTGTTCTTTAACTCATTACTGGGCACATTTAAAAAAATTCCTAGAGTTTCTTCACACCAGTTTTTTTTCACTCATTATATTTAGCATATTATTTTTTGCATGGTTGGTAAACAATGAAAAATCATTATGAGCTGCAGGTCATTTGTTGGCTCTAAGTTGCATGTGTTTTTTGACAACCAACAAGCATTATATATCCCTACAAATAGGAGCCGGATAGACTTAACGGTAAATTAGTTTTGTAGATTGGCCATTGAGGGAAAAAATTACAGATGAAAATGTCATCTATTTCTAATCTTTCCTATTTATTTACATTCTTTTGATTTCAATGCTTAGTTGCTTTAGGAAAACCATAAGTAATCTACACAAGCCTCTTCCTAAATTTATGTAGTTTTCAGAAAGCGATAGCATTCTTGGTCTGCCTAACAAATGTCATGGAGGTTGAAATCACAAAAAAATCGAAACTATGGACTATCATTTGGACGATGACAAAGACTGAGGGCCCAATTACACAGTGGCAATCCCAATAAGACCGTGGTGTCGGCGGTCTTTCACTCGCCGTATTACGATGTTGCAGTTGGAGTGCGCCGCTGCCATCGGGCTGGCGGTCTATTCCCAAGCCGATTTCGATGTTCCCAATGGACTGGCGGTCTCTTGGCGGCAGAGCCTCCATGAAGTGATGTTTCTCTGCTGTAAATGTGGGTCATGTGTACTGTAAGTTTTGTTGCATGTTGAAAATCACAAACCGTTACCATGCACTACATTGGAGAAGTGACGGTGAAGCCTACCTTCGAATCCGGCGACAACAGGTAGCAGAACATCGTTCTCTGGTGGCAGCAGCACAGGAGGGACATGGACAATGGCGTCCAAAACAGATTCCAAAATGGAATTCCGAAAAAAGGTGAGTTTTCACCTCTTTTTCAACCTTTCTGCCAATTTGCGCATGGCAGTGTCCCCACCATGAACAGCTACGCAGAAATGCTGATCGTAATCTGGACAGTAGAAAGCTTAGCAGTACGCCCACCAAAACCTTCCCCTGCCTCTCCCACAGTTGATGCAGTAGCAGGAGTCTTGGCGGTGGTAGCGGTCCAGCAGCGGTCTCGTAGCTGTTGCACCTCCAAGGCAGCAGGCAGGAAGACTGCCAAAAAAATGACAGCGGTCCCATTCCGCTAAACTCGTAATTGGGCCCTGAGTCTTTTATAGCTCTGCTTGTTCCAGAAGGCAGGACGATGGTGATCTCAGCACAGCAAACCTTTGGTTGATGCCATTTTCAATAAAAAAAGAAATACACATCACTGATTACTCATTTAAAAAAAGAAAACAAAACTTTGCTGTATTTGTACTATTTTCTCAGATCCCTTCAGAGAAATCCTCAAGCTGTGGGTATCTTTGAAATCCTCAACACTTGGGAAAAGGGACACAGTTGAACTGGAGAGCTGTTGAGGGAAAAGGTTAAAAAGGTTTAATCGCAAAGTGCTTGAAGCATCAAAACAAGGGCTCAGCACAGAGGGCGGTAAAAGGCTCAGCAGCTAAAGGGCTAAGTGTACACCTAATCAGAAAGATATATTAACAGTACGGAGATGCAATGGGGGCGCTAGAGGGCGCACGGCGAGATGGCTGTGCTGTAGTGCGGCTCTGCCCGGCTGATCCGCAATCCGACCATAATCCGCCCGAAATCTGCCACATCTAAGCTGTAAAAACGAAGGAAACTGAGTTGCAGGACATCCCGCAGCAGCGCAGTGGCACTGAATAACAGCTGTGCCAGAGCAAACTGCTGAAATCCGACGAGACAGAGCCCAACTGTGTGAGTGCAAAATGGCGGCTGCTCCAGCCCGGCGGAAAGACTGATCGAACGGCTGACGGGCTGAGGGGGAATTAGCCTCCAGTGTAAACAGCGTGTGCCGGCGGAACTGCAACTATTCAATAAGGACAGTCCAGTGACTCACCTGGACACATCCTGTTGTGCCGCCACGAGAACTGCCTGGAGAGCGCAGAGAAGATCCTGGAGGCCTGCTGTGCTCACGCTGGTGCCATTGATGCGAGAGGAGTCCAGCGGGTAACAGAACTGCCCTGCCGGAGGGCCCTGCGGGATCCGAAGTGCGGCTGACACAGCGGGAGTCAAGCGCGGTGAGTGGGGGTGTGGCCTGGCCTGCGCCCGTGGCTGCGGAGGTGGGTGCGGGCACGGGTGTAAGGCTGCGGCCTACAAGCTGCTGGCAGGCGGGAACGGTGAGAAGGGCCCTGCAGCCTGCAGAGGCGGACGGCACCTAATACCGTATGTCTGATGGCATTTCGGCAGTCCCAATACATCGAGCTGCGCGGAGATAAGCGCTGGTGAGCTTTTAACTGGGGCGTAAGACTGAGAGCACTGCTCTGTACAGCGGAAGGCCTGGTACACAAAGTAATAAACTGCCACCACAGCTCGCAGAGGCCCTTGTAATTATGACGGGGACGTGAGGTATACACGCAGTGACTTGGGGCTACAGAATTGTGTACCCTGGCAGTTCTTTAAAATAAAACAGAGTTGGTATCATCCCCCAGTCAACATAAAAGGATATTAAAAAAGACATTGGGCATCAGAGGTGGGGTAAACAACTCAGGGCCTGTAATCGCGCAACGGACTATAAGTGCGCACCTGCCCAGTGGTGGATTGGACAGAGCAGACTCACAGCAGTCTAAGCAGTGCTAATATTCCTGAGCTGCAGCACCGTCATGCCTGGCACATACAATGGGGAAAATAGACAAATCTCAACCTCGCCTTACTTTTGACATGTGGAAGCCTAGCAGGTCACAGACAAAGGCAGCATCGGACTCAGAGGCAGACGCGCAAGGGGAAGCTGCCCCCTCGCTCGAAACAACGCTTCTGGCAATGCAGCGCAGTCTTCAATCCATAGATGGAAAAATAGATGCGTTGAACCAAAGAATGTACCACATGTCTTCAAAGTTAGAGAAACAAATCACGAGAATAGGGGAGGTTGCGCAGAGAGTTTCTACCACTGAGGACGGTCTTAGCGAGGTCTCCGGCAAAGCCTTGAATATGGAGAAAGTATTGGCGCTCATACAGGCGAAGAATGAGGACTTAGAGGCTAGGTCCAGACGGAACAACCTTAGAATTACTGGCCTTCCTGAGTCCACAAACACAGGCAAAATGGAGACCTATGTGGAGACATTGATAAGAGACATCTTTGGCCCAGAGAATTTAACCCCTATGCTGATCGTCGAGCGCGCCCATGGCTCCTTGACTGCGAGACCAGTCCCTGGAGCGATGCCACACCCCATCATCGCCAGACTTTTAAACTACAGGGACCGAGACGCCATTTTGCGGATGGCTAGAGAAAAAGACACAATTGAATTTCAGGGGAACACACTTGCATTCTTCCCGGACTTTACGGTTGCAGTGCAGGCAGCAAGAAGGGAATTTGGTACAGTGAAGAAACTATTGCAATTGGAGGGTATTCCATATGCCATGCTTTACCCGGCACGCCTAAGAATCGGCCAGGAGGGTGACTTTAACATCTTCACTAATCCAAAGGCAGTGCTCGATCATGCGAAAAAGCTGAAACCGAGTCGGCGTGAACCCTCCAATGACCCAGACGAAGAGGAACAGTGATATGTGTGCTCAAGGACTGCTATGTGCTGTGACATGTACTTACAGGAGGACATGGGTTTGGGTAATTGAAAAATGAGTAGACTCTTCCCGCTGCAGCTCTGAGATGGTCGGCTGTAAATTGAATGGGACGCTAATTAAGTGTATCAGTGTCCACGAATACGTTTGTGATATTATTGCATTTGTTGTAGATCTGATCAGCCACCTCTTGCTTTTGTGGGAGGCTAGTAGCACTCTGGCGCTCCCCCCATGGGAGTACCCCATATGTTTCAATTGTTTTTCTGTATTTGGGGGGGATTGTTTACTCTGAATAGGGATGGCTTTAGCAAGTTGGGGGTGCTGAAGTGGGTGGGGGGGATGGTTGGAGGGAAGGGGAAGGGACGCTCGAAACTTTGCAAGGGAAATGGGATTTCTGGTTGGCTAGGGCTTGCGCCTAAGCCAGGCAGAAACCACCACTCTAGTCAGGGCAAGGGAGTTACACACTGATGATAACCCCTGCTCACCCCCTTGGTAGCTTGGCACGAGCAGTCCGGCTTATCCCAGAGGCAATGTGTAAAGCGTTTGCGCAACACATACACACAGCAGCAACACACAAGGCACACTACAAAAGAAACTCCACACAAGGTTATATAAAAAATAGCCTTTGTATAATCATAAACACATTAGAAACATAATCACACATTTACACTGTGCCAACTGGCACTAGGCAATATTCACAGGGGATTATATACAGGACCAGGCCAATCGGGCCACGGTCAGAACCATAAAAATGCAGGTAAGTAAATGAAAAACACAACCAGTAACTACTGGTACCATAATGTCCTAAGCATTATCACATTAGCATTAGACACCATCCTAAACTATCATAGTATTACATTAGGTAATAAATCACATTAGGCCCAAACCTCATTAGCATAAACACATTACACAATAGGCCTTACCAGCATACACGCAGTGTGCATAAACATCCTAAACATAAACACATTATGTCATAGGGATCACCATAGCTACATTATGCAACACCACATTAGGCCTAAACACATTATGCCTAAACACTGGACATACGTCACATCACATTCCAGTAAAACAACCAGTCATGACTGGTAACATTGCATCTTGCCTGAACCTGTTAGGCAAACATAGTAGGCCTGAAAGCTGGGCATAAACACAGGGGGGCATATTTACGTTCCCTGGCGCATCCCTGCATATCAGCAGGGATGCGCCAGGAAAATGCGTCACGCAAGTTTACCCTTGCGCCACGTCCGATGCGCCGCATTTACAATGCGGCGCATCGTGGTGCAGGATAAGCAGATGCGTGACGCATCTGCCGGTGGAAGGTTGGCGCAGTGCTGAAGTTGTGTCGCAAGCGCGACGCAACTCCAGCACTGTTCCAACCTTCCCTATCCCTAACATGGTGCGTCAATCCTTACGCCTGCTTGAAGCAGGCGTAAGGATTTGACGCACCAGCGTCGTAAAAGTGACTGCGTGAAATCTTGTAGATTTCACTACGTCACTTTTCCGAGGCATGACGCAACGGCGGCGCAAAAGTGGCGCAAGGGGCTTGTAAATATGCCCCAGGGTGCATAACTCACAATGGGACATAAATCCCATTTTAGCCTAAACCAAGTGTGCACCACAGTACACTCACCAGGTATCCAACCCTGACCCCCAAGTGGTCGCTGCTAAGGCAGCCAGGGGGCCCTGTGAAAGGGCCCCCCCCCGAGAACCCTGACATTTTTGGGACAAGAGGCATTGGAGCCCCAAGTAAGGCCAGTAGGCCGGGGGTCAGGGTTGGATACCTGGTGAGTGTACTGTGGTGCTCACTTGGTTTACGCTAAAATGTGATTTATGTCCCATTGTAAGTTATGCACCCTGTGTTTATGCCCAGCTTTCAGGCCTACTATGTTTGCCTAACAGGTTCAGGCAAGATGCAATGTTACCAGTCATGACTGGTTGTTTTACCGGAATGTGATGTGACATATGTCCAGTGTTTAAGCATAATGTGTTTAGGCCTAATGTGGTGTTGCATAATGTAGCTATGGTGATGCCTATGACATAATGCGTTTATGTTTAGGATGTTTATGCATACTGCGTGTATGCTGGTAAGGCCTATTGCGTAATGTGTTTATGCTAATGAGGTTTGGGCCTAATGTGATTTATTACCTAATGTCATGCTATGATAGTTTAGGATGGTGTCTAATGCTAATGTGATAATGCTTAGGATATTATGGTACCAGTAGTTACTGGTTGTGTTTTTCATTTACTTACCTGCATTTTGATGGTTCTGACTGTGGCCCGATTGGCCTGGTCCTCTATATAATCCCCTGTGAATATTGCCTAGTGCCAGTTGGCACAGTGTAAATGTGTGATTATGTTTCTAATGTGTTTATGATAATACAAAGGCTATTTTTTATATAACCTTGTGTGGAGTTTCTTTTGTAGTGTGCCTAGTGTGTTGCTGCTGTGTGTGTGTGTTGCGCAAACGCTTTACACATTGCCTCTGGGATAAGCCGGACTGCTCGTGCCAAACTACCAAGGGGGTGAGCAGGGGTTATCATCAGTGTTTTACTCCCTTGCCCAAACTAGAGTGGTGGTTTCTGCCTGGCTTAGGCGCAAGCCTTAGCCAACCAGAAATCCCATTTCTAACATTGGTTGTCAGCGGTGAGGATAGGACTTGCGTTTGCGCAGTACCACTGCGACAACTGGTTGCACTACAAGCTCTGCATTTAGATAATCACGTGTTTGGGGATTATTTTTCCTGAGTTTTATTTTTCTCCTAAAAGTGTCATTTGTGAATTGTGTACTCTTTCTTCGGCTCAGACGCCTAGGTCTCTTGTGTTGCACCTGTGTATTAAGTGCCTTGCCAAAATGGAATCTACCTTTAACTTCCATGATATGTTGAACTACAGTCTAGAGGAGCTGAGGGGGTACTGTGATGAGAGAGGCTTAGAAGCAAGTGGAGAGAGCACTCGGGGAAACCTTGGGTGTGCCCTGATACGCTGGCAACAGGATAGGTGGAGACAGAGGGACATGGACCAGGCCGCACTCCAAGAGGGTGGTGGGTCTGAGGGTGGCCCTGAAGAGTCTGAAGAAGAGGAAGAAAATGACAGGTTAGGGACGCCAGTAGATAATGAGGACCCCATAGATAGGGAGTCCCTTGCTGGGTCCAGTGTCGGGGGCAGTGCCCCATCCCTTTCCCTGTCCCCAGATGAGTAGGGGGATAGGAAGGAAGAAAGGGAGCATCAGCTGGCTTTGGACAAGCTCCAGTCGGAGTATGCCACAGAGATAGCGCGGCTGGGTTGGGAAGAGAAGAAGGCCTTGTTGGCTCAGGAGCTGAGGCTCAAGGAGTTGGCCCATGAGTTAAGTCTCAAGGCATTGGGCCTTGAGGAGCAAAAGCTAGAGACTGAGAGGGTCTTAGCTCAGGAGAGGATGGCGGAGGCAGAGAGGGCCTTCGCCAGAGAGAAACTAGCTCTGGAGGGTAGATCGTCCCATGAGAGTAGTTTTAGTTGTCTGGATTCACCAGTGAGGGTGGGGTCCAGTGGTGGCAGCAGTATGGAGTCCAATGCAGGAAGTCCCACTCCCAGATCCCAGAGCGTGGTACCTAGTTCCCAGGAGGAGGGTGTCACATCTGAAGGGTATAGGTTGAGGTTCAGGGGCAGTAATAAACTGTCTCACCAGTCTTGGGGGGAGTTTGTGGATGAATGTTGTGATGCACTGGAAGGTTGGGTGATGAGTAGCACGGCAAATGATTTTGAAGGGCTGTTCAATCTGGTTGTCAGAGAGCACATGTTCAGTAATTGTTTTCCGGGGTTATGCCAACACCTGTTGGAGTGTGAGTTCTCTGATCCCAGGGAGCTTGCATGGGAGGCAGACATCTTGCTGTGTGCCAATGGGTCTGAAGAGGCATTGGGGAGTGATTCCAAAAGGAGTGGCTTGGGTATCTTTCGGTCCTGTGTGGTGGAAAAGGTTCAGTGTAGCCCAGCTAGGTCCCAGTGTAGTGGGAGGGATGTAGGGGCTCACGTCCTGTCTCAGTGGAGAAGGAGTGAGTGTGGGACTGTGTATCCCAAGGTGCCCGAAACCCAGTCTCAGGGCCTGGAGGGTTCCCTAAGGGAGTGCCAGGTCGGGGGCCTAGGCTGTACTTGTAGGCCATTTGAGGAGCATCTCCTAGTGTCAGGAGAACCTGGAGCGTCTGTAAGTGGAGCTCCAGTGGTTCTGGTGTCTGGCGGTGCCGCTCCAGTTGGGAGGGTGTAGAAGTCCAGATTGAGGGGTGAGAGGGGGATGTGTTCCTCAGTGGGAGAACCAGTGGGTCAGGGACCAGCCAAAAGGGCTGAGTCTCCTAGTAGTGACCATGGTGACACCACTTCTGTCCTGGGGGATCTTCGCGCACTGTCAGATAGAAAGGGGTCGGGAGATCTGCGCCAGGCAGACTGTCACATGACACATGAGTCATGTGTTACCCTCGAGGGGATACTGTGTGAGTCCCCAGAAGTCCTGGTGTGCCAGGCAAGTGTTCAACCGCAGGGGTTGGTCCCTGGGTTGGAAGGACAGGTTCAGGATTTGCCTGACCTGGAGGGAAGGGCATCGGTAGGTGGTGTCCTGACCAGGGGGATACTGTGTGAGTCCCCAGAAGTCCTGGCGTGCCAGGCAAGTGCTCAGCTGAAGGGTTCAGCCCTGAGGTTGGGAGGACAGGTTCAGGTTCTGCCTGACCTGGAGGGAGGGACATCTGTAACCAGTGTCCTGACCGGTTTGGCTTCCAGGGGTACTGCTCCAGTTGGGAGGGTGCAGAACTCTGGAAGGGGGTGCAGAGATAGGGAGTCCTCGCCTCTGACCCCGGTGCAACCTGAGGGTTTAGACCCTAGGTTGGTAGGCCAGTTGCTGGAGAGAGGTCCTGAACTGGTGGGAGAGTTGTGTTCTGAGGGTGCCTCTCAACGGAGGAGTGTGCGGAACCCTAGAAGGAGAGGTCGGGGGAGGGGAGCCTCGTCCGTGACTTCTGGTCAGCCTGAGGGTGCGGACCCTAGGCTGGAGGATCAGTGGCAGTTTAGAACTGCCCTGATGAGGGGTAGAGTGGAGAATGGTCACTATGTGCCAGGGGTTACTGCCCCCCACTCTGTGAGATGGCAAGGACCAGATACATCTGGATGGCCTAGGGCCTGGTCCTGGCTGAGGACAACTAGGGAGTACCAGTGGGGTAGCTTAGTTGGTCCTGGGAGCTTTTACAGAGGGAACCACGTGAGTTCAGAGTGGCGTAGAACTGGAGGGTGTCCATGCAGTTGCGGGCCCGCGTCCGTGTTCTATCGCCCAAGGCAGTGAAGCCCATCACGGTGGTGATTGGTCTACCCTGCGTTTTGGCTGGAAGGGGGTTGTGTTGGACTTGGCCCTTTTTGCAGGGTCATCCCTAAACCTTTTGCCTTTCTCCTAGCCATTTTTCTGACATGGTGTTGGTGGTTTTAGGACTCTGGGCACTTTAGCACTGCTGTTCAGTGTAAAGTGCGTGTGCTCTCTGTGATAAATGTGGTAAGATTGGTGTACACCTATTTGGCCTATTTAATTTACCTGTCAGTCCCTTCTAAAGTGGTATCTCATATACCCAGGGCTGGTAAATTAAATGCTAATGGTGGGCTTGCAGCGCTGATTGTGCCACCCACCAAAGTAGCCTTTCAAACCTATCTCAGGCCTCTGCCATGGCAGGGCCTGTGCGCGCAGTGCTACTGCCGCTGTGACGTGGCACCTAAAGTGTGTGCCATGTCCGTGACCCCCCCTTTTACTACATATCAGTCACCCCTAAGGTAGGCCCTATCTAGCCCTATGGGCAGGGTGCATTGTAGGTAAAAGATAGGACATGTACCTTAAGTGTGTGACATGCCCTGGTAGTGACAAACAGCCATTTTGGTTTCTCACTACTGTGGGGCTGCCCTCCCATAGGAATGCATTGGGGATTCCCTACTAAGTGTTTCAGTGGTAATTCCTGATCTGAGAGGCGCAGCGTGGTCAAGTTTGGTATGTTTGGAATAGTGATAATAAATGCTACGCAATGGTGTGCGCAGATTTATTATAACTATTTTAGAAATGCCACTTTTAGAAGGTGGCATTTCTGTGTGCTATGTGTCTGCCTGCCTGATGTGAATTGCATGTCTGGCTTGTGAGTGACAGGGGCTGGTGAGGTGTGTGTGGCTCCAGGAGGGGCAGGGTGAGTCAGCGCTAGGCTGAATGGGACATCTGCATCTGGAGTGGTGGGAGGAGAAATCCCTGGTCCCTGAATAGGGTGGTGCCTGCCCTAGTGAATGCTGGCCCCGCCCCCCTGAGGTGTGTCTAATGACGAGCCCCCACCAGACAAAGGGGAAGAGGAGCCCTGTCAACAGAGTGCTCCAAATCCCCCCTGAACCAGTTGCATCTGGTTCCCCTGAAGCCCTGTCCTACAGACAAAGGAAAATGTACTATAAAAATAGGGGCTGTGACCCCATGAAAATGTTGCTCCTGTGCGTGTCCTGGTGCTGGGGGCTGCTGCTGCTGGGCTCCAGGAAGAACCGCCACGAGGGACTGCCTCCCTGCTGGAGGGCCCTGTGTGCTGGCCTGCCTAGGCCCAGCCTTGTGCCCCCTTGACTGTGTCTTGGACCTAGCGCTTTGTGGAGCGCTTCTGTGGGCTTTGCAGCGCTGGGGGCTGCAACCTGGAGATTCCCCTACCCAGCGTGGGGAGCGGGAGCCCACCCCGCACTTTTTGTGCTTAGTTGAGCAGCGGGTGCCCACCCCGCGTTGGGCCGATCGAGCGGGTGCCTACCCCGCATTGGATGTTGGCTCGCGGGTGCCCCCCCCGCTTTGGTGCTGTGTTGGTGGGTGCCCACCCCGCTTATGGGATTATCGTAAGGCGGGTGCCCACCCCGCCGGGTAGTGCTGCAGAGGACGTCACCGCCGTGGCCTGATCCCACAAAGCGGAAGCCCGGCACGTCTGCCGGACGGGGCCTGCTGACGAGGAGAGTAGAGGTGTCTGCCTTCTGTCCCGGGAGAGTAGAGGGCCAGAGGAGTGGTGCCAGAAAGAGGACGGGAGCCAACCCCACCTCTGCGATCCGCCGCCGAGTTGCCCCCGCACCCAGCCTAAGACTGGAGAAGTCCCGGTCCCAGAGGGGGACCGGGCGAAGAGAGGCGAGGAGAGTCTAGGAGTCCCCGGACGTCAGTGGAGTCCCAGAGCAGCCCGGTGAGTGTGGGCGGGACCTGGGAAGTCACACTCCCCATCACGGCGCCCAGCGGAGAAGAGCCTGCAGAGCCCCGGTGAGTGGGGGCTCTATGTGGGGTGTGAAGGGCCCTCTCGAGGCACGTTTCCAGTGCCTGCTGTCCTGAGCGAACCCGCAGGAGAGCGGGCCGCTCCAACACGAGGCACCTTGATCTTAGGCCCCCAGAGGGGGTCCAGAGGGCACAGCGGTGCCCATGCCTCGTTATTTCACATACAGCGGCACCGCACCAGCGCGGGCCACTGCAACGTTAGCCGCATTCTTGTTGAAGAGTCCCAGAGGGGGACTCAGGCCATTGTCACAGTTGCGCCGCCGTAGCGAGCAACTGCAACGTGGGGGCACCTTTGTTTTAGTTAGTCCGAGTTGAACTCCAGAGGGCACGGTGAGTGCCTGTGCTAATTCCTTTTGGGGGCATTGCGGTGAGCCGGCAGTCCAAGGGCATTGGGGTGCCGATCGGGGCACATGGTCAGTGTTCATTTGGACCCATTTGTGTTGCAAAGTCCCAGTGGGGACTGCAGAGGGCACAGTGAGTGCCAGTGGCCACAGTATCTACACAGCTGCACCGCAATTAGCGGCAGCTGCAACGTTTAGGCCAGTCCAGTGCAAAGAGTCCCAGTGGGGACCTAGGAGGCACAGTGGTGCCAGCGCAATTGCGCGCTTGTGATTCTGCTGCTTTGGCAGCCCGCCCTGACATTTGGGACATAGAGCATTTGAGCCCTCTGAGAAGGCCAGTTGGCCAGGGGGACAGTGTGAGGTCGGTAGGGCGCCAGGCCCTCCTGTGATTTATGTTTCTGCATAATGTGATTTATGTTAGGTTATTGTCTAATGCGTTTGGACTTATGAGGTTGGCGCAGAATGTGTTTCACGCCTAATGTGATGCTGATTGCAGAATAGGATTTATGTGGCAGGATATGATGCTGGGTACAGTGTTCGGCCAGTAGTTACTGGTCGTGTTCTACATTTGTGATTGTGATGGTTCGGACAGTGGCCCAATTGGCCCTGTCATGTGTATATAATCCCCTGTGAATATTGACTGGTGCCAGTTGGCACAGTGTAAATGTGTGATTAGGTTTCTAATGTGTTTATGATAATACAAAGGCTATTTTTTATATAACCTTGTGTGGAGTTTCTTTTGTGGTGTGCCTAGTTTGTTGCTGCTGTGTGTGGGTGTTGCGCAAACGCTTTACACATTGCCTCTGGGATAAGCCTGACTGCTCGTGCCAAGCTACCAAGGGGGTGAGCAGGGGTTATCTTGGGTGTGTAACTCCCTTGCCCTGACTAGAGTGGTGGTTTCTGCCTGGCTTTGGAGCAAGCCTTAGCCAACCAGAAACCCCAGTTCTAACACATAGCATCTGAAACACTGCAGCTTACTTATTATGAAGGACCTTACCATGTAAATTATGTCATGATGTGCAGCAAGTATGGGTAGTAATATAAAATTCCTTACCTGGAACGTACGCGGCTTAAGCAGCCCTAAGAAAATTCGCTCTGTTTTAGCGTATCTGGGCAGGTCTGATGTTCAGGTCGCTTTCCTACAGAAAACCCACCTAACTAAGATCTCGGAGAAAAATGTGGGAACACGCTGGGCTGGGGTATGTGTAGCTGCCTCCTACTCCTCCTATTCCAGAGGCGTGATGATTCTCGTCAAGAAAGGTGTGCCATTTACTATGATTAGCTCATAGATGGATGAGCAGGGTAGGGTGGTGATAATCCTGGGTAAACTGGGCGGTGTGACGGTACTGATGGTGAACATATACTGCCCAAATGTGGACGACCCCGCTTTTTTCACTGATGTTTGGCGTTGCATCTCTATGTATCCTCCTGTGGAGATATTATGGGGAGGAGATTTTAACATTTGTTTAGATATGAACATGGACAGGTCGGATAGTGCAGTAGCAAGAGGCAAGCAGGCGTCAGACACGTTGCTTGGATTGATGGAAGCAGGGGATATTTAAGACGTATGGAGATTGCACCATCCAGGGTCAAGGGAAAGCACCTTTATTTCATCAGTGCATGGATCGTGGTCCAGATTGGACTATTGGCTTGTGACCGAGGTGGCATACACATGGGCAGTCCATATTAGTCACTTGACCAAGATGCTCTCGGATCATTCCCCAGTACTCCTTGAGCTACAAATCCCTGACTGTGCGCGAGTCTAAGCCTGGGCGTAGTTCGCGAAGTAGCGCTACGCGAAGCTACGCAAAGTGCAGTTCGCACTACGCGAGCTACACGTAGCACTACGCGAACTGCGTAGTGCACTGTTCGCAATGATTGCACAGTGCCTGATGCTTGTCCGCACTGTGCAATCATTGAAAACGGCATCTTGCACAGTGTGAGCTGTCTTTTACTGCCGCTCGAGTAGATTTTTACTCGAGCGGCAGCTCTCAACGCGGACTGGTAGTTTCTCATCGCGAGCGGTCGCGAGCATACGCGACCACTCGCAATGAGAAACCTGACCTCCCCGCGTTGAGAATCTCGCCGGGAGGTTTATTTTCCAAGCTCGCGATCGGCAACTTGATGTTGCTGATCGCGAGCAGAAAAAGTCTCGCCAGGATGTCATTTTGCTTGCTCGCGGTCGCCAACTTGACGTTGAGGACCGCGAGCAAGCAAAATGACCGCTGCACTACGCTACGCGTGTTTGCACTGTGCTACGTGCAATTCGCGTTGTGCGAAGTAGCACAAACTTCGCAAACTACGCGAGCGTAGCGTAGTGCTTTGCCCAGGGTTATGCGCGACCTCCTTTTATGTGGAGATTGCAGCAGGCCTCCTTGGCCGACCCAGTTTTTAATAGCACTATTGGAAATGCGATAAGAAACTATTACATAGATAATGAGGGTTCAGTGGATAGTGCGGGGATGTTATGGGAGGCATTTAAAGTTACGATCCGGGGAGAATGTATAAGTGCACAGGCGGGTGTCTTGAAGGACTTAAGGCGTAGACTTAGCAAGCTGGAGACAGAGATATCCGCTTTGGAACAGAGTATGAGCAGAACCCTGCACCAGAAATACTTGCCACAATAAGGAACCTCGTGACTGAACACAACCAAACAGTAGATCAAGAATTGGCGCACAGATCCAGGAGGAGCATAGCGAGGTACTATGGGGAGGGGAGAAGATCGCAATGCCAAGGTGCCAGGAAAACATCACTGAAATGCTAGACAGGGATGGGGTGGCGCAACACAATACACCAGAGATTAGTAGGGTGGTGTTGGACTTTTACTCTGAACTTTATGGCGACAAAGCACAGGTGCCTGAAGCTGATATATGCACATATCTGGATGATATAGCACTTGGGTGGCTCTCAGAGGGTCAGAGGGAGTACCTTAAGCAACTCTATGACGTGGAAGATGTAAAAATTGCCATAATGTCCCTCCCCACATGCAAATCAGCTGGCCTTGATGGGCTTCCGAGTGAGTTCTACAAAGCATATATAGAAGAACTGGCGCCTCGACTATTAGATGTCTTTAGAGGCATACGAAACTGGAAAATTACCTCCCACTCTCAAGGAATCACTTATTGTTACATTGCTGAAACCAGACAAGGTGGCAAACAGGTGTGAATCATACAGGCCTCTCTCCCTCATTAATATAGATGCTAAGATCTTAGTGAAAATGATCGCCAATAGGCTACAGCCTTTGGTACCCAAATTAATTCTCCCGGACCAGTTGGGGTTTGTACCCAAGAGATCGACGACTCACAACCTGCGTACTATCTTTGCAGCTTTGCACTACTTTGAGTCGGATTTTCAGGCAGTGGCTGTGCTGCTTGATGCAGCAAATGGGTATGCCACCGGTCTTCCTCAAATGGGTTAAATTACTATATACTGAGCCGGAGGCTCGTGTGCGAGTGAATGGCTGGTTTTCAAATGCATTTTCAATAAGGAGAGGTACAAGGCAGGGATGCCCCTTGTCGCCGATGCTCTTTTCACTCGCGCTGGAGCCCTTGGCCTGTAAAATTCATCAAAAACATGCTCATGCAGCGCTGCGATTTCGGCAGAGACCTCTCGTGGTCTCCCTGTACGCAGACGACATGATGCGTTATGTACGTGAACCTGCTAAAAATCTCCCGGTGCTACTGAGAGAATATGTAAAATTTGAGAGATGTTCCGGATTAGGGATCAACTGGGCGAAGTCAACATTCTTTCCGCTGACTGCTGGCACTCAAGAGGTAGCGCTGGATTTCCCACTGTCGTGGTCTACCGACCCGGTGAAATATTTAGGGATATGGCTGCATAGAGATCCTGATAGGATACTCTCCATGAACTATGGACGAGTCATTATGCAAATCACTGAGCAAACAGCGAGATGGGCTAAACTGCCTTTCTCGCTGGCTGACAGGATCGCG
This sequence comes from Calotriton arnoldi, assembly GCA_963921515.1. Classification (NCBI taxonomy): domain Eukaryota; kingdom Metazoa; phylum Chordata; class Amphibia; order Caudata; family Salamandridae; genus Calotriton; species Calotriton arnoldi. The sequence goes on from CAWUFW010000184.1 coordinate 155,889, forward strand.
GTAACAAAAATGACGATACTGCCCAAACTCCTCTATTTGTTTGTAAATATCCCCATTATGCTTAATATTGCACTATTCAATACACTCCAGACGGCTCTACTGACTCTAGTTTGGGGCGGCAAGAAACTGAGATGTAGCTGGGATGTGCTTACGCGGTCATTCGATCGGGGAGGCTTTGAAGTGCTGATATGCAGTTATACTATTTATGTGCTCAGGCGCAATTTGTGCACAATTGGTACTTCCCACAAGGGTTCCTGCCACATTCTGCGATCGAAGCAGACACTGTGCACCCGATCCCTCTGGTGGCGGAGGTGCTGTCGGGAGGGGGGGACTCCCGAGATCTGAGATTAACTCTGTTAAATGCACTGCTTGGGCATGGAAGACTTTAGCTAAGCGGGCGCGACTCGATTATTTATATGCCCCAGCGCTACCGATTGCTACACATCCGGATATTTCTGCGACCCAAGAGCAGGAAGCTTTGAGGGCACAAAAGGCGGCAGGGGTCAGACAGCTGGGGGATCTATATAAGAATGGCCAGTTCCGGTCGCTTCTGGACTTGCAAGCTGGGCGGGACCATAGCATAATGCTGAGCTTTACATATATTAGGGTACGATAGGCGATCAGATCTATTTTTCCTGACTTTCCAGCAGAGCCAAAAACATTGATGGCGCTGCAGGCGGTGCTGGAAGAGGAGGAAAGTAGGGGTTTGATAACAAAACTGTACAACGCATCTATGAGAGAGAGTGAACTCATTGAACCTCCTTCACTCAATAAATGGAATGCGGTGCTAGGGTCCCAGATGTCACTGGAACAGTGGAAGTTCTGCTGCGAGCTGACTGGCCAACTGACTGCAAATTGTAATCTCCGTATTATTCATTTCAAGTATCTGCATCAGCTATATTATACACCAAGCCAATTGCGGAAGTTTGGCCTGCGGAAAACTGCGAGATGTATAAGATGTGGGCAGGATGATGCAGACTTTATGCATCTCGCATGGAGCTGCGCTAAAATATATGCATTTTGGAATCAAGTAACAAGAGTGCTTATTGAGGTTGTGTTAGAAAATGTGGCATGTAATCTGGAATTATGTCTGCTGGGGATGGTTAAGGAGCTTAAGCCATGTAATAGGCGAATTGTCACTGTCTTGACCCTGTTAGCCAAGCGGGCAGTGGCACAATGCTGGGGCGCCAGAACTACCCCAACTGTTCAAAAGAGGGTCCGAGATTTAATATACTGTAAGGAGCAGCTGGGGGTTTATGCGGAAGAATTGCCTGAGGCCTCTAGGCCTAAAGACTTTTGGGCTCCGCTGACCATGTACCTACTTGGGAACCCTGACTTGCAGCAGGTATGAAGTACAAATGTGAGTGTTGAAAATGACTGTATAGGCTTGTTACTACTTGTGTAAGGTACCATAATTGTGATGTGTAAGTTGCTATGTGACTACCAACAGGGAATGCAGCACGGGGGAGGGAGGGGGAGGGGATAAAGTTATGTTTGATGTTGTACTTCTAAGAAACAAAAGGCTTGTACTACTATATGGACGCTGTAGATCTGTCTGGGTTCTTTTGTGGAAAAAACAGTACGGAGATGCTACTGGAAGGTTTTGTGAAATCCAGACCACCCCACATAACATCATGTTCAGTGTTTAATTAAAACCTCTGATCCATTGGCGTACTTATACCTTTTCTTCTCCATTTCTATGCCGTAATATCGAGACAGATAATATTCACATGCAAAAATGTTGTTAAAAATGTATTGCAAACATGCACAAACACAGAACACAAGTCAAGTACAAAAATATATCTGGGGCATGGCCAAACCGTTGACTGCAAAGCCGCACAGTGATGAAGCTCCTGAACCGAAAGCCCACATCCAGAGGGTAGCGGATTCCATCGATCATCAAGGGGAAGATTCCACACTTGCACCACCCTGGAATGTGACGATCCTCCACTGGATGCCCGAGGCACCCTCTGACCACCGGGACTCGCTGATAGGGAGGCATGACCTAGTTCACCTCGGAGGCCTCACGGTGACAGGGGCCGCTGGTGCGCCTGAGGCTGCGGAGCCTCGCTGGGCTCCTCTCAGTCCCACATGACACTTTTGGGGGTGTCTCTCTGGGTATCGCTGCCCTGCCAGAGGGGGCTGTCCCAGCTCATCTCGGAGGCCCCACGGCGGCAGGGGCCACAGATGAGCCTGAGGCCGAGGCAGCGGCGCCTTGCTGGGCCCCCTCCTTGGGCCGCCATTTGCTCTGGTCACCTCTGTGGCCGCAACGTTCAACTGCCCCCCACTTGGCCACTGCCTGACATTGGCTGTGCGGGCTGTAACCCGTTGGGGGCTGAGAAAGCATGCCCCTACCTACTGTGTAAGTGCAGGTCTGCTGAATTGCCGGCAGCAGTCACTGTGACCAGCTGCCATGTGCGGGCCTCCGCAGTGGAGCCTGTGGTGCCAGGACCCGGTTGTACCTTGCAGCCCTGAATTGAAATGCCTCCCATCTGGGGTGCTATTTTGTGACTACTGCTAGGCTACTTACCAGCAACCAACAGTGAGTACCTACATGCAGTGCCCCCCCCCACGCACCACCTTAGGCCTTGCGGTCTGGCTCCGTTCACCCTAGGGAGTGGGGCACCATCATCATTATTTGCCTAACGCTTATCATTGGACCCCTCTTACTGATGCCACCAGTCCCCCCACATGCGAATACCCTTTTAAATGGGCTGCCCACTCCACCAAATATCTAGGGGTTGTTTTACACAGAGACAGGGAGCAAATTATCTGCTTGAACTATGGTCCCGCCATGGACAATCTTTCAATGCAGGTTGACCGCTCAATAGAACTACCCCTCCCCATGGCTGTCCGTACAGCTATCATAAAAATGACGGTCCTCCCTCACCTCTTGTACTTATTCGTTAATATATCCAGTCTTTAACAAACCATTTCTTTACACTGTTAAGTAGTCTACTTCTGAAATTAGTCTGGGCTGGTCGCAGACCCCGAATTGCCTGGGAAACCCTCACCCTCCCATATGATTGCGCCAGCTTACTCGTTCCCTGATTTGTCTTTATTTTTTGGTCGCCCAGGCTCATTTTGCATACTATTGGTTACACCCAGATGCCTGCCTACCTTCTATTAAACAAGAATGTGATTTAGCAGAATCCGTACCCCTAAATGCTCTACTACTGCAGGGCCTAAAGTTGGACCTAACGGACATTCAGACCCTGTCTACGACCTGCTGGGCATAGCGGAAACTTAGTGGGATACTGGGTTTCGATCTTTTATATTCCCCCGATTGACCCCTCTCCTTGAACCCCTGGCTACCACTAACAGCTGAAAAACAGGTGCAACGCACCATGGCTAGACATAATCTCCATACCGTCGGGGATCTATTCCAGGGTGGACATGTTCTGTCACACAATATTAATGCTACAGATAGTGCAATTACATATATGGACAGGTTTGTCCTTAATAGGTTACACAGCATGTTGCTGTCCCACATACCTTCCTACCCTCTCGCCCCTGACGACTTTCCCCCACTCACTCTTTGATAACAGACCCAGATGGCTCGCACTTGATCACCAAACTTTACCATGCTTGCATGGCTCTTAAACCATGATAGCAGGGTGCAATGATGCTGAGAAGGCCCCCAACCATCACTATAAGCTACTCCATTTTTGCTTTCTACACAGATCTTATACTACCCCTGACGGACTGGCAAAGATCGACCCTACTAGGTCATCCCTCGGCCCTAAGTTTTGTCTCCCAGAAGCAGACTGTACCCATTTGACGTGGACCTGCCCAGTCATTGCTACATACTGGATGAAAGTGTTCAGCATCCTTTCACAGATGACCTCCCTAGCCTTAGATCCCTCACCATTTTTAGCATTACTGGGCAATGTTTCAACTATCCCAGTGAGCTACCGCAGGTTTACTGCCATTGCATTATCACTGGTGAAAAAGGAGATTTCAATTCACTGGGGTAATGGTATACGACTCACCACTAAAGCTTGGCTCTGAAGCATGACATATTGCAAATTAACAAGTGAGGTCTACTCCAGCATGCAGTCCCCCTCTGCTTGACCAAAAGACATCTGACAACCTCTCCATGCTTATCTGCTTTCCCTAGACACAGACTCTCAATTTCTGTCTCCCCAAACACCCATTACCACACCATCCTTAAGCCACACCAGCCAACACACCAATTTATAACACTGCACTGGCCTCTCAAACAATCTATCCTTCAAATGCGCATTTGTTTGCTCCCCTGAATAAGTATCAATGACTGTATACCTTTTATTGGTGCATGACAATGCTACACGATGCAACTGTGTCAAGTTGTACTCATATGTAAAACCAGTAATGTCTTGAAACTCGCCTTCTTAATATTCCTTTCTCCTGTCCTTCTGTATTGTAGTTATGAAAACTCTTCCATAAAGTTTTTTAAAGTATAAAAATACAGCTGTAAAAAATATCTAAAATGCCAAATATTAAAACCAAAAATAAAGAAATGCTAAATATCTCCCAAACAATAAACATAAGAATCAAAACCACATAAGCAAAAATAGTGTGAACCAAAATATCACAAAAAAATTTGAAATATATGTGATTATATATTTATATATACATATATATATATATATTTTTTTTTAAACACATAACTATATTTATAATTAAAACATAGAAGAATACCAAAAAAACATAATTCATGTGTCCCCTAGATGGTAAAAATTTATTTTAAAAAAAAAATCCATCTACTTACCCAGCAACTGCTGGAAAGCATCATTCTACCCAGCTGAAGCTACAACATGAAAGGCTGCAACACTACATTTACAAAGTAAGTACCAAATTATAACATACCAAACTTGACCTCAAAAACAATTTTAATATTTTAACACACATATAGATAGCAAGCATTTAAAAATTATGGGGCATATTAGCAATGCCTGGCGATAATTATCGCAAAGCGCAATTAGCGCTTGGATAATTATCGCCAGGCATCGCCGGTTTCTATCGCGGAGTTAGCGTGCAATCAGCAATGCTAATCTCCAAAGCGATAGAAACCTTGGAGAACAGTGTGAATATCGCCTGAAAACAGGCGATATTCACACTGTTCCCAGTTCTGCTTGCTGATAGTGCGAGGGGACTTAGCCATGTAATCCACCTCTCATTGGATTACATGGCTAAGTCAGGGTGGGACCAGGTGTTAGCAAACCAGCGCTAAACGTGTTTAGCGCTGGTTCGCTAATCACCGCCCTGCCTCGCTGATAGGCGTTAGCGACCTCAGCGACTGTTTCCAGTCGCTGTTAGGTGGGGAACGCCTACTTTGCATGCCATTAGCGATAAATATCGCTGGCATGCAAGCGGCACCCAACCCGGTCGCTATCGCCTACAAGCTGTCGCTAACAGCAGTTAGCGACAGCTTGTTGATAAGGCGATAATATTATCGCCGCTTTAGCGGGAAAAAGTCCCGCTAAAGTGGCGATAATCGCCTTGCTAATATGCCCCTATATCTCTAAAGCACAGGTATCAAGACTGCCAAAAAAGACACCAAACAACACAAAGAAAAAAACAAGCTTTTGAAAATTAAATTACAACAAATACAAAAAGAAATGTTGGAACAATAAGACAAAATTAACCTATAAAATTCAGTAATAACAAACTTTATGTTAATTTAGAAGTAGCCAAAAAATTACACATCATAATAATAAATGAACATCAGTAGCTAAAACATTTTTTTCTCAACAGCACAATTAAAAAGGAAAAATAATGGAAAAAAAAACAGCCCTCCTAATAACACACAACCAACTGACCCAGAAAAAAAAGAAACACCAAAAATGTAAGTAAAGGATCTAAAACATGTTGTAAAATTTTACACACATTTTAATACCATATAACACCATAAAACGAACACATTCTTTCATAATTCTGTAAATCACAGTATATCATTTAAGGAACAGCAGCATAGATCAAATCACAAAAGAGGAAGATGCTATTAAGTTATTTTGGATATAACTATCGCAAAGAACTCCTTTCAGTTATAGAGGAAGGATGCATTGGCAATTTGATAAATATTATTGGAATGCTTTCTGTGACAGGGACCCCAGTATAGAAAATAGTGTTAAAAGTGTAAGGGAACACAATCATCCTCCAAATGTCACTGGAATTCAATTTAGGAACATCCTACAGGTCCTAAGAGAAGCAAGCACAAACACACAACTTCCCAAGGAGGCTATAATAAAAAATATATTTTCCCCAAGTTCCTGAAGAAGTGACTGGGCAACTTCCTCCAATCTAAAATCTACAAAAAGAGCAAATAAGTGAAACAAGGAGAATCACTAGAGAACATCAAGAACACCCAGAAGAGATGAAGAAATCCCCCAGCCTTTGAAAATAGCACACATCAGCTAAGACTTCTTGCTGCATGACAATGAAAATAACAATAAAATAATCATTGTCTATGCAACTAAAGATATTTTACAAATTCTAACACACAATGTCACATGGATGATGGACGGCACCTTTAAATTGTGCCCAGCACCATTTACAATAATATACAAAATACATGGACAATACCATAGCACAAATGTCCCTTTAAATATAAATATCCCTTTAATATATACAATACTGCCAAACAAGCACAACCTATTCACATAACACTTCCAGCTTGCGCAGTAGTCAGCCCCCACTGATTACATTAATAGACTACAAAATAAAATAAGTGGTTAAAATATGGTGGTGAAATGATTAATAAGTCTTTCTTACTATACATATCAATGCAATATATAAATGCAAATACTAAATATTTTTACTAAAAATTGTGCCCAATGTGTTAACTCTAAATATATGTAAAACAGTTTTATAAATATCTTATAAAAATGTAAATACAAAGACATTAAAAAATAAATACAAAATGAGTTAAAAATGTGAACAAAAGTATGCATGTAAATGTGTATACAAAATCAACAAAAATATATATTCAAACACACATATTAGCCAGAGGCGGTCGCAGAGGGACAGTTATAGTTAGGATCGTTTTTATATGGAAATGCTTTTTTTGTGTTGCTAATAACTTTGGCACCATTTCACAAATATCAATGAAACGTTTTTTAATAGTTTGCGCTTGGAAAGCAGTAGCCGAGAAAAAAGGGGGGGGGTTCCAAAATGCGTTTTCTCCATTCATTTTCGCATAGGCACTTTAGACACAGCTACACCCAAAACTGTCATATGGATTTACACCAAATTTGGCAGAAAGCTAGATCTAGGTCCATTAAGAGTGCTTTTTGGAGCAATTCTGTCCAGTAATTACTGGAAAATAATCTTTGTATATAAAGGGACGCGGAGGCTCCATGATCCCAACAGATCTCAAATTGTGATGTGACTGAATGCCACTACCTAAACCAGGAACTAATGGCAGCCATCGTAGGACTTGAGACTCAGTCCTGAGTCTTAAAAAAAAGTTCAAAAAAGACACAAGGGGGCACAGCAGGAATACCCTGAACCCTTAGGCCTGTTTTCTTTTTTTTTTTTAAATGTTGCCACATATTCGAACTGGCATCCTTAGGCTGGTGTTCCCAAGGACTTTTCGCCTTTTGCCTCCACATTTTGCTGATTCTGTTTGTTGGCATTGGGGGTCTGAGCACTTTTCCTAGAACGATGGTCCATGATAGCCAATCGCTGCTCCAGAGATTTTATGATCCTGATAGTGGAAACTGCGAAAGAACTATTTCAAACACTATTAGTAGAAATGCAAGAGATAGAGAATAAGATCAAAAGTAGCCAAGCCCTAGAGGAGGCAAAAAGTAAGTTAGAAGAAGTGGAAAAAGAAATGGCCTCCTACAATGACTACCTAGTAAAAAGAAAAACGGATAAACTTAAAAAGATATAAGGTTTGCTACTAAAGAAAAAATTTATCCGTACCTGGCAGAGAACCATATACCAGAGTGGAGCCCAGTATACAGAAGACCAGCTAACATATACACGACCATCACACAAGGTCACTACCTTTTCAGATACCTCTGATTCAGACAATGAAGGTAATTCGTATCAGTTTGATCAAGGAGGTAATAGACCTATACCAGGACTCAGTGCTGACCAGTTTTTTTTAGCCAGGTGTGGCAACCGGAGATATCAATGGTGATCGCGATACCAACCCAGCTACATGGGCACTTATCAACAGAACCACAACCAGTATCTGGTCACAAGAAATGCCCAATATTGGCGGGACTAATGCAAATACCTATTTTCAATCTGACCTCCCAGGCACTAGAATCTCCTATACAGTTCTTACTGGCGAAAGGTCTGTCTTTTGTTCCACATACTCGTATGAATACGTTTGAGCTATTTCAAGACCTGATGGCTTTCTTTTGAAAGATACGCTGTAAGAAGCAGGCTCTGTATATACTAAACCAAAATGAGGTATAGTGTGCACAGAGTCAGTGCAACCCCAAAGGGAGGCAGAGGTAAAAGTAGATAGTACCTTATTCTCTATTTGTGGTAGTGTGGGCGAGCAGTAAGGCTTTATCAGAGGGTAGTTTTAAGCATTTGTTGTACACACTCAATCAGCAAATGATGTCGCACACTCAAAGACTGAACTCAAACCAATTTGATTTGTATAAAAATATTATTTCGTTGTATTTATTTCCTAGAACCAAGCAAGCCTGGCACAGGTAAGTGTGCTTGATAATTTTCAAGGCAGGTTGAACAATACAAGCAAACTGAATGAAAATGACTTAGTTACAGCTTTGTAAATGCTTTCATTACAGTGGAAATTATTGTTAGATTACTTTGAATTACTGTTAAGATTACTTTCTGGATTACTCTTTCTACTCAGTGTGATACACCTAGATATCACACTGGGACATTTACTAGAGAAAAGGTAAGTAAGCAATTTTTAGTTCTTTGCAGTTTTTCAAAGTTCAATGCAAAACCAACTCCACACTTCAAACATTTTTCAAGGAAAAACAGTCAATGTATTCCTATGGAGAGAAATGAAGTTATTGGTTAACAGGTAAGTACTTTGTTGTGGGAGTTGGTATTCTGGGGTTAGAACCAGGGTTCCCCCAGGGTCAAGGATGCACTCTCAAAACACCCTCAGCGGCACTAGGGTGGCCAGGTGCAGAGTGCCGAGGCCCAATGTTGACCAATGGGGGATAGGGGGCTCCAGTTGGAAGCTGCTCACAAGCAGGCCACAAGGTTGCGGGAGCAAAGCTCCTGGGGTTTAGCTCAAGGCAAAGGGGGATCCGATTTAGTACCCAAAGTACACTCACAGCGGCGCTGGGGAGGCTGGGTGCAGGGTGCTGGTTTGGTGTTGGGTTCCCTGTTGATTTCAATAGGGATTCTCCGGTTTCAACAAAGGCTGCAGGCTCGGGACGAAGATCTTCTGGAGGTGACCACCGGGTGGAGAGGTAAGTTGTCATGCCTGGGGATGCTGGGACACCTTTGGTTGGGCTACCCAAGGTAGTGGGACTTCAGGTGAAGGGGTGTCTTTAGGTGTCGGGTTTTCCTTATCAGCTCCGGTCGGGGGGATCCTCCAGAAAGAGGCTGCAGGCTTCACTGGGAGATTCAAGGCAGGTCAGAGATCACCAGATCTCAGGTCAGGATTGCCGGGGAGACCTACTCGTGGTGTTGGGCCACTCGAACTCGGGCCGTGGGCGTCTGGTGTAGAGTGGTGCAGACTCACAGATTTGGCCGGAGCCAGAGTCTGTGGGTGAGCAAATCCGGTGCTCACGAGAGACAAAGTCTTTCTTGTGGAAGGCAGGGCAGGTCCTCAGGGTTCTTGAGGTTGCTGGCTGCAGGATACTCCGAGATTTCACTTCTGCAGGTTTGAGGTGGGGACAGGGAGGTAGGGCTGGGGCCAAGTCAGTGGGAGTCCTCCTCTTCTTAGCTTTAGCACGGCTTCTTCGGTCCTTCTTCTTCTTTTCTTTTCGGTCGGTTCTTGTCTGAGGAGGCAAGGTTCAGGGGTGCCCCTAAATACTAGATTTAGAGGCATTATAGGTAGGTAAATGTTGGGACCAGTGGGTCCCTTCCTTGGGGTGGACACACCCCCTATTATGCCACCCCCCAGTGGGAGGGGGGCATATGCCTCACTCTGGTTGGCTGGGTCCCCCCATCTGCAAGATGGCAGGGACTGAGAGTTGTGCTTCACCTCGCCTCCCCCACCTGAGGGGTGGGTTTGGCAAAAGTGGGCACACCTCCCTTCCTCACTTGGTTTTCCCACCAATTCTCCCGCCCAAAGTGGGGTCAGAACCAGTGGGGGAAAGTTGCTGAAAGCAGCAAAAGGCCTGGGGAAGCTCACAAAGGCGGCAAGCCTTTGAAGCTTCCCCTTTGTGGACCCTGCCCATCCTGGGGGAGGAGGCTTGGCATGTTGTCCCAGGATGTGCATTGTTTCACACCCCCGAGAGCAGCAGACTCTCGACCCAGGGGTCCAGAAACATGTCTGGTGGTGGCAGCTGGCGAGCAGCCACTCAGCCTGGACACTAGTGTTAGGTCGTTTTTCAGGGAGCCTCTCTAAGATGCCCTCTGTGTGCATTTTTCATTAAATCCCACAGTGGGTTTAAAGTGCTGAGACGTTTGATACCAAACTTCCCAGTTTTCAGTAAAGCCATTATGGTGCTGTGGAGTTCGTAATGACAAACTCCCAGTACCATATACTCTTAATGGCATTACTGCACTTACAATGTCTAAGAATTGGCTTAGACACTGTAGGGGTACAGGGCTCAATCACCTGTACCCTCACCACTGGTATAGTGCACCCAGCTAGAGGGGTGGCTGACCTATGCCAGGGCAGTGGGTTGTAGGCATGGCACAGAGGGATGTGTGCCATGTCGACTCTTCACTTTGTTCTGCAAAAAAACACGCAGCCTGCAAAGGCAGTGTGTGTGTGTAAAGGTACACAGCCTCTAAGGGTGGCACAATAAGTGCTGCAGCCCTTAGAGGCCTTCCCTGGCCACAGTGCTCTTGGTACCTGTGGTACCATTTACAAGGGACTGACCTGTGGCCAAAGAGTGTCAATTGGGTTTTGTTTTCAATGCAGTTTAGGGAAAGAACATAGGCCCTGGGTACCTGTTTGGCAGGAACCCAGGGCACACTCAGTCAAAGCACATCAGTAGTTTAGCAAAAAGTGGGGGCAACCATGCAAAAGAGGGCACTTTCTTACATACAACTACATATTTTTTTTGAGGCCCAGACTGAACTAATTTCCAGACCTTTCAATAGATCAGGGCTCGCTCAACCTTCCTCTTTTTTACCCTCTCTTGACCAAGTTGGCCCGGAAGTTGCTATTTTTGAACAACTGGTATACAAAAAATTGAAGGCAACAACTAGATTTATCCCTAAGCCTACTTACAATCTGGACCGTTCTGAATATACAATGTTACAAGAACTTAGACAAGATAAGTCTCTCACCATCAAAAATTGTGATAAAGGGGGAGGCATTGTTATTATGAACACCAGCCTGTATGTAACCAAAATGCAGGATTTGCTCCAGAATCCAGGACAAGTTACCATTGACCCCACAACACATATTAAAAAATCATTTTCGACATAACATCAAAAGCTTTGAGTTCAGATCATATATGTGACAAAGAATATGAATTCTTCAATATTTCCCATCCTAAGATGTCAGCGATTTATGGGGTTCCTAAAATTCATAAAAATAGTGAAGATTCACCTCACCGACCAATAGTTACTACTATTGGGTCAGTAACTGAACCTCTGTCAAAATATGTTGACTATATACTCCGCCCGCATGTCTCTAAAACTAAGGGGCATATTCACAAGGAGCTATCGCCGAATTAACGGCACTTTATCGCAGCCAAAGTTGTGATAAATTTACCTCCCAATTCACAAGCCGGTGTTAACAGCCCACAGCACCAGTTTACCCGCGATAGCAGCCGCAAAAAGCATCGCCACAGAGGACCCTCGCAGATATCGCTAATGAGATGCAGAGTAGGCGTTCCCGTGCCAAAAGGCGCGACAACATCACACCTCAACATTCACAACGACCAGCCACATCGGCGATAAAAACACAAAACCGGCGATAAGCCGCGTTAGCACCAAGAAATCTACACCTGCCCTGACCTGGTGTAAAGTCCGACCACAGCCTGCACCACAAAAGGGAGCACAGCCCAGAGCCACACATGAAGGACAACAGATGCCCACGAGCAACTGAACATGCAGCACGGACACCCAAGAGGGCCACAACACCCACCGACACCACACCCAGGCCTGCAACCCCCCCCACCCGGGACCACCCCCAACCCCGGACTAAGAAACTGCACACCAACACCACGAATCCCAAAACAAACATTTTGCCTGATGTCGCACAAGCAGGAAAATAAACATACATGCGTGGCCAGAAAATGGAGAATCAGTCATACAGCAATGCAATCACCAACACAAAACACCACACAAACAAAAGCAGAAACAACCCTTAGGATGAGTCCTAGCGGCTCCTCACTGGACAATCCGTAGCACCCAGCCTGGAAGACCAAATCCAACAGAAGAAGGTGTGCCATGCGCCCAACAAAGGAAAGAGAGGGAGAGAGCGAGGGAGAGAGACGGAGTGAGATAGCACAAGCAGCGCAAGGCCGCTCGGGCACCTGGCTCCACATGCCAACATGTATGTGTGCATCGCCATCCGTACACCATGAGCCCAAGGCCGTGTCCCAATCTCAGCGCCAAAGCCACATCACATTCCGAAAACGCAAGTAGTAGTCAGACAAACATCAGGGATGAAAGCACCATTCTCCCAATGCAGAAGGCGGGAGGACACCTGCACCTCTGACCTTGGTCCAGAACGCGCCTGGAACACCCTGATAGAGATGCAATGGCAGATGGGGACGACTCCCACACCACGCATTCCGCAAATGAACCATCCGACTTATCCACAGCCCACACACAGAAGCCCCTGCCTGTGGTACCCCTGCATGGGATGCCCTTGACACTCACGGAAACAGCAACCCATTACCCACAACATTGCACACACATTCGAATCATTGCTCAGAGCTGTGGCATATCCTCCACACAACTGCCGCAGTTCAGAAGAGTGCCGGTTCACGAGATGCACCAACGCAATGGCAGGCCATACTGGGCACATGCACAACCCCCGTCACGTGGAACAGTACCATTCATGTATGCTGCATTTACTGGGCGCACTGCCAGTGGCAGTGCTGCGGATCAGTTACAGGCTCAGCTTCCGCATTGCCCACGTCACCTGCGTCCAGCCCTGGTTCCACTGCCGAACATGCACATTCGAGTGTCCCATGGATGTCTGCCTATCCAACACAACTGTTGATGAATTGGACTATGACTTGTGCCTGCGCCCCCTGTTGGCACACGAACAGGAGTGTAACCGAGACAGCCGTGCATGGGATGCCTTGACATACTGCGTATGTATTGGTAGTTGTGCATGGGAGATTGCACAATTTCTCGTGTGCAGTGACCACATCGAGGTGCTCCCCTATTGGGCTGTGTTGCGGATCGGTGAGACGGCGTGGGCTGAGCACACCTGCCCGGACCACCTAATGGATTGGCTCACCCTGGTGTTCCTTGAACACGACAACGACGTACTATTGGAACACATTGCACATGAAGCTGCACGGGCATTCATGGACGAGTAACTACGTTCCTGCAGCCATATCCGATTGCCACCCACAGCACAGGGCCCAACAACTTGTTGCATCGTTGGGATTGCTCACATATCCCACCACAACAGAGGACACGTCTGCCTTCGGTCGGGCTCTGGATGCATGTGCGTGGAATAACGCGTGTGTACACACACTTGTGCAAGGTGACGCAGGTCCATGGTCGATGCAACACAGCGTCGTTTGGCAACGTTGCCAATTCGGACACACTGCTGGGGGAGAGCACACACATGGCAATGTAGCACGACATGTGAACCTGTCGGACCCTCACACCTGATCACTGTCAGCAGAGCAGACAATCGGCGCACTCCGGAGGCAGAGCACCATGCAGATCCCACGTGCAGTGAGTCATGCCCCCTCACACGGGGCAATGTGCAGACGCCAAACAACACATGACTCATCCAGCAAGGCAAGGTGGGCTGTGAGCGTTGCCATCCGTGATGAATGTTGTCCATTTAAGCCCCAACATTTTCTGAACCTCGACATGTACCCATGCTGCGTGTAAGTGTCTTAAGCATGTCCCTGCCTGTTGTGGCCGTTGCCTCGTCAGTACTGACACGCACATGCCAATAAAGTCTATGCCACTTCACTGGTGTCTAACTGTGAGGTGTGTTGTTTAGATTGTCCACTCGTGTGCCACAATGAGCATCGTCCCAACACAGGGAGGAACTGACTGACGCATGTGCAATGGGGGTGTGTCCCTTTGGCAAGCTCCACCTCTGTGAGCCAGACATTGTTTTTGGATAGGTGCTGGACGACATGTGCACTTACATGACTTCAGCTATGTGTGTATGGTGTCCAACCTCTGACCATGTGGAGCAATGTCATACATCACAACAGAATGTGTCCACACAGATGTGTGTAAGTAGGTATGCGACGTGAAGTTCTGTTGTCACACGTGGTGTAGGACACCACTCCTGGCCTGCCACCGTTTTGGTCACTCCTACACACAGCCCTATTCAACACATGGACGTGTGCCTAAGTTGGGGGGTTGTGAGATTGTTGTTGATGTGCAATGGAGACACAGCTAGTACTCACCTTCACAGTCATCCAATTGGCCATGTGTCTCAGGGATAGACATGCGCATAGATGTCAGTTACCAGGGGTACCTCCATGTGCAATCATTGTCCCTACATCCAGCCATACTTCCATACGTGAGTGAACATAGTGATGACACATCTGTGTGATTTAGAATGTTTTATTCACATTCAGGTGATTGACAGAGCTGGAGCTGTACATGGCCATCCAAGCCCACATCACATGGAAGCCCAGTGGTGGGCCAACCAGAGTCACTTGGGGATTGCACAGTGATTAGAAAGAGGGAGAGTGCAGTCCGCAGCAGGATTGCTGTGTAATTGGCCAGCGGTGAAGAAATGGCAGTCCGTGTCGGGGTCTGGGTGAATGTCGCAGAGTGTTCCGGAGGTCAGTAGGAGGTATTTCCCAGGGCATGATGCATAGGTCATAACCAGGCAGGGACAGGCCATATGGCGGTGATGGATGCTACTGCCTCCTTCCTCACACAATAGTTCCCATCCCCTTCTCACTCCCCTGATACAGGTTCTGTGTCCGGTGTGTCCGGTGTGTGTGGCGGGGTGATGTCTGCATCGCTGTGTGCCCCTGACACATCAGACTGCATAGGTGATGGGGCAGCATCACAGTGTGCCACGGAACATCAGGGGTCGGAGCTGTGTGTGTCAATGTTCCCGCTGCAGTCATCTGGGAACGGCTCAGTGGCAGCAATGGCAAGATGAAGTACTGCAGGGCATTGAAGTTCCCAGCCACTACTCGCTGGTGTCCAGCAGTGGCAGACATACTTCCAGCCTGCATCTGCTCCATGGTCTCCATTGACCTCCGCATCTGTGCCAACTCTGTGCTGTCATGGCTGGTGCCTGTCTGACCAGACAGTTCTTGTATTAGATTCATGGCACCAGCGAGGTCAGCCAAGGTCTGTGGCGGAGCATGGTGCGTACAGGGGGTGTCCGATAGGGACTGTACGTGGTCCCTGATGGGACTCAGACACCCACGTATGGCATCGAGTTTGGCTGCCACGAGCTCGAAACCCACCCGCAGCTGATGAGCCAACTCCACCTGGCAACCCAACACACGCCGTTGGAATTCCATGTATTGGTCGGGGGTCCTGAGAGACAGCCGTGGTGGTGTGTGTTTCCTGCTGTGTGGTCTGTGCAGGTGGTGGGGTCACCTCGATGCAGCTGGCCTGCCCTGCTCCTGGGGGTGGGGTGCAGAGGCTGTCCATTATCCGTTGGAGGGTGTCTTGACATATGTGCAGGTTGTCCTCTTCATCATCAATGATGGGAAGTGTGGTGTGCTCTGCAGGAGGTGTTGTTTGTCCCTCTGCAATGTAAAGGGGAGATGCAGGTTAACAGAGTTTCACATGTATGGTGATGATTTGCAGATGTTTACATTCAGACTGCATGCCAATGTACATTGTGACTGTTTTGGGGGAGCTGGCTATTTGATGGCAGTCAGTGTGTTTTTTGACTACATGACGGATGTGTGGTAGTACCCGTACATTATCATCACACAGTGTCAGGCAATGCCAGATGTGAGTGGACAGTTACTACGCATGAGCGGAACCTGTTGTGAGCTCTGTCCGGTGGTGCTGGTGTTGCACTTTGTACCACATTGCCGTCATTGCTGATGTTCTGTGATTGCTATGTGTGTGTGCTGCATTGTGGGGGAGTTGCCCCTGCAGCTCTGATTTCGTGTGCTTTGAATTGTGTGCTTTTCGGGGCCTGATTTGCTTTTGACTTGGGTCATATGTGCTCTCGGACTGTTTTTGTGGCCTGGTGCATTGTTCGTCTGCTGCGTGTACTGTACGGCATGAGTGTGACCTGCTCCTTTACGGATGTGATCCGCACTGGGCTACCTCCATGTCGATTCGTGGGCCATGTCATTTTTTTTTGGCTGCTGCCATGCTATCGGACATGCAGTGTTACTTGCATAGTCAGTGTGGGTCACAGAGCCGCTGCTTTGCTGGATTCGATACCAAAGGGGATGATGGACGGAGCGTTTGAGCTAATCAAACACTCACCCCCAGTCAAGTGATCTGGGTTTAATCCATCATCATTCTTTAGCTCACTCCACCACCCCAGTTCAGACATGGCCATATGCAAATCAGTCTGACCCTGTGCCTCATGGGAACAGTCCAGCCCGAACTGCCAAGCCATGTCTTCCCTGGACCGGAAACAAGCATCCTGGGACCGGTTTCTGGCTATTCAGCCGTCATCAGCCAGGCTAGCTTGAATCCAGTGGCAAAGTGAGCAAGGGACCCACGTCTGGGCATACCCTGCCAACTTAGGGCGAACAAAGTGATACCAAAGGGGATGATGGACGGAGCATTTGAGCTAATCAAACACTCACCCCCAGTCAAGTGATCTGGGTTTAATCCATCATCATTCTTTAGCTCACTCCACCACCCCAGTTCAGACATGGCCATATGCAAATCAGTCTGACCCTGTGCCTCATGAGAACAGTCCAGCCCGAACTGCCAAGCCATGTCTTCCCTGGACCGGAAATAAGCATCCTGGGACCGGTTTCTGGCTATTCAGCCATCATCAGCCAGGCTAGCTTGAATCCAGTGGCAAAGTGAGCAAGGGACCCACGTCTGGGCATACCCTGCCAACTTAGGGCGAACAAAGCGATACCAAAGGGGATGATGGACGGAGTGTTTGAGCTAATCAAACACTCACCCCCAGTCAAGTGATCTGGGTTTAATCCATCATCATTCTTTAGCTCACTCCACCACCCCAGTTCAGACATGGCCATATGCAAATCAGTCTGACCCTGTGCCTCATGGGAACAGTCCAGCCCGAACTGCCAAGCCATGTCTTCCCTGGACCGGAAACAAGCATCCTGGGACCGGTTTCTGGCTATTCAGCCGTCATCAGCCAGGCTAGCTTGAATCCAGTGGCAAAGTGAGCAAGGGACCCACGTCTGGGCATACCCTGCCAACTTAGGGCGAACAAAGCGATACCAAAGGGGATGATGGACGGAGCGTTTGAGCTAATCAAACACTCACCCCCAGTCAAGTGATCTGGGTTTAATCCATCATCATTCTTTAGCTCACTCCACCACCCCAGTTCAGACATGGCCATATGCAAATCAGTCTGACCCTGTGCCTCATGGGAACAGTCCAGCCCGAACTGCCAAGCCATGTCTTCCATGGACCGGAAACAAGCATCCTGGGACCGGTTTCTGGCTATTCAGCCGTCATCAGCCAGGATAGCTTGAATCCAGTGGCAAAGTGAGCAAGGGACCCACGTCTGGGCATACCCTGCCAACTTAGGGCGAACAAAGCGATACCAAAGGGGATGATGGACGGAGCGTTTGAGCTAATCAAACACTCACCCCCAGTCAAGTGATCTGGGTTTAATCCATCATCATTCTTTAGCTCACTCCACCACCCCAGTTCAGACATGGCCATATGCAATCAGTCTGACCCTGTGCCTCATGGGAACAGTCCAGCCCGAACTGCCAAGCCATGTCTTCCCTGGACCGGAAACAAACATCCTGGGACCGGTTTCTGGCTATTCAGCCGTCATCAGCCAGGCTAGCTTGAATCCAGTGGCAAAGTGAGCAAGGGACCCACGTCTGGGCATACCCTGCCAACTTAGGGCGAACAAAGCGATACCAAAGGGGATGATGGACGGAGCGTTTGAGCTAATCAAACACTCACCCCCAGTCAAGTGATCTGGGTTTAATCCATCATCATTCTTTAGCTCACTCCACCACCCCAGTTCAGACATGGCCATATGCAAATCAGTCTGACCCTGTGCCTCATGGGAACAGTCCAGCCCGAACTGCCAAGCCATGTCTTCCCTGGACCGGAAACAAGCATCCTGGGACCGGTTTCTGGCTATTCAGCCGTCATCAGCCAGGCTAGCTTGAATCCAGTGGCAAAGTGAGCAAGGGACCCACGTCTGGGCATACCCTGCCAACTTAGGGCGAACAAAGCGTTACCAAAGGGGATGATGGATGGAGCATTTGAGCTAATCAAACACTCACCCCCAGTCAAGTGATCTGGGTTTAATCCATCATCATTCTTTAGCTCACTCCACCACCCCAGTTCAGACATGGCCATATGCAAATCAGTCTGACCCTGTGCCTTATGGGAACAGTCCAGCCCGAACTGCCAAGCCATGTCTTCCCTGGACCGGAAACAAGCATCCTGGGACCGGTTTCTGGCTATTCAGCCGTCATCAGCCAGACTAGCTTGAATCCAGTGGCAAAGTGAGCAAGGGACCCACGTCTGGGCATACCCTGCCAACTTAGGGCGAACAAAGCGATACCAAAGGGGATGATGGACGGAGCATTTGAGCTAATCAAACACTCACCCCCAGTCAAGTGATCTGGGTTTAATCCATCATCATTCTTTAGCTCACTCCACCACCCCAGTTCAGACATGGCCATATGCAAATCAGTCTGACCCTGTGCCTCATGGGAACAGTCCAGCCCAAACTGCCAAGCCATGTCTTCCCTGGACCGGAAACAAACATCCTGGGACTGGTTTCTGGCTATTCAGCCGTCATCAGCCAGGTTAGCTTGAATCCAGTGGCAAAGTGAGCAAGGGACCCACGTCTGGGCATACCCTGCCAACTTAGGGCGAACAAAGCGATACCAAAGGGGATGATGGATGGAGCGTTTGAGCTAATCAAACACTCACCCCCAGTCAAGTGATCTGGGTTTAATCCATCATCATTCTTTAGCTCACTCCACCACCCCAGTTCAGACATGGCCATATGCAAATCAGTCTGACCCTGTGCCTCATGGGAACAGTCCAGCCCGAACTGCCAAGCCATGTCTTCCCTGGACCGGAAACAAGCATCCTGGGACCGGTTTCTGGCTATTCAGCCGTCATCAGCCAGGCTAGCTTGAATCCAGTGGCAAAGTGAGCAAGGGACCCACGTCTGGGCATCACCCTGCCAACTTAGGGCGAACAAAGCGATACCAAAGGGGATGATGGACGGAGCGTTTGAGCTAATCAAACACTCACCCCCAGTCAAGTGATCTGGGTTTAATCCATCATCATTCTTTAGCTCACTCCACCACCCCAGTTCAGACATGGCCATATGCAAATCAGTCTGACCCTGTGCCTCATGGGAACAGTCCAGCCCGAACTGCCAAGCCATGTCTTCCCTGGACCGGAAACAAGCATCCTGGGACCGGTTTCTGGCTATTCAGCCGTCATCAGCCAGGATAACTTGAATCCAGTGGCAAAGTGAGCAAGGGACCCACGTCTGGGCATACTGTGGCAACTTAGGGCGAACAAAGCGATACCAAAGGGGATGATGGACGGAGCGTTTGAGCTAATCAAACACTCACCCCTAGTCAAGTGATCTGGGTTTAATCCATCATCATTCTTTAGCTCACTCCACCACCCCAGTTCAGACATGGCCATATGCAAATCAGTCTGACCCTGTGCCTCATGGGAACAGTCCAGCCCGAACTGCCAAGCCATGTTTTCCCTGGACCGGAAACAAGCATCCTGGGACCGGTTTCTGGCTATTCAGCCGTCATCAGCCAGGCTAGCTTGAATCCAGTGGCAAAGTGAGCAAGGGACCCACGTCTGGGCATACCCTGCCAACTTAGGGCGAACAAAGCGATACCAAAGGGGATGATGGACGGAGCGTTTGAGCTAATCAAACACTCACCCCCAGTCAAGTGATCTGGGTTTAATCCATCATCATTCTTTAGCTCACTCCACCACCCCAGTTCAGACATGGGCATTCAGCACATGTGCACGGGTCAGTTGTGATATTGGTGATAGGGGGGGGCCCTATGTGCACATTGTGGATGGGGGCTTACTTGGCATTTCTATGTGTGCTGCAGTGTGCCAAGGCAATCAGGGACATGTTCCACGGTCATTGTGGGTGTGCTGTGTGCTACACGTAATTGTGCATGTGTGCCATTGTGCCCATCTCCCCCCGTCCCCCCCGTCCCTAGTCGTTACTCACCCTGTTGCTGTTGGGTAAGGTCGTATCGTGCTGTGTCCAGGCCCCCCAATCCTGCCACCGTCTCCTCACTGATGACTGTGGCCACCATTTGCTCCAGCTCATCCAGCTCCTCCTGTGTCGCAGGACTTCCACCTCCAGTCGCCATTGCTGCCTCCCTGTTGGCGGCGAGCTTATGTTTGGTCTGCCTTTTCAGATCATGCCAGCGCCTCTTGACCTCCTCCAGTGAGCTCCTCGACACTCCGACTGCATTGACGTTGGTGACGATGGCCTGCCATATTTCGGTTTGAGTTGCCAGTGCCGCAGTGGAGGTGCCGAACTGTTGTTGATGGTGTTCGGTCACCTCCGTGACGATGATCCGGTCTTCCTGCGGACTGAACTCGGTCTTCCTCTTGTTCTTGCCCTTCCCCGAATGTGGGGTTCCTGGCTGGTCCTCCATGGGGCTTGTGGTGTTCGGCTTGTCCTCTGCACTCGGTCCGGGTGCATCCATGTTGCTACACAGTTTGAATTGTTTTTGGGCTTTTTTTTCTTTCTTTTATGGTGCTTTTTCCCGCCGGACGCGTGGGATTTGCAGGCCTGTGGCTGGTGTTCGCTGATTTCTGAACCGCGATTGGCCTCATCGCATGATTTCTCGCATTTCGCATTTTTTCGGCATGGCGTTGATTTTCACGCTGACATTTGACGCGTTATCTGGTGACTATCACACGCTACCGCCTTGTTGTGAATTCCACGTTGACACAGGGTTATTTTCCCGAGATAGGCTGCGATGTTGAAAGTTGCGTTACGCTACTCTTGCGGTAGTTATCACACGTTCTTGTGAATATACCCCAAAGTCTTACATTCAGGACACACAAGATATTATTAACAAAGTGGAAGGACTCACATTTAATGCAGAAAAAGACATCATGGTTACTATGGATATAGAGTACTTATATAGTAACATTCAGCAGAAAGACGCTGTGGACGCAGTTGAATGATTTATTGAACAATTCCAAGTAGAATGCTGTAAGGAATTCATACTTGCCTATTTACAAATAGTGCTGCAAGAAAATACCTTTGAGTTTAATAGTCAACTCTACAAACAGATCAAAGGTGTAAATATAGGAGCTTCTTGCGCCCCTACTGTAGCCAATATCTATATGGCTAAATTTGAGTCCAGATATATTTACAATGACATTGCTCCTTTCTTTGAGTCCATTATGCATTGGTCTAGGGATATAGACGACATTTTTTATAACTGGACAGGAGACCCAGAAGACTTATCTGAATTTGTGGCATGGCTCAATCTATGTGATAGTAATATGCACTTTACTACTATTACTACTAACACTCAAGTAGAATTTCTGGACATCATGATTAAGCACAATCAACACCAGTTAGAAGTTGATCTATTTGTCAAATCTACATCAAGGAACACGTTATTACAATTTGATCGTTTTTACCCTAAATCTCAGAAAAACAGCATTCCGTTCAGACAATTCCTGTGCCTCCGTCGGAATTGTATGAATTTAGTTGACTTTGATCATCGTGCCATAGATATGAAAAATTCATAGCTAGAGCATACCCCAAGAAGTTGATACGTGACTCATACAAACAAGCCCACTATTTAGACAGACAACATTTGTTAACCAATCAGGGACATAGACCGACATCAAAATTGGTATTTGTCACACACCACCCCACAATGAATGAGTAAATACCCAAATATTTAACTCTAATTGGCATATTTTAAATGCTGAGAGAGAAAGAGAACAGCTTATACCCAAACCCTATTTGCACATAGGAGGAACAAAAACCTTAAAGACTATATTGTGAGATCTCGTATGCTGCAGAAGAAACTTTATACCCAAACAACAATAGATGGCAATCCCCCGCCCAGTGGGTAACTTTAGATGCACCAAGCGAAAGTGGGCTCTATTAGTACAGAAATTCGGAAGCCCAGAGAGGGGTTCTGGATTTTCCGTTTAGATACAAACTTAAGAGGACTGAACAGTGAAATCCCCTGGGATCAGGCAATAAGATATAACACCAACTGATAGTTCCTTGGCAATAGAACCCTCCTTTTCTCTATTTTAGCTGGGGCATTGCACGATGACACGCTCAGAGAAGAAGGCCCTTAATATCTCTTTTGTAGGTATACTTATCCACTACAACATTGTAATAATTATGCTCATCAGAGGAAGTTTTACATAACCCTTTAACATCTATTTCATTAGTCCTATTAGTCCTATTAGAATAGGGCACTAAAGCATGTTCCCTCTCTGTCTCTATATATTTATATATGCGAGTGTTTGCCTCCACCCTATTTCTACAAATATCCAGTTATGGGGACATCATAGATCAATAAATGCCTCAACTGTAACTCCATAGGCATTTACGGTAGAGCCCTATGATGAGGAGTACTCTAAGCTGACTGTTTGCGTGTTGATAAACACATTTACCCTGTTAAATATGGCCGTCATTGATATGTCTAGGAAGCCATCAGATTTGAGGGACAAAATCTATGTATAAGAACAAATTTTGGAGCTGGAAATATCTAAGTTTGCCTGGTTTTTGTAGCTCCAGCAGAAAACCTAAGGACTACTAGGATTTATATGCTTATCACATTGAACGCTCTGTGAATATATAGTGTAGGCATTTTTTCGATAGTCATCAGAGCTCAATTAATTTGGCTCCACTGATCATATTTACTCTTCTCTGTGGCAACCCCTTTTTACTATGGCCGTAATTTGTGAGACTCGGGCTCCATCGATAATATTTACTCTTATTCATGGCAATCTCTCCAATATGGCTGCCACCGGTGAGAGCCATGCCCCAACTGTTGATTGAGGTCACGCATTAAGTCTATTGTAGTTCCGGGGGCGGAAGTCACTTCCATGCCAATATTTAACCTCTACTCAGAGCAGATAACCATTTCACGTACGGAGACGCTTCATTGTTTGTTCGGCCGGCTGGCCACAAACATAATATTGTTATACTTGGGCAGTAGTTTTGGAGAACCCAGGCCATCGTAAACAAGAAATTAAAGGCAGGTAACGCCCTTAATCAGCTGCTTTAGACCCATAATGTCCTATGTTAGTTGTCTGTATTAAGGACTCCTCTTAACCCCAGGCTGGGTTTCCTTATATTTTAGAGCAATTTTCTGCAATTGGGAACTTGGCCCTGTTGAGCTGTATCAGCGCTACTAGCAGGGTGAGTGTGAATCCCCTTTTTCCAAATATTTTATTCATGCCTACAAGCAATTCAATTCTGCCCTTGCCTTTCCATTATCTTCTATTGTTTTTTATCGATTGTTCACCTCTTTTCATATCCCTTGTTTATATTGTTCTGTCCTCGTCCAAAAAAAACACGGAACAGAACAGCAACCTGTAGCACATACATACCATATCAGGATATAATACTTCTACATTGAAGTACTAAGTGAATTATCTGTTAAATCCTTAGGAATCTTGGTGACAGATTCTGTTTGTGCCCTCATCTATAGACATTTAGGCACTATTGGATGGGATTTTTAATAACATTCTTACTGCTGTTTCGGACACATAGCTTTTCTATAATTCCTTTTCCATTTCCAATTTCTCTATCCTCAATTCGTTTTTATGAGCACAAGTTTGGGCTATAAGGTGGCACTTTTTTAGGATTGGACATACAAACTATTAATCCGTTAATGTTTAAGAGAGTTTAGAGGGATCTTGACCCTGATATATATTTTCCTGACGTACTTTACAGGATTTTTTTCTCAATACATGGCTCCCTGATGAAGGTTTTCAAGCCGAAACGCGCGCAGTGGACCACACAGCCATGATAAATAATAAATGAATGTAACATATAGTCCCTACAATTCCAACATTGTTTATTATGGAACAACGTCAACATCATATACAAGAAATTTCCTGATATTTTGACATTACTTTTCCAAGTGTTGAACACTACTGAAAATAGAAAAGCATGTTATCATTATACATGTATATTGAGATAATTTATTGTGATGTCTCATTATGTAATAAATCAATCAATCAATCAGGGAATTGTAAGCGCGCTACTCACCCGTGAGGGTCTCAAGGTGCTGAGGGGGGGGGTCCGCAGATCTGTTTAGCCGAAGAGCCAGGTCTTGAGGGTCTTCCTGAAGGTGTTCAGGGAGAGGGCGTGTCTGATGTCTGCCGGTAGCTCGTTCCAGGTCTTGGCTGGAATGTGAGAGAAGGATCTTCCGCCTGCTCTGGCTCTGTGGATGCGCGGGGTTTCGGCCAGTGCGAGGTTGGAAGATCGGAGGTTTCTTTTGGGTACGTGGAAGTTGATTCTGTCGTTGAGGTATTTGGGTCCGTTGTTGTGTAGGCATTTGTAGGCGTGAGTGAGGATTTTGAAAGTGACTCTTTTCTCCACGGGAGCCAGTGGAGACTTCGTAGGTGTTGGCTGATGTGTTCGTGTCGAGGGATGCCGAGGACGAGTCTGGCGGCGGCGTTCTGTTTTGTCTGGAGTTTGCGGAGTAGGGACTAGTTGATGCTGGCGTAGAGTGCGTTTCCATAGTCCAGTCTGCTGGTGATGAGTGAGTGGGTGACTGTCTTCTCTCTGCACACAGCAGAAGTCTGTACGCGGTGTGGGTTTGGCTGCCTTTCGGTAGTTGGCCATGGGCCAGGTATTGTGGCCAACCACCACTGTGCATGTCTTTGGCCATGCATAGTGGGTAGTTGGCTGCATGCGGCTTATTGGCCACAAGCCTTGAGGACAACATCCCACTGTACCATTCACAGCATGGTGTTGGCTGCGTTCGGGGGTTTGGCCTCAGGGTCTGGCCACAGGCCAGGCCTGTGGCAAACCCTCGCCATGCATGACAGAACACCCTGTGCAGCATGGGGTTGGCTTAGCCACATTGCAGAAGTTTTTGACTTTGGGAACTACATTTACTATTCCCACTCCAAACGTAACCACATTGGGAAATGAGATGGAATTTGGGGGCTTAGATTTACTATTACAATTCAAAACATAATCGTGTTCAGAAAAGTGCTGGACTTTGGGTCCAGGGTGTGATTTGGATTTATTATTCTCACTGCAAATTTAACCACATTGGGGAAAGTGTGGGACTCTGGGCAGACTAGATGCATTAACACAACTCCAATTTTAGGGGGGGTTACATTTTCTATTCCACACTAAACCTAACTGTAAGGAAACAGGTTTTTTGCATTCCCCCCTCCCTTTTTGCTCCAATTGAACTATTAGCTGATGGTTTTTCAACTCTGACAGTGCATGGAGGCCTGCTAACTAGACCTCAGTGTTCTTACCCTTACAAAGTGTATGTTGAATTGGTTGTACCCAATTCGCAAGTGCAGACTTACTTTTAAGTACCTAGTATATGGTACCCAGGGCATGTAAGGCAGAGTGTCCACCCAGGGTTGCAGCACTGTTTGTTCCACCCTGAGTGTGACAAAGTACAAAGAGGCTCCCAGGCTGTCACTGCAGACTGAAAGAGCAGTGTATGCACTGCTAGATTGACTTTGTCAGTTTAAACTTATGTTAAAGCCACCATTCCCTTAATAATGTATATAAGTCTCGCCTAAGGAAGGCCTGTAGAAACCTATGGCAGGGAGCTGTATATTGTTAAGCAAGACATACAGGTTTATATATGTCTTGGCAGCAAAACCTATAAAGTTGTTGTTTTGCTGAGGAAAGTTAGTAGCCCCATTGGCTAGCACAGGGATACTGACTGGCATCTCACCCTTGCTAACTTCTGAATGGAACTACAGAACTGGGTACTGTAAGGTATCAAATTGATTGTGGCATTAAATCTCACTTAATGCCCAAGTTGAAATTAATGCCACTTTTAAATGTAAACAACTTTTAGAAAGTTGCCACTCTGTGTCCCAGCTGGTCGAGTGGCCTAACACAGGCTCTGGCACACAGGCAACTTTCTGCCTTCCTGGGGAGACATGTGAATGTTCCCTAGGCTAAGGAACAAAGGCAGTTGCCGCCGAGTGAGCTATGACCTCCTCTCCGAGGAAGGCCACTCAAGGTGTTAATCCAGAAGGCCAGCTTCAAAGGGAAAGCCACCTTTGAAGGACTACTGGAGATAACACTCCAGAGTAGGCTGCCTTTTGTTCATGTAGACAAGTTGGAGTCAGAACAGCTGGTTTTCCTGTGGGCGTGTAGCCCTTAGGTAGCCCCATCTCTGGGGTGGGCTACCAAGCTCCTCACAATCAAGAGAATGTCCCAACATCTAGAGAGTGTCAAGAATATTGCACTCTGAGATTGTCAAATGTCAATCAAATAAAGAAGGGGGGGACTAGGAACTAATCAAGGTCCAGTACCCGTGCTCCAAAAGATTATATTAATCCAAATAAGGGGGTTACTGTTCCTAAAATGACACTAATCGTGTTTAAAGAGAGGAAAGACTGAAGTAGGTAGCTAGGTACTTTGCCAATCAAGAGAAGACAGTCAACAAGATTGTCTCTTGTTGCCCTCACACATCCCTAGAGATGTCATGCTTCATGATTGGGTGGTGCTTCTCGTCAGGCTGGCGCTGCAATGCCCTACGGGACCCCTTATTTGGATTGATTGTCATATGTCACCCATCACTGGAACTTCATCACCAAAGAGAAGGAGACCTGCTAGCCTATTGGCCAGTGGCCATGTTGTCCCCTTGGGGCACTTTCCTGGGATAATATGGGCACCCATAGCTCCCTGGAACTTAGATCACATTGGATTTGAAGAAAGGACCAAAGAGGACTGCCCTGCCGCCCCTGAAGCTGCACGAAGAGAGGCTGCACTGTTGGAAGGACTGCACATGCTGCGCTTTGGGCTAGTAAAAGTTTGTTCCCGGACCCAGATCAAAGCAGTGACACCAAGGATCAGTTGGCTGATCTCCTTGAACCAGCTTCAGGGTCAAAAGAGCTGAGGAAGCAAAGACTGGCAAGTTGGTAGCCACCGCAGAAGTTTGTTCACTAACTGCAGCAGGGGGACCAAAGTGACCAATTCACAATGGCCAAAAGTTGCACTCGAGTAAGCAGAACCCAGGAGTGCTGTCAAAGTTCGAATTCATCAACGAAGAGGGACACAAGCCCCCACCAAGGGATTTCACCCCAACCGCGGTGCAAAGAACCAGTAGTCCAGAATCGGTTGGCCAGCTCCTGCAACCAAGAGAATTTTGAGGGACACTGATGTCTGTGGCCAAAGTTGCCCCACACCACTCGTGTACTGAGGACTCACCACAGAGGTACCCCTGTCAACCGCATCTCAACTGGAGCACCCTTAAGCATCTTTTCATCTGCATTCTCAGCATCAGGACCACTTCGTAATAGTCTATGGCGGTCATCCTGTAAATTTGGAACTTACCTTAAAAAGACTCTGGTAGCCAGATAACTGTCAGAAGCATCCTCTACAGCCTCCCCAGTCCTCCGGCCTGTCGGATTTGGTCACTCAAGCCAGGCCAGGCCAGTTATCAAACTAATTTTTTTCAAAATTTCTAAAGTTTACAAACTTTTTGTTGGCCACTGCTTGTTTGCGGTTGCATTTAAAATTATTTATATCTTCAAAAATCTGTATCTCCAGGACCCTCTGGTGGATTTTGATCATCAAGATCTTTAAAAATTCAGAAAAGTACGTTCTGTTGTAATAAATTGTAGTTGTGTCTCTTTTATGTTGTTTGACTCTCTTATTTCATTGTTTGGTACTGTTAAATTCATTAAACTAATTTCCGATGTCAAGCCTAACTGCTCCAAGCCACAGTTACCCAGGGTTGAGCAAAGGTTATACAACCAAGCCCAACTGGACCCAAGACAGTTCTTGTGAGTGTATTCCATGATAAGGCCTGACAGCCATATCTTATAATACACCCCAATCCTCACACTGTCAAGGCTGCTTTGGGGAAGTGTCCAATCCATCCCCAATTTCAGGTCAAAAGAAAGCGTTTGGCTAGTTATTCGTGTAATCGGCTTCGCCGATTTTCTCTTTAAAGTGTGCCAGCAAAGCGGTCCCTTCAAGAGGGCAGGTACCTGGGGTGGGCGTTCTAGTGTTTTGGGCTGATTTGATGGTTGATGGCATCGCGCGCCCGCACCTGTGGTGCAGCGCACTTCAACCGTCAACTTGAGGGCGAACTGAGCGTATTCTCTTTCTCGCTCGTTCGCCGCCTGCATTTTTGGTTGTCCAGAGTCTCACAATGTGTGGCATTCCTGTGGGGGTCATTCTTACTCGCATACAGCATTAAGGAAGAAGTCTGAACCTCCGCTCCTTCCCATTTTCGAGAGTTCTGCACTCGTGAGTAGAAGTCTGTCAACCTCTCTTCCCAGAAGTAAGTCCTGTGTTATTTTCTAAAAGACTGGAGACGTCACAAGTTTGGGACAGTGTTCTTTTCGTCAGCCAGCGGTGCTCGAGTGTTAAGTCCTGCAATTGTCTTTCCATTCAGTTACGACTGGATTCCTGTGATGTAACAGGGGTCTACGGTTGAGCCAGTGAACATCCAAAACCTTATTTCATGTAAAACAGATGTACTACTTAAGGACTTACTAGTCAAGGAGATAGCCAGCAGCGGCTGCTGCGTAGCAATATACAAGACATTTTCCCAGCGATTTCCCCTATTCAGTTGGCATCAGTAGCTCATAGAGACATCTTCAGTAGTAACGTATGTAGCAATATATATATATTATACTTACCATCCTCTGCTTCTTCAACTACCAACAACATAAGATAAGACAAGAATTAAAATTGCAAAGTCAAGAATTGATTATCGCTTACACTATCAACTACTGTCTACAACAAGAAAGTGGCACATCACTGCAGGGGTTCAGGTACCAGTTGTTTTTTAGAGTATTCACTATTAAAAGAGTGTAGTCTGGCATAAGTCTTGGAGGTATTAATGTGTCGCTTTGTGTTGTAGGCGCAGAGTTAAGACCAGAACCCAAAGTGATGAGGCAGCGCAGTGGAGTCTCTCTTTAATCCCATTCCCCTTTCCCCCTCTTTACTGGGAGTGAATAATTGTTCGCTTGCAGTGGAGTTTGGGATTGGAGACTAGTCATCAGTTCCTGTTGAAGAAACCTTGAGGAGTCGGTGCAAGGTACTTGATACACACTAAGCATATAGGGGAAAGTTGGGGACTTTGGAAGGGTGGTTAGATTTATCTATCCCACTCCAAACTAACGGCCTTAATATGACTTTGGCGGTCCTCCTGTAGGTCCACCACCACTGTGCCCACAGGAGGACCTCCAAGAGCTGAATCCAGGGTGGGCGGGTGGTGCAGCAGCAGTCTCACAATGGTGGTGTGTTAGGCTCATAGGAGAGCCTAACATGCAGACCACTGCCATGAATGCACTGACTGCACATTCCTACTCGATGTGGCATTCACGATGACGTGCATGCCACACCATGCAGGAACAAAGGTGCAATTGTAGGGGGGCGCAACATGTGTCCCCCAGCATGCACGCCCATGTCCAGGTACAGCCGGTGGCCCTGTCAGGGCCCCTTACACGTACTTCCACCACCGTTTTTATTGCAGGCTCCCGGCCATGGAAAGGGCAGTGGAAAGACAGGTCGTAATATGCTCGGCGGTGCCGGCTTATTACTTCCCCTGTCCACACTGCCACCGCAATGGGATCCTGGATCCCTGCGGAGGCAGCGGTCATGTGGCAGTCCAACCACCACGCTCATAATACTGCGGGAAGACCTGCAGTTGTGGCAGTGGTAGGACCACCACCACGAGTACGGCGGTCCTGAGGACCGCCATACTCATAATAAGGCCCTTAACCACATTAGGGAAAGTTTTAGACTTTAGGAGGGGATATATTTATTTTCATTCTAAACTCAACAACATTGGGGAAAGTGTTTGACTTGGGGAGATAGACCAATTAGTCCCAGTCCAAACTGAAATACATTCTGGAAAATGTTGTACTATGGTGGGGGTTACATGTACCTCTCCTACTCTTCGGTAAAATACATTACTTAAAGACATGAATTTTGAAGGAAGTTCCTATTTAGAAAGAAATTATCCCATTTTCTTACAATTAGGAATATCTGAGAGACTTAAACGTATGAAACAAATTGCATTTGAAAAACAAAATGAAAACAATATTGAAATTAAAACAAAAATTGTAATTAAAACAAAAGTACAACAATTTAAATATCATAACATTTAAAACTTCATTTTTAAAATATTTTTTCAGAATATGACCACAAACTAAAAACAGATAAACTTTAACATTATAAACAAATGTTTACCCTTTTTCAAAATCATTTAATTATTTATCTAAAAAATATAGAAAATAATAATCAAACTGCAAGTTAAAAACAGAAACATTACATTCATAAAAATTATAAACAATTAATTAATCAAAACATAGAAAACATTTTAATTAAAATGAACACTAACAATTAGATTAAATTATCAAACATTCAAAAAAATACATGATAATTTTCAAATAAACTTTAAGAAAAATAACAATAGCAAAAGTTAAAAAACACAATTCCTCAACTGACCCTGTAACCAGCTCCAAAAACTACTTACAATGTACTATAGATAATGAAAACAAAAAATAAAATAATTAGACAATCAATACTTACAAAAATAAATAGCAAAAGACATTTCTTTTTGCACTTTTTACAAAA
Source organism: Calotriton arnoldi (assembly GCA_963921515.1). Taxonomy (NCBI): domain Eukaryota; kingdom Metazoa; phylum Chordata; class Amphibia; order Caudata; family Salamandridae; genus Calotriton; species Calotriton arnoldi. The sequence goes on from CAWUFW010000184.1 coordinate 187,081, forward strand.
ATAAATAGGCATGTCGTAAACAACATTACATATTACAATGTTATTAACTCCAACAATTTTAGGAATTAATTTAAAATCATATTATTTCTTACCTGCAATAAAAATCGCATGATATAAATGGCATCACAATGCTACTGCAACTAAATTAAAGACTGACGTTATTTATGAGACAATGTTAAGGTAGAACACCCTTACTCCACCTTCATCTAACGATCAAAAAGAACGGAGAAAGATCATGGGTGTGCAAAATCTCATGTTTGTTTCTTGTGAAGAACGTGTATTTCAATCAAGACCTACAGAATGTGTGTAAAGTGAATAGGTTCATAGGACCTTCCACATCAAAATTTGAAATTTGTAATTGCTTTCCTATCTCTATATGTGAGTATAATGATCAAATGTAGCATTCTCTCACGAGTGTCCTCTTCCAGTGAGATGAAAAGTAATTATATGCATTCACGTTCGAGAAACTAAATAATTGTTGGTATAGCACAGTTTTAGAGTACTTAGGAACAGAGGGTAAGCATGGTATGCAACTTGAATTTTGTTTTGTGATTAACCGATGCCAGCTGGGAACCATGAAAGAAAACTACACGAAAGCACGGGCATGGGAAAATGTGGGATCTTAGCGACATGCGGGAAGACCAATTCCTCTGATCTCTCTTAGACCATGTGTGAGTAATAAACAATATGCACACGTCTAAGCTGAATTTCCTTTGGTAAGCGGGAGAACTTATTTTCAATCAATTATTTACATAGCATACCAAAATACCCGTTTTTTTGTTCACAAATAACTGATATGTCTGTGATTCCTTTCCAAGAATACAAATAAATATAGTGCTATTCATGAACTCAGATGTAGGCCAAGTTATCCAAATAATATTATTACCTTGATAAAACCTAACCTGAAAATACTGGACCCAGCCGCGTAGGGGTACAGTTATGAAGTCCTGATTATTGTTTAACTACTCATGGTATATTTTTCTCACGAGTCGTCCTTAGTAAAGTATTTACGTGAACACATTTGACTCGAGAAAGTATGGAAATGCATTTCTATAACATGATTCACAAATTTTAATTTCTCACCTCTGTAAATGGATAGGTATCAGTGAAAAGGTCATCGAGATTAATCAAGGAACCCTTCCTTTGTAATCCCTTCATTCCAAAAATGTGAAGGTTTCTCAAGAAAAATAGAACAATATTGATTCGATCGTGAAGTACTTTGCACTTCAACTCAAATGTAGGCACAATTTACTGTTCCTAAAACATTCTCTGTCTGGCGTGTTTTAAACATTCGATAGCATCTACTTAAATAATTTTCCATGGCTGGTGCAATTTTACGGTTGTAAATAATGCTGTATTTCATTTTTTCTCCAATTCATGTTTTTCTTCATAGGTTTCAAAGAAAGATGAAGCGGCACAGTAATGTACATGTGCCTATCTCAAAGTTTTCAAAACGATGTAACTAACCGTGCTACGATCTGATGGAGTTCAATATGTTGATGTATTATCTGCCAAAACATATGTCAACACTTAAGTAGTAGTCTCAGCCATAATAAACTTTCAATAGATACACCTCTTAAAACGTGCACAGTAAAAATGCCACAATTGGTTATTTTTACCACTAGCCACCGTGAACAACAAAACTATTACCCTTTGGCATACTTGAGTTTTCTTGTGCAGAATAACAAGTTTTGAAACTGCACTGCCCATGTGTTATGTTTGATTCTGAGAAATCCCTCAAACTTAAATTGCTGTTTTCGTCTACCCTGGTAGGAGAGACACTATATGTGTGTGTCAAAGCATTATTTCCATGCTGTAACGACCTATCGGTACCATATGAACAGGTCCTAGCTGCAAGATGCATATTTAACCCCTTCGCTGCTAGGCCTTTCCCCCCCCCTGTGCTAAGCCTTTTTTTGGCTATTTGGGGTAGTTCGCGCTTAGGCCCCTGTAACTTTTTGACCACATAAGGTATCCACGCCAAATTTGCGTCCTTTTTTTCCAACATCACAGGGATTCTAAAGGTACCCAGGGTTTGTGGATTCCCCTGGAGGGGACCCAGAAATTAGCCAAAATACAGCAAAATTTTGTTTTTTTGGGGAAAAATGCGAAAAAAGGGCTACAGATGAAAGCGTCTGGTTTTTTCCGTGCAAATGGCATCAAAAAAGGGGTTGTGGTGCTGAAATCACCATCTTCCCAGCTTTCAGGGACAAACAGACTTTTGTCAGAAAACCAACATTTTGTACACAGTTTTGGCATTTTTATGGGATATAGCCTATTTTTGCTATTTTTTGTGCTTTCACCCTCCTTCCAGTTAATGGTAGAAATGGGTATGAAAGCAATAATGGATCCTGGAAAGCCATACATATTCTGAATTCAGCAAGGGGTCATTTGTGTAGATCCTTCAAGTTTTCTTTATAGAAATAAACAGTTAAATATAGGAAAAATTGAAAATTAGTTGAAAAAAAAAGCCATTTGTGTCAACGTTTTCACCTGTAACTTGTTCTAATTATGACAGCTATTTGAAAGCAATATACCGTTACATCCGTTGGACCCTTCTGGTTGTGGCAATATATAGGACTTATAGGTTCACCAACAACCCGACGAACCCAGAGCCAATAACTGAGCAGGGTCTTGCAATGGTTTTTTATTATGTACCGGGTATATAGCAATTATTCTGGGAAAATTTATACATGGAAAAATCGGTATGAAAGACACCTATGTATTTCTGAAATGGGAACAAAATATAGAGTTTAGAAACAGTAGATATCTACACATTTCCAAAATTGGGAGCACCCATACTAGCATGAGAATTATAGGTCATTTTTCAAAAAGACTTCTTTTTTACACATTGTCTTTCATTTGGAAGGCAGAAATGCATCGAAAGTCAATAGATAATAACAGTTGCTTTACAATTCTGTGTTACCCTAAGTCTCCCAATAAAAATGGTACCTCACTTGTGTGGGTAGGCCTAGTGCCCGCGACAGGAAACGGCCCAAAACGCAACGTGGACACACCACATTTTCACAGTGAAAAATGACCCTTTTTTTGCAAAGTGCCTAGCTGTAGTTTTTGAACCCTAGCTCTGCCGGCACCTAGGGAAACCAAGCAAACCTATACATTTTTGAAAACTAGACAACCAGGGGAATCCAGGATGGGGTGACTTGACTGGCTCTCACCAGGTTCTGTTACCCAGAATCCCTTGCAAACCTAACAAATTGTCTAAAATACCACATTTTCCTCACTTTTCTGTGGTGGAAAGTTCTGGAATCTGCATGGATCCACAAAATTCTACCCACCTCGCATTCCCCAAAGTCTTCCGAGAAAAATGGTACCTCACTTGTGTGGTTAGGCCTAGTGCCCACAACAGGAAACAGCGCAAAACGCAACGTGGACACACCACATTTACACAGTGAAAAATGACCCTTTTTTTGCAAAGTGCCTAGCTGTAGTTTTTGAACCCTAGCTCTGCCGGCACCTAGGGAAACCTAGCAAACCTATACATTTTTGAAAACTAGACACCCAGGGGAATCCAGGATGGGGTGACTTGACTGGCTCTCCCCAGGTTCTGGTACCCAGAATCCCTTGCAAACCTAAACAATTGTCCAAAAAACCAAATTTTCCTCAATTTTCTGTGGTGGAAAGTTCTGGAATCTGCGTGGATCCACAAAATTCCACCCACCCTGCGTTCCCCAAAGTCTTTCAAGAAAAATGGTACCTCACTTGTGTGGGTAGGCCTAGTGCCCGCGACAGGACACAGCGCAAAACGCAGCGTGGACACACCACATTTTCACAGTGAAAAATGACCCTTTTTTTGCAAAGTGCCTAGCTGTAGTTTTTGAACCCTAGCTCTGACGGCACCAAGGGAAACCTAGCAGACCTATACATTTTTGAAAACTAGACACCCAGGGGAAACCAGGATGGGGTGACTTGACTGGCTCTCACCAGGTTCTGGTACCCAGAATCCCTTGCAAACCTAAAAAATTGTCCCAAAAACCACATTTTCCTTACTTTTCTGTGGTGGAAAGTTCTGGAATCTGCGTGGATCCACAAAATTCCACCCACCCTGCGTTCCCCAAAGTCTTTCAAGAAAAATGGTACCTCACTTGTGTGGGTAGGCCTAGTGGCCGCGACAGGAAACAGCGCAAAACGCAACGTGGACACACCACATTTTCACAGTGAAAAATGACCCTTTTTTTGCAAAGTGCCTAGCTGTAGTTTTTGAACCCTAGCTCTGCCAGCACCTAGGCAAACCTAGCAAACCTATACATTTTTGAAAACTAGATACCCAGGGAAATCCAGGATGGGGTGACTTGACTGGCTCTCACCTGGTTCTGTTACCCAGAATCCCTTGCAAACCTAAAGAATTGTCAAAAAAAATACATTTTCCTCAATTTTCTGTGGTGGAAAATTCTGGAATCTGCGTGAATCCACAAACTTCCACACACCCCGCGTTCCCCATAGTCTTCCGAGAAAAATGGTACCTCACTTGTGTGGGTAGGCCTAGTGCCCGCGACAGGAAATAGCGCAAAACACAACGTGGACACACCACATTTTCACAGTGAAAAATGACCCTTTTTTTGCAAAGTGCCTAGCAGTAGTTTTTGAACACTAGCTCTGCCGGCACCTAGGGAAACCTAGCACACCTATACATTTTTGAAAACTAGACACCCAGGGGAATCCAGGATGGGGTGACTTGACTGGCTCTCACCAGGTTCTGGTACCCAGAATCCCTTGCAAACCTAAAAAATTGTCCAAAAAACCACATTTTCCTCACTTTTCTGTGGTGGAAAGTTCTGGAATCTGTGTGGATCCACAAAATTCCACCCCCCCTGCGTTCCCCAAAGTCTTTCAAGAAAAATGGTACCTCACTTGTGTGGGTAGGCCTAGTGCCCGCGACAGGAAACAGCGCAAAACGCAACGTGGACACACCACATTTTTACATTGAGAAATGACCCTTTTTTTGCAAAGTGCCTAGCTGTAGTTTTTGAACCCTAGCTCTGCCGGCACCTTAGGAAACCTAGCAAACCTATACATTTTTGAAATCTAGACACCCAGGGGAATCCAGGATGGGGTGACTTGACTAGCTCTCACCTGGTTCTGTTACCCAGAATCCCTTGCAAACCTAAAGAATTGTCAAAAAAACACATTTTCCTCACTTTTCTGTCGTGGAAAGTTCTGAAATCTGCGTGGATCCACAAAATTCCACACACCCCACGTTCCCCAAAGTCTTTCAAGAAAAATGGTACCTCACTTGTGTGGGTAGGCCTAGTGGCCGCGACAGGAAACAGCGCAAAACGCAACGTGGACACACCACATTTTCACAGTGAAAAATGACCCTTTTTTTGCAAAGTGCCTAGCTGTAGTTTTTGAACCCTAGCTCTGCCAGCACCTAGGCAAACCTAGCAAACCTATACATTTTTGAAAACTAGATACCCAGGGGAATCCAGGATGGGGTGACTTGACTGGCTCTCACCTGGTTCTGTTACCCAGAATCCCTTGCAAACCTAAAGAATTGTCAAAAAAAATACATTTTCCTCAATTTTCTGTGGTGGAAAATTCTGGAATCTGCGTGGATCCACAAACTTCCACACACCCCGCGTTCCCCATAGTCTTCCGAGAAAAATGGTACCTCACTTGTGTGGGTAGGCTTAGTGCCCGCGACAGGAAATAGCGCAAAACACAACGTGGACACACCACATTTTCACAGTGAAAAATGACCCTTTTTTTGCAAAGTGCCTAGCTGTAGTTTTTGAACACTAGCTCTGCCGGCACCTAGGGAAACCTAGCACACCTATACATTTTTGAAAACTAGACACCCAGGGGAATCCAGGATGGGGTGACTTGACTGGCTCTCACCTGGTTCTGTTACCCAGAATCCCTTGCAAACCTAAAGAATTGTCAAAAAAACACATTTTTCTCACTTTTCTGTCGTGGAAAGTTCTGAAATCTGCGTGGATCCACAAAATTCCACACACCCCACGTTCCCCAAAGTCTTTCGAGAAAAATGGTACCTCACTTGTGTGGGTAGGCCTAGTGCCCGCGACAGGAAATAGCGCAAAACGCAACGTGGACACACCACATTTTCACAGTGAAAAATGACCCTTTTTTTGCAAAGTGCCTAGCTGTAGTTTTTGAACGCTAGCTCTGCCGGCACCTAGGGAAACCTAGCAAACCTATACATTTTTAAAACTAGACACCCAGGGGAATCCAGGATGGGGTGACTTGACTGGCTCTCACCAGGTTCTGGTACCCAGAATCCCTTGCAAACCTACAAAATTGTCCAAAAACCACATTTTCCTCACTTTTCTGTGGTGGAAAGTTCTTGAATCTGCGTGGATCTACAAAATTCCACCCACCCCGCGTTCCCCAAAGTCTTTCAAGAAAAATGGTACCTCACTTGTGTGGGTAGGCCTAGTGCCCGCGACAGGAAACAGCACAAAACGCAACGTGGACACACCACATTTTCACAGTGAAAAATGACCCTTTTTTTGCAAAGTGCCTAGCTGTAGTTTTTTAACCCTAGCTCTGCCGGCACCTAGGGAAACCTAGCAAACCTATACATTTTTGAAAACTAGACACCCAGGGGAATCCAGGATGGGGTGACTTGACTGACTCTCACCAGGTTCTGGTACCCAGAATCCCTTGCAAACCTAAAGAATTGTAAAAAAAAAACACATTTTCCTCACTTTTCTGTGGTGGAAAGTTCTGGATTCTGCGTGGATCCACAAACTTTCACCCACCCCGCGTTCCCCAAAGTCTTCCGAGAAAAATGGTACCTCACTTGTGTGGGTAGGCCTAGTGCCAGCGACAGGAAACAGTGCAAAACGCAACGTGGACACACCACATTTTCACAGTGAAAAATGACCCTTTTTTTGCAAAGTGCCTAGCTGTAGTTTTTGAACCCTAGCTCTGCCGGCACCTAGGGAAACCTACCAAACCCACACCTTTCTGAAAACTAGACACCAGGGAGATTCCAGGGAGGTAAGGCTTGCATGGATCCCCCAATGTTTCCTTACCCAGAATCCCCTGCAAAACCTAAATTTAGCTGAAAAAATAACTTTTTTCACACATTTGTGTGTGGGAAAGTTGTGGCATCACCGGGCTGACACAAATTTCCTACAACCCAGCATTCCTCCAGGTCTCCCGATAAAAATGGTGCCTCACTCGGGTGGGAGGCCCAAGTACTTGCGACAGGCAAGGGCCCAAAAACATATTGAGGGAACATCAAAATTGCATATCACAAAACGACCTGGTTTTGCAAGGGAGTCCCATGACTTTTTGGCCCGGGCTCGGCGGCCACCTAGGAAACCTACCAAACCCACACATTTTGAAAATTAGGCACCCGGGGATTCCAGGGAGGTATGGCTTGTGTGGATCCCCCAACGTTTTCTTACCCAGAATCCCCTGCAAACCTGAAATTTTGCTGAAAAAATCACTTTTTCACACATTTTGGTTTGGAAAGTTGTGGCATCACCGGGCTGACACAAATTTCCTACCACCCAGCGTTCCCCAGGTCTCCCGATAAAAATGGTGCCTCACTCGGGTGGGAGGCCCAAGTACCCGCGACAGGCAAGGGCCCAAAACGTATTGAGGTGACATCAAAATTGGATATCACAAAACGACCTTTATTTTGCAAGGAGGGTCCCATGACGTTTTGGCCAGGGGCTCGGCGGCCACCTAGGGAAACCTACCAAACCCACACATTTCTGAAAACTAGGCACCCGGGGTATTCCAGGGAGGCATGGCTTGCGAAACGTTGGGGGATCCACGCAAGCCATACCTCCCTGGAATCCCCCGGGTGCCTAGTTTTCAGAAGTGTGTGGGTTTGGTAGGTTTCCCTAGGTGGCCACCGAGCCCCGGGCCAAAAATTCATGGGACCCCCCTTGCAAAACCAGGTCAGTTTTGTGATAGGCAATTTTGATGTTGCCTCAATATGTTTTGGGCCCTTGCCTGTCGCGAGTACTTGGGCCTCCCACCCGAGTGTGGCATCATTTTTATCAGGAGACCTGGGGGAATGCTGGGTGGTAGGAAATTTGTGTCAGCCCGCTGATGCCACAACATTCCCACACAGAAATGTGTGAAAAAGTGATTTTTTCAGCAAAATTTCAGGTTTGCAGAGGATTCTGGAAGTAAACGTTGGGGATCCACGCAAGCCATACCTCCCTGTAATCCCCGGGTGCCTAGTATTCAGAAGTGTGTGTGTATGGAAGGTTTCCTAGGTGGCCGCCGAGCCCCTGGCCAAAAGTCATGGGACCTCCTGCAAACCAGGTCGTTTTGTGATACGCTAATTTTGATGTTGCATCAATACGTTTTGGGCCCTAGCCTGTCGCGAGTACTTGGGCCTCCCACCCGAGTGAGGCACCATTTTTATCGGGAGACCTGGGGAATGCTGGGAGGTAGGAAATTTGTGTCAGCCCGGAGATGCTACAACTTTCCCACACAAAATGTGTGAAAAAGTGAATTTTTCAGCTAAATTTCAGGTTTGCAGGGGATTCTGGGTAAGGAAACGTTGGAGGATCCACGCAAGCCATACCTCCGTGGAATCCCCGGTGTCTAGTTTGCAGAAATGTGTGGGTTTGGTAGGATTTCCTAGGTGGCCGCCGAGCACCGGGCCAAAAGCCCAGGTGACCCCCTTGCAAAACCAGGTCGTTTTGAGATAGGCAATTTTAATGTTGCCTCAATACGTTTTGGGCCTTTGCCTGTCACGGGTACTTGGGCCTCCCACACGAGTGAGGCACCGTTTTATCGGGAGATCTGGGGGAATGCTGGGTGGTAGGAAATTTGTGTCAGCCCGGTGATGCCACAACTTTCCCACACACAAATGTGTGAAAAAAGTTATTTTTTCAGCAAAATGTCAGGTTTGCAGGGGATTCTGGGTAAGAAAACGTTGGGGGATCTACGCAAGCCATACCTCCCTGGAATCCCCCGGGTGCCTAGTTTTCAAAAATGTGTGGGTTTGGTAGGTTTCCCTAGGTGGCCGCCGAGCCCCGGGCCAAAAAGTCATGGGACCCCCCTTGCAAAACCAGGTCGTTTTGTGATATGCAATTTTGATGTTCCCTCAATATGTTTTTGGGCCCTTGCCTGTCACAAGTACTTGGGCCTCCCACCCGAGTGAGGCACCATTTTTATCGGGAGACCTGGAGGAATGCTGGGCTGTAGGAAATTTGTGTCAGCCCGGTGATGCCACAACTTTCCACACACAAATGTGTGAAAAAGTGATTTTTTTCAGCAAAATTTCAGGTTTGCAGGGGATTCTGGGTAAGAAAACGTTGGGGGATCCACGCAAGCCATACCTCCCTGGAATCCCCCGGATGCCTAGTTTTCAGAAATGTGTGGGTTTGGTAAGTTTCCCTAGGTGGCCGCCGAGCCCCTGGCCAAAAAGTCATGGGACCCCCCTTGCAAAACCAGGTCGTTTTGTGATAGGCAATTTTGATGTTGCCTCAATATGTTTTGGGCCCTTGCCTGTCGCGAGTACTTGGGCCTCCCACCCGAGTGAGGCACCATTTTTATCGGGAGACCTGGGGGAATGCTGGGTGGTGGGAACTTTGTGTCAGCCCGGTGATGCCACAACTTTCCCACACACAAATGTCTGAAAAAGTGATTTTTTCAGCAAAATTTCAGGTTTGCAGGGGATTCTGGGTAAGAAAACGTTAGGGGAACCACGCAAGCCATACATCCCTGGAATCCCCCGGGTGCCTAGTTTTCAGAAATGTGTGGGTTTGGTAGCTTTCCCTAGGTGGCCGCCGAGCCCCTGGCCAAAAAGTCATGGGACCCCCCTTGCAAAACCAGGTCGTTTTGTGATAGGCAATTTTGATGTTGCCTCAATATGTTTTGGGCCTTTGCCTGTCGCGAGTACTTGGGCCTCCCACCCGAGTGAGGCACCATTTTTATCGGGAGACCTGGGGGAATGCTGGGTGGGAGGAACTTTGTGTCAGCCCGGTGATGCCACAACTTTCCCACACACAAATATGTGAAAAAAGTGAATTTTTCAGCTAAATTTCAGGTTTGCAGGGGATTCTGGGTAAGGAAACGTTGGAGGATCCACGCAAGCCATACCTCCGTGGAATCCCCCCGGTGTCTAGTTTGCAGAAATGTGTGGGTTTGGTAGGTTTCCCTAGGTGGCCGCCGAGCACCGGGCCAAAAACCCAGGTGACCCCCTTGCAAAACCAGGTCGTTTTGAGATAGGCAATTTTAATGTTGCCTCAATACGTTTTGGGCCTTTGCCTGTCACGGGTACTTGGGCCTCCCACACGAGTGAGGCACCGTTTTTATCGGGAGATCTGGGGGAATGCTGGGTGGTAGGAAATTTGTGTCAGCCGGGTGATGCCACAACTTTCCCACACACAAATGTGTGAAAAAAGTTATTTTTTCAGCAAAATGTCAGGTTTGCAGGGGATTCTGGGTAAGAAAACGTTGGGGGATCTACGCAAGCCATACCTCCCTGGAATCCCCCGGGTGTCTAGTTTTCAAAAATGTGTGGGTTTGGTAGGTTTCCATAGGTGGCCGCCGAGCCCCGGGCCAAAAGTCATGGGACCCCCTTGCAAAACCAGGTCGTTTTGTGATACTGCAATTTTGATGTTCCCTCAATATGTTTTTGGGCCCTTGCCTGTCGCAAGTACTTGGGCCTCCCACCCGAGTGAGGCACCATTTTTATCGGGAGACCTGGAGGAATGCTGGGTTGTAGGAAATTTGTGTCAGCCCGGTGATGCCACAACTTTCCACACACAAATGTGTGAAAAAAGTGATTTTTTTTCAGCAAAATTTCAGGTTTGCAGGGGATTCTGGGTAAGAAAACGTTGGGGGATCCACGCAAGCCATACCTCCCTGGAATCCCCGGGTGCCTAGTTTCAGAAATGTGTGGGTTTGGTAAGTTTCCCTAGGTGGCCGCCGAGCCCCTGGCCAAAAAGTCATGGGACCCCCCTTGCAAAACCAGGTCGTTTTGTGATAGGCAATTTTGATGTTGCCTCAATATGTTTTGGGCCCTTAACTGTCGCGAGTACTTGGGCTCCCACCCGAGTGAGGCACCATTTTTATCGGGAGACCTGGGGGAATGCTGGGTGGTTGGAAATTTGTGTCAGCCCGGTGATGCCACAACTTTCCCACACACAAATGTGTGAAAAAAGTGATTTTTTCAGCAAATTGTCAGGTTTGCAGGGGATTCTGGGTAAGAAAACGTTGGGGGATCCACGCAAGCCATACCTCCCTGGAATCCCCGGGTGCCTAGTTTTCAGAAATGTGTGGGTTTGGTAAGTTTCCCTAGGTGGCCGCCAAGCCCCTGGCCAAAAAGTCATGGGACCCCCCTTGCAAAACCAAGTCGTTTTGTGATAGGCAATTTTGATGTTGCCTCAATATGTTTTGGGCCTTTGCCTGTCGCGAGTACTTGGGCCTCCCACCCGAGTGAGGCACCATTTTTATCGGGAGACCTGGGGGAATGCTGGGTGGTAGGAACTTTGTGTCAGCTCGGTGATGCCACTACTTTCTCACACACAAATGTGTGAAAAAAGTGATTTTTTCAGCAAAATTTCAGGTTTGCAGGGGATTCTGGGTAAGAAAACGTTGGGAGATCCACGCAAGCCATACCTCCCTGGAATCCCCCGGGTGCCTAGTTTTCAGAAATGTGTGGGTTTGGTAGGTTTCCCTAGGTGGCCACCGAGCCCCGGGCCAAAAAGTCATGGGACCCCTCTTGCAAAACCAGGTCGTTTTGTGATACGCAATTTTGATGTTGCCTCAATATGTTTTGGGCCCTTGCCTGTCGCGAGTACTTGGGCCTCCCACCCGAGTGAGGCACCATTTTTATCGGGAGACCTGGGGGAATGCTTGGTGGTAGGAAATTTGTGTCAGCCCGCTGATGCCACAAATTTCCCACACAAAAATGTGTGAAAAAAGTGAATTTTTCAGCTAAATTTCAGGTTTGCAGGGGATTCTGGGTAAGGAAACGTTGGAGGATCCACGTAAGCCATACCTCCGTGGAATCCCCCCGGTGTCTAGTTTGCAGAAATGTGTGGGTTTGGTAGGTTTCCCTAGGTGGCCACCGAGCACCGGGCCAAAAACCCAGGTGACCCCCCTTGCAAAACCAGGTCGTTTTGAGATAGGCAATTTTAATGTTGCCTCAATACGTTTTGGGCCTTTGCCTGTCACGGGTACTTGGGCCTCCCACACGAGTGAGGCACCATTTTTATCGGGAGATCTGGGGGAACGCTGGGTGGTAGGAAATTTGTGTCAGCCCGGTGATGCCACAACTTTCCCACACACAAATGTGTGAAAAAAGTTATTTTTTCAGCAAAATGTCAGGTTTGCAGGGGATTCTGGGTAAGAAAACGTTGGGGGATCTATGCAAGCCATACCTCCCTGGAATCCCCGGGTGCCTAGTTTTCAAAAATGTGTGGGTTTGGTAGGTTTCCTAGGTGGCCGCCGAGCCCCGGGCCAAAAGTCATGGGACCCCCTTGCAAAACCAGGTCGTTTTGTGATACGCAATTTTGATGTTCCCTCAATATGTTTTTGGGCCCTTGCCTGTCGCAAGTACTTGGGCCTCCCACCCGAGTGAGGCACCATTTTTATCGGGAGACCTGGAGGAATGCTGGGTTGTAGGAAATTTGTGTCAGCCCGGTGATGCCACAACTTTCCACACACAAATGTGTGAAAAAAGTGATTTTTTTTCAGCAAAATTTCAGGTTTGCAGGGGATTCTGGGTAAGAAAACGTTGGGGGATCCACGCAAGCCATACCTCCCTGGAATCCCCCGGGTGCCTAGTTTCAGAAATGTGTGGGTTTGGTAAGTTTCCCTAGGTGGCCGCCGAGCCCCTGGCCAAAAAGTCATGGGACCCCCCTTGCAAAACCAGGTCGTTTTGTGATAGGCAATTTTGATGTTGCCTCAATATGTTTTGGGCCCTTGCCTGTCGCGAGTACTTGGGCCTCCCACCCGAGTGAGGCACCATTTTTATCGGGAGACCTGGGGGAATGCTGGGTGGTAGGAACTTTGTGTCAGCCCGGTGATGCCACAACTTTCCCACACACATAAATGGGTGAAAAAGTGATTTTTTCTGCAAAATGTCAGGTTTGCAGGGGATTCTGGGTAAGAAAACGTTGGGGGATCCACGCAAGCCATACATCCCTGGAATCCCCCGGGTGCCTAGTTTTCAGAAATGTGTGGGTTTGGTAGCTTTCCCTAGGTGGCCGCCGAGCCCCTGGCCAAAAAGTCATGGGACCCCCCTTGCAAAACCAGGTTGTTTTGTGATATCCAATTTTGATGTCACCTCAATACAATTTGGGCCCTTGCCTGTCGCGAGTACTTGGGCCTCCCACCCGAGTGAGGCACCATTTTTATCGGGAGACCTGGGGGAACGCTGGGTGGTAGGAAATTTGTGTCAGCCCGGTGATGCCACAACTTTCCCACACAAAAATGTGGGAAAAAAGTTATTTTTTCAGCTAAATTTGAGGTTTGCAGGGGATTCTGGGTAAGAAAACGTTGGGGGATCCACGCAAGCCATACATCCCTGGAATCCCCCGGGTGCCTAGTTTTCAGAAATGTGTGGGTTTGGTAGGTTTCCCTAGGTGGCCGCCGAGCCCCGGGCCAAAAGTCATGGGACCCCCTTGCAAAACCAGGTCGTTTTGTGATACGCAATTTTGATGTTGCCTCAATATGTTTAGGGCCCTTGCCTGTCGCGGGTACTTGGGCTCCCACCCGAGTGAGGCACCATTTTTATCGGGAGACCTGGGGGAATGCTGGGTGGTAGGAAATTTGTGTCAGCCCGGTGATGCCACAACTTTCCCACACAAAAATGTGGGAAAAAAGTGATTTTTTCAGCTAAATTTGAGGTTTGCAGGGGATTCTTGGTAAGGAAAAGTTGGGGGATCCACGCAAGCCATACCTCCCTGGAATCCCCCGGGTGTCTAGTTTTCAGAAATGTGTAGGTTTGGTAGGTTTCCCTAGGTGGCCGCCGAGCACCGGGCCAAAAACCCAGGTGACCCCCCCTTGCAAAACCAGGTCGTTTTGAGATAGGCAATTTTGATGTCGCCTCAATACATTTTGGGTCCTTGCCTGTCCCGGGTACTTGGGCCTCCCACACGAGTGAGACACAGTTTTTATCGGGAGACCCGGGGAACGCCGGGTGGTAGAAAATTTGTGTCAGCTCGGCATTGCCAGAATTTTCCCACACAAAAATGTGTGAAAAAAGTGATTTTTTTCAGCAGATTTTAGGTTTGCAGGGGATTCTGGATAAGAAAATGTTGGGGGATCCACGCAAGCCATACCTCCCTGGTATCCCCCGAGTGCCTAGTTTTCAGAAGTGTGTGGATTTGGTAGGATTCCCTAGGTGGCCGCCGAGCCCCTGGCCAAAAAGCCATGGGACCCCCCTTGCAAAACCAGGTCGTTTTGTGATAGGCAATTTTGATGTTGCCTCAATATGTTTTGGGCCCTTGCCTGTCGCGAGTACTTGGGCCTCCCACCCGAGTGAGGCACCATTTTTATCGGAAGACCTGGGGGAATGCTGGGTGGTAGGAACTTTGTGTCAGCCCGGTGATGCCACAACTTTCCCACACACAAATGTGTGAAAAAGTGATTTTTTCAGCAAAATTTCAGGTTTGCAGGGGATTCTGGGTCAGAAAACGTTGGGGATCCACGCAAGCCATACCTCCCTGGAATCCCCCAGGTGCCTAGTTTTCAGAAATGTGTGGGTTTGGTAGGTTTCCCTAGGTGGCCGCCGAGCCCCGGGCCAAAAAGTCATGGGACCCTCTTTGCAAAACCAGGTCGTTTTGTGATACGCAATTTTGATGTTGCCTCAATATGTTTTGGGCCCTTGCCTGACGCGAGTACTTGGGCCTCCCACCCGAGTGAGGCACCATTTTTATCGGGAGACCTGGGGGAATGCTGGGTGGTAGGAAATTTGTGTCAGCCCGGTGATGCCACAACTTTCCCACACAAAAATGTGGGAAAAAAGTGATTTTTTCAGCTAAATTTGAGGTTTGCAGGGGATTCTTGGTAAGGAAAAGTTGGGGGATCCACGCAAGCCATACCTCCCTGGAATCCCCCGCGTGTCTAGTTTTCAGAAATGTGTAGGTTTGGTAGGTTTCCCTAGGTGGCCGCCGAGCACCGGGCCAAAAACCCAGGTGACCCCCCCTTGCAAAACCAGGTCGTTTTGAGATAGGCAATTTTGATGTCGCCTCAATACATTTTGGGCCCTTGCCTGTCGCGGGTACTTGGGCCTCCCACACGAGTGAGACACAGTTTTTATCGTGAGACCCGGGGGAACGCTGGGTGGTAGGAAATTTGTGTCAGCCCGGCGATGCCAGAATTTTCCCACACAAAAATGTGTTTAAAAAGTGATTTTTTTCAGCAAATTTTAGGTTTGCAGGGGATTCTGGATAAGAAAACGTTGGGGGATCCACGCAAGCCATACCTCCCTGGAATCCCCCGGGTGCCTAGTTTTCAGAAGTGTGTGGATTTGGTAGGATTCCCTAGGTGGCCGCCGAGCCCCTGGCCAAAAAGACATGGGACCCCCTTGCAAAACCAGGTCGTTTTGTGATAGGCAATTTTGATGTTGCCTCAATATGTTTTGGGCCCTTGCCTGTTGCGAGTACTTGGGCCTCCCACCCGAGTGAGGCACCATTTCTATCGGGAGATCTGGGGGAATGCTGGGTGGTAGGAAATTTGTGTCAGCCCGGTGATGCCACAACTTTCCCACACACAAATGTGTGAAAAAAGTGATTTTTTCAGCAAAATTTCAGGTTTGCAGGGGATTCTGGGTAAGAAAACGTTGGGGGATCCACGCAAGCCATACCTCCCTGGAATCCCCCGGGTGCCTAGTTTTCAGAAGTGTGTGGGTTTGGTAGGTTTCCCTAGGTGGCCGCCGAGCCCCTGGCCAAAAAGTCATGGGACCCCCCCTAGCAAAACCAGGTCGTTTTGTGATAGGCAATTTTGATGTAGCCTCAATACGTTTTGGGCCCTTGCCTGTCCCGGGTACTTTGGCCTCCCACTCGAGTGAGGCACCATTTTTATCGGGAGACCTGGGGAACGCTGGGTGGTAGGAAATTTGTGTCAGCCCGGTGATGCCACAACTTTCCCACACACAAATGTGTGAAAAAAGTTATTTTTTCAGCAAAATGTCAGGTTTGCAGGGGATTCTGGGTAAGAAAACGTTGGGGGATCTACGCAAGCCATACCTCCCTGGAATCCCCCGGGTTCCTAGTTTTCAAAAATGTGTGGGTTTGGTAGGTTTCCCTAGGTGGCCGCCGAGCCCCGGGCCAAAAAGTCATGGAACCCCCCTTGCAAAACCAGGTCGTTTTGTGATACGCAATTTTGATGTTCCCTCAATATGTTTTGGGCCCTTGCCTGTCGCAAGTACTTCGGCCTCCCACCTGAGTGAGGCACCATTTTTATCGGGAGACCTGGAGGAATGCTGGGTGGTAGGAAATTTGTGTCAGCCCGGTGATGCCACAACTTTCCCACACACAAATGTGTGAAAAAGTGATTTTTCAGCAAAATGTCAGGTTTGCAGGGGATTCTGGGTAAGAAAACGTTGGGGGATCCACGCAAGCCATACCTCCCTGGAATCCCCGGGTGCCTAGTTTTCAGAAATGTGTGGGTTTGGTAAGTTTCCCTAGGTGGCCGCCAAGCCCCTGGCCAAAAAGTCATGGGACCCCCTTGCAAAACCAGGTCGTTTTGTGATAGGCAATTTTGATGTTGCCTCAATATGATTTGGGCCCTTGCCTGTCGCAAGTACTTGGGCCTCCCACCTGAGTGAGGCACCATTTTTATCGGGAGACCTGGAGGAATGCTGGGTGGTAGGAAATTTGTGTCAGCCCGGTGATGCCACAACTTTCCCACACACAAATGTGTGAAAAAGTGATTTTTCAGCAAAATGTCAGGTTTGCAGGGGATTCTGGGTAAGAAAACGTTGGGGGATCCACGCAAGCCATACCTCCCTGGAATCCCCCGGGTGCCTAGTTTTCAGAAATGTGTGGGTTTGGTAAGTTTCCCTAGGTGGCCGCCAAGCCCCTGGACAAAAAGTCATGGGACCCCCCTTGCAAAACCAGGTCGTTTTGTGATAGGCAATTTTGATGTTGCCTCAATATGTTTTGGGCCTTTGCCTGTCGCGAGTACTTGGGCCTCCCACCCGAGTGAGGCACCATTTTTATCGGGAGACCTGGGGGAATGCTGGGTGGTAGGAACTTTGTGTCAGCCCGGTGATGCCACAACTTTCCCACACACAAATGTGTGAAAAAAGTGATTTTTTCAGCAAAATGTCAGGTTTGCAGGGGATTCTGGGTAAGAAAACGTTGGGGGATCCACGCAAGCCATACCTCCCTGGAATCCCCGGGTGCCTAGTTTTCAGAAATGTGTGGGTTTGGTAAGTTTCCCTAGGTGGCCGCCAAGCCCCTGGCCAAAAAGTCATGGGACCCCCCTTGCAAAACCAGGTCGTTTTGTGATAGGCAATTTTGATGTTGCCTCAATATGTTTTGGGCCTTTGCCTGTCGCGAGTACTTGGGCCTCCCACCCGAGTGAGGCACCATTTTTATCGGGAGACCTGGGGGAATGCTGGGTGGTAGGAACTTTGTGTCAGCCCGGTGATGCCACAACTTTCCCACACACAAATGTGTGAAAAACGTGATTTTTTCAGCAAAATTTCAGGTTTGCAGGGGATTCTGGGTAAGAAAACGTTGGGAGATCCACGCAAGCCATACCTCCCTGGAATCCCTCGGGTGCCTAGTTTTCAGAAATGTGTGGGTTTGGTAGGTTTCCCTAGGTGGCCGCCGAGCCCCGGGCCAAAAAGTCATGGGACCCCCCTTGCAAAACCAGGTCGTTTTGTGATACGCAATTTTGATGTTGCTCAATATGTTTTGGGCCCTTGCCTGTCGCGAGTACTTGGGCCTCCCACCCGAGTGAGGCACAATTTTTATCGGGAGACCTGGGGGAACGCTGGGTGGTAGGAAATTTGTGTCAGCCCGGTGATGCCACAACTTTCCCACACACAAATGTGTGAAAAAAGTTATTTTTTCAGCAAAATGTCAGGTTTGCAGGGGGATCTGGGTAAGAAAACGTTGGGGGATCTACGCAAGCCATACCTCCCTGGAATCCCCTGGGTGCCTAGTTTTCAAAAATGTGTGGGTTTGGTAGGTTTCCCTAGGTGGCCGCCGAGTCCCGGGCCAAAAAGTCATGGGACCCCCCTTGCAAAACCAGGTCGTTTTGTGATACGCAATTTTGATGTTCCCTCAATATGTTTTGGGCCCTTGCCTGTCGCAAGTACTTGGGCCTCCCACCTGAGTGAGGCACCATTTTTATCGGGAGACCTGGAGGAATGCTGGGTGGTAGGAAATTTGTGTCAGCCCGGTGATGCCACAACTTTCCCACACACAAATGTGTGAAAAAAGTGATTTTTTCAGCAAAATGTCAGGTTTGCAGGGGATTCTGGGTAAGAAAACGTTGGGGGATCCCGCAAGCCATACCTCCCTGGAATCCCCCGGGTGCCTAGTTTTCAAAAATGTGTGGGTTTGGTAAGTTTCCCTAGGTGGCCACCAAGCCCCTGGCCAAAAAGTCATGGGACCCCCCTTGCAAAACCAGGTCGTTTTGTGATAGGCAATTTTGATGTTGCCTCAATATGTTTTGGGCCCTTGCCTGTCGCGAGTACTTGGGCCTCCCACCCGAGTGAGGCACCATTTTTATCGGGAGACCTGGGGGAATGCTGGGTGGTAGGAAATTTGTGTCAGCCCGCTGATGCCACAAATTTCCCACACAGAAATGTGTGAAAAAAGTGATTTTTTCAGCAAAATTTCAGGTTTGCAGGGGATTCTGGGTAAGAAAACGTTGGGGGATCCATGCAAGCCATACCTCCCTGTAATCCCCCGGGTGCCTAGTTTTCAGAAGTGTGTGTGTATGGAAGGTTTCCCTGGGTGGCCGCCGAGCCCCTGGCCAAAAAGTCATGGGACCCCCCTTGCAAAACCAGGTCGTTTTGTGATACACAATTTTGATGTTGCATCAATACGTTTTGGGCCCTAGCCTGTCGCGAGTACTTGGGCCTCCCATCCGAGTGAGGCACCATTTTTATCGGGAGACCTGGGGGAATGCTGGGAGGTAGGAAATTTGTGTCAGCCCGGTGATACCACAACTTTCCCACACAAAAATGTGTGAAAAAAGTGAATTTTTCAGCTAAATTTCAGGTTTGCAGGGGATTCTGGGTAAGGAAACGTTGGAGGATCCACGCAAGCCATACCTCCGTGAAATCCCCCCGGTGTCTAGTTTGCAGAAATGTGTGGGTTTGGTAGGTTTCCCTAGGTGGCCGCCGAGCACCGGGCCAAAAACCCAGGTGACCCCCCTTGCAAAACCAGGTCGTTTTGAGATAGGCAATTTTAATGTTGCCTCAATACGTTTTGGGCCTTTGCCGGTCACGGGTACTTGGGCCTCCCACACGAGTGAGGCACTGTTTTTATCGGGAGATCTGGGGGAACGCTGGGTGGTAGGAAATTTGTGTCAGCCCAGTGATGCCACAACTTTACCACACACAAATGTGTGAAAAAAGTTATTTTTTCAGCAAAATGTCAGGTTTGCAGGGGATTCTGGGTAAGAAAACGTTGGGGGATCTACGCAAGCCATACGTCCCTGGAATCCCCCGGGTGCCTAGTTTTCAAAAATGTGTGGGTTTGGTAGGTTTCCCTAGGTGGCCACCGAGCCCCGGGCCAAAAAGTCATGGGACCCCCCTTGCAAAACCAGGTCGTTTTGTGATAGGCAATTTTGATGTTGCCTCAATATGTTTTGGGCCCTTGCCTGTTGCGAGTACTTGGGCCTCCCACCCGAGTGAGGCACCATTTCTATTGGGAGATCTGGGGGAATGCTGGGTGGTAGGAAATTTGTGTCAGCCCGGTGATGCCACAACTTTCCCACACACAAATGTGTGAAAAAGTTATTTTTTCAGCAAAATGTCAGGTTTGCAGGGGATTCTGGATCAGAAAACGTTGGGGGATCTACGCAAGCCATACCTCCCTGGAATCCCCCGGGTGCCTAGTTTCAGAAATGTGTGGGTTTGGTAAGTTTCCCTAGGTGGCCGCCGAGCCCCTGGCCAAAAAGTCATGGGACCCCCCTTGCAAAA
This sequence comes from Calotriton arnoldi, assembly GCA_963921515.1. Taxonomy (NCBI): domain Eukaryota; kingdom Metazoa; phylum Chordata; class Amphibia; order Caudata; family Salamandridae; genus Calotriton; species Calotriton arnoldi. Next base: position 207,161 of record CAWUFW010000184.1, read on the forward strand.
CCAGGTCGTTTTGTGATAGGCAATTTTGATGTTGCCTCAATATGTTTTGGGCCCTTGCCTGTCGCGAGTACTTGGGCCTCCCACCCGAGTGAGGCACCATTTTTATCGGGAGACCTGGGGGAATGCTGGGTGGTAGGAACTTTGTGTCAGCCCGGTGATGCCACAACTTTCCCACACACAAATGTGTGAAAAAGTGATTTTTTCAGCAAAATGTCAGGTTTGCAGGGGATTCTGGGTAAGAAAACGTTGGGGGATCCACGCAAGCCATACATCCCTGGAATCCCCGGGTGCCTAGTTTTCAGAAATGTGTGGGCTTGGTAGCTTTCCCTAGGTGGCCGCCGAGCCCCTGGCCAAAAGTCATGGGACCCCCTTGCAAAACCAGGTTGTTTTGTGATATCCAATTTTGATGTCACCTCAATACATTTTGGGCCCTTGCCTGTCGCGAGTACTTGGGCCTCCCACCCGAGTGAGGCACCATTTTTATCGGGAGACCTGGGGGAACGCTGGGTGGTAGGAAATTTGTGTCAGCCCGGTGATGCCACAACTTTCCCACACAAAAATGTGTGAAAAAAGTGATTTTTTCAGCAAAATTTCAGGTTTGCAGGGGATTCTGGGTATGAAAACATTGGGGGATCCACGCAAGCCATACCTCCCTGGAATCCCCCGGGTGCCTAGTTTTCAGAAATGTGTGGGTTTGGTAGGTTTCCCTAGGTGGCCGCCGAGCCCCGGGCCAAAAAGTCATGGGACCCCCCTTGCAAAACCAGGTCGTTTTGTGATACGCAATTTTGATGTTGCCTCAATATGTTTAGGGCCCTTGCCTGTCGCGAGTACTTGGGCTCCCACCCGAGTGAGGCACCATTTTTATCGGGAGACCTGGGGGAATGCTGGGTGGTAGGAAATTTGTGTCAGCCCGGTGATGCCACAACTTTCCCACACAAAAATATGGGAAAAAAGTGATTTTTTTCAGCTAAATTTGAGGTTTGCAGGGGATTCTTGGTAAGGAAAAGTTGGGGGATCCACGCAAGCCATACCTCCCTGGAATCCCCCGGGTGTCTAGTTTTCAGAAATGTGTAGGTTTGGTAGGTTTCCCTAGGTGGCCGCCGAGCACCGGGCCAAAAACCCAGGTGACCCCCCCTTGCAAAACCAGGTCATTTTGAGATAGGCAATTTTGATGTCGCCTCAATACATTTTGGGTCCTTGCCTGTCGCGGGTACTTGGGCCTCCCACACGAGTGAGACACAGTTTTTATCGGGAGACCCGGGGGAACGCCGGGTGGTAGAAAATTTGTGTCAGCCCGGCGATGCCAGAATTTTCCCACACAAAAATGTGTGAAAAAAATGATTTTTTTCAGCAGATTTTAGGTTTGCAGGGGATTCTGGATAAGAAAATGTTGGGGGATCCACGCAAGCCATACCTCCCTGGAATCCCCCGAGTGCCTAGTTTTCAGAAGTGTGTGGATTTGGTAGGATTCCCTAGGTGGCCGCCGAGCCCCTGGCCAAAAAGCCATGGGACCCCCCTTGCAAAACCAGGTCGTTTTGTGATAGGCAATTTTGATGTTGCCTCACTATGTTTTGGGCCCTTGCCTGTCGCGAGTACTTGGGCCTCCCACCCGAGTGAGGCACCATTTTTATCGGAAGACCTGGGGGAATGCTGGGTGGTAGGAACTTTGTGTCAGCCCGGTGATGCCACAACTTTCCCACACACAAATGTGTGAAAAAGTGATTTATTCAGCAAAATTTCAGGTTTGCAGGGGATTCTGGGTAAGAAAACGTTGGGGGATCCACGCAAGCCATACCTCCCTGGAATCCCCCAGGTACCTAGTTTTCAGAAATGTGTGGGTTTGGTAGGTTTCCCTAGGTGGCCGCCGAGCCCCGGGCCAAAAAGTCATGGGACCCCCTTTGCAAAACCAGGTCGTTTTGTGATAGGCAATTTTGATGTTGCCTCAATATGTTTTGGGCCCTTGCCTGTTGCGAGTACTTGGGCCTCCCACCCGAGTGAGGCACCATTTCTATCGGGAGATCTGGGGGAATGCTGGGTGGTAGGAAATTTGTGTCAGCCCGGTGATGCCACAACTTTCCCACACACAAATGTGTGAAAAAAGTGATTTTTTCAGCAAAATTTCAGGTTTGCAGGGGATTCTGGGTAAGAAAACGTTGGGGGATCCACGCAAGCCATACCTCCCTGGAATCCCCCGGGTGCCTAGTTTTCAGAAGTGTGTGGGTTTGGTAGGTTTCCCTAGGTGGCCGCCGAGCCCCTGGCCAAAAAGTCATGGGACCCCCCTTGCAAAACCAGGTTGTTTTGTGATAGGCAATTTTGATGTAGCCTCAATACGTTTTGGGCCCTTGCCTGTCCCGGGTACTTTGGCCTCCCACCCGAGTGAGGCACCATTTTTATCGGGAGACCTGGGGGAACGCTGGGTGGTAGGAAATTTGTGTCAGCCCGGTGATGCCACAACTTTCCCACACACAAATGTGTGAAAAAAGTTATTTTTTCAGCAAAATGTCAGGTTTGCAGGGGATTCTGGGTAAGAAAACGTTGGGGGATCTACGCAAGCCATACCTCCCTGGAATCCCCCGGGTTCTTAGTTTTCAAAAATGTGTGGGTTTGGTAGGTTTCCCTAGGTGGCCGCCGAGCCCCGGGCCAAAAAGTCATGGAACCCCCCTTGCAAAACCAGGTCGTTTTGTGATACGCAATTTTGATGTTCCCTCAATATGTTTTGGGCCCTTGCCTGTCGCAAGTACTTCGGCCTCCCACCTGAGTGAGGCACCATTTTTATCGGGAGACCTGGAGGAATGCTGGGTGGTAGGAAATTTGTGTCAGCCCGGTGATGCCACAACTTTCCCACACACAAATGTGTGAAAAAAGTGATTTTTTCAGCAAAATGTCAGGTTTGCAGGGGATTCTGGGTAAGAAAACGTTGGGGGATCCACGCAAGCCATACCTCCCTGGAATCCCCCGGGTGCCTAGTTTTCAGAAATGTGTGGGTTTGGTAAGTTTCCCTAGGTGGCCGCCAAGCCCCTGGCCAAAACGTCATGGGACCCCCTTGCAAAACCAGGTCGTTTTGTGATAGGCAATTTTGATGTTGCCTCAATATGTTTTGGGCCTTTGCCTGTCGCGAGTACTTGGGCCTCCCGCCCGAGTGAGGCACCATTTTTATCGGGAGACCTGGGGGAATGCTGGGTGGTAGGAACTTTGTGTCAGCCCGGTGATGCCACAACTTTCCCACACACAAATGTGTGAAAAAAGTGATTTTTTCAGCAAAATGTCAGGTTTGCAGGGGATTCTGGGTAAGAAAACGTTGGGGGATCCACGCAAGCCATACCTCCCTGGAATCCCCCGGGTGCCTAGTTTTCAGAAATGTGTGGGTTTGGTAAGTTTCCCTAGGTGGCCGCCAAGCCCCTGGCCAAAAAGTCATGGGACCCCCCTTGCAAAACCAGGTCGTTTTGTGATAGGCAATTTTGATGTTGCCTCAATATGTTTTGGGCCTTTGCCTGTCGCGAGTACTTGGGCCTCCCACCCGAGTGAGGCACCATTTTTATCGGGAGACCTGGGGGAACGCTGGGTGGTAGGAAATTTGTGTCAGCCCGGTGATGCCACAACTTTCCCACACACAAATGTGTGAAAAAAGTTATTTTTCAGCAAAATGTCAGGTTTGCAGGGGATTCTGGGTAAGAAAACGTTGGGGGATCTCACGCAAGCCATACCTCCCTGGAATCCCCCGGGTTCCTAGTTTTCAAAAATGTGTGGGTTTGGTAGGTTTCCCTAGGTGGCCGCCGAGCCCCGGGCCAAAAAGTCATGGAACCCCCCTTGCAAAACCAGGTCGTTTTGTGATACGCAATTTTGATGTTCCCTCAATATGTTTTGGGCCCTTGCCTGTCGCAAGTACTTGGGCCTCCCACCTGAGTGAGGCACCATTTTTATCGGGAGACCTGGAGGAATGCTGGGTGGTAGGAAATTTGTGTCAGCCCGGTGATGCCACAACTTTCCCACACACAAATGTGTGAAAAAGTGATTTTTTCAGCAAAATGTCAGGTTTGCAGGGGATTCTGGGTAAGAAAACGTTGGGGGATCCACGCAAGCCATACCTCCCTGGAATCCCCCGGGTGCCTAGTTTTCAGAAATGTGTGGGTTTGGTAAGTTTCCCTAGGTGGCCGCCAAGCCCCTGGCCAAAAAGTCATGGGACCCCCTTGCAAAACCAGGTCGTTTTGTGATAGGCAATTTTGATGTTGCCTCAATATGTTTTGGGCCTTTGCCTGTCGCGAGTACTTGGGCCTCCCACCCGAGTGAGGCACCATTTTTATCGGGAGACCTGGGGGAATGCTGGGTGGTAGGAACTTTGTGTCAGCCCGGTGATGCCACAACTTTCCCACACACAAATGTGTGAAAAAAGTGATTTTTTCATCAAAATGTCAGGTTTGCAGGGGATTCTGGGTAAGAAAACGTTGGGGGATCCACACAAGCCATACCTCCCTGGAATCCCCCGGGCGCCTAGTTTTCAGAAATGTGTGGGTTTGGTAAGTTTCCCTAGGTGGCCGCCAAGCCCCTGGCCAAAAGTCATGGGACCCCCTTGCAAAACCAGGTCGTTTTGTGATAGGCAATTTTGATGTTGCCTCAATATGTTTTGGGCCTTTGCCTGTCGCGAGTACTTGGGCCTCCCACCCGAGTGAGGCACCATTTTTATCGGGAGACCTGGGGGAATGCTGGGTGGTAGGAACTTTGTGTCAGCCCGGTGATGCCACAACTTTCCCACACACAAATGTGTGAAAAACGTGATTTTTTCAGCAAAATTTCAGGTTTGCAGGGGATTCTGGGTAAGAAAACGTTGGGAGATCCACGCAAGCCATACCTCCCTGGAATCCCCCGGGTGCCTAGTTTTCAGAAATGTGTGGGTTTGGTAGGTTTCCCTAGGTGGCCGCCGAGCCCCGGGCCAAAAAATCATGGGACCCCCCTTGCAAAACCAGGTTGTTTTGTGATACGCAATTTTGATGTTGCCTCAATATGTTTTGGGCCCTTGCCTGTCGCGAGTACTTGGGCCTCCCACCCGAGTGAGGCACAATTTTTATCGGGAGACCTGGGGGAACGCTGGGTGGTAGGAAATTTGTGTCAGCCCGGTGATGCCACAACTTTCCCACACACAAATGTGTGAAAAAAGTTATTTTTTCAGCAAAATGTCAGGTTTGCAGGGGGATCTGGGTAAGAAAACGTTGGGGGATCTACGCAAGCCATACCTCCCTGGAATCCTCCGGGTGCCTAGTTTTCAAAAATGTGTGGGTTTGGTAGGTTTCCCTAGGTGGCCGCCGAGCCCCGGGCCAAAAAGTCATGGCACCCCCCTTACAAAACCAGGTCGTTTTGTGATACGCAATTTTGATGTTCCCTCACTATGTTTTGGGCCCTTGCCTGTCGCAAGTACTTGGGCCTCCCACCTGAGTGAGGCACCATTTTTATCGGGAGACCTGGAGGAATGCTGGGTGGTAGGAAATTTGTGTCAGCCCGGTGATGCCACAACTTTCCCACACACAAATGTGTGAAAAAAGTGATTTTTCAGCAAAATGTCAGGTTTGCAGGGGATTCTGGGTAAGAAAACGTTGGGGGATCCCGCAAGCCATACCTCCCTGGAATCCCCCGGGTGCCTAGTTTTCAAAAATGTGTGGGTTTGGTAAGTTTCCCTAGGTGGCCGCCAAGCCCCTGGCCAAAAGTCATGGGACCCCCTTGCAAAACCAGGTCGTTTTGTGATAGGCAATTTTGATGTTGCCTCAATATGTTTTGGGCCCTTGCCTGTCGCGAGTACTTGGGCCTCCCACCCGAGTGAGGCACCATTTTTATCGGGAGACCTGGGGGAATGCTGGGTGGTAGGAAATTTGTGTCAGCCCGCTGATGCCACAAATTTCCACACAGAAATGTGTGAAAAAGTGATTTTTTCAGCAAAATTTCAGGTTTGCAGGGGATTCTGGGTAAGAAAACGTTGGGGGATCCATGCAAGCCATACCTCCCTGTAATCCCCCGGGTGCCTAGTTTTCAGAAGTGTGTGTGTATGGAAGGTTTCCCTGGGTGGCCGCTGAGCCCCTGGCCAAAAAGTCATGGGACCCCCCTTGCAAAACCAGGTCGTTTTGTGATACGCAATTTTGATGTTGCATCAATACGTTTTGGGCCCTAGCCTGTCGCGAGTACTTGGGCCTCCCATCCGAGAGAGGCACCATTTTTATCGGGAGACCTGGGGGAATGCTGGGAGGTAGGAAATTTGTGTCAGCCCGGTGATACCACAACTTTCCCACACACAAATGTGTGAAAAAAGTTATTTTTTCAGCAAAATGTCAGGTTTGCAGGGGATTCTGGGTAAGAAAACTTTGGGGGATCTACGCAAGCCATACCTCCCTGGAATCCCCCGGGTGCCTAGTTTTCAAAAATGTGTGGGTTTGGTAGGTTTCCCTAGGTGGCCACCGAGCCCCGGGCCAAAAAGTCATGGGACCCCCCTTGCAAAACCAGGTCGTTTTGTGATAGGCAATTTTGATGTTGCCTCAATATGTTTTGGGCCCTTGCCTGTTGCGAGTACTTGGGCCTCCCACCCGAGTGAGGCACCATTTCTATTGGGAGATCTGGGGGAATGCTGGGTGGTAGGAAATTTGTGTCAGCCCGGTGATGCCACAACTTTCCCACACACAAATGTGTGAAAAAAGTTATTTTTTCAGCAAAATGTCAGGTTTGCAGGGGATTCTGGATCAGAAAACGTTGGGGGATCTACGCAAGCCATACCTCCCTGGAATCCCCCGGGTGCCTAGTTTTCAGAAATGTGTGGGTTTGGTAAGTTTCCCTAGGTGGCCGCCGAGCCCCTGGCCAAAAAGTCATGGGACCCCCCTTGCAAAACCAGGTCGTTTTGTGATAGGCAATTTTGATGTCGCCTCAATACATTTTGGGCCCTTGCCTGTCGCGGGTACTTAGGCCTCCCACACGAGTGAGACACAGTTTTTATCGTGAGACCCGGGGGAACGCTGGGTGGTAGGAAATTTGTGTCAGCCCGGCGATGCCAGAATTTTCCCACACAAAAATGTGTGAAAAAAGTGATTTTTTTCAGCAAATTTTAGGTTTGCAGGGGATTCTGGATAAGAAAACGTTGGGGGATCCACGCAAGCCATACCTCCTGGAATCCCCGGGTGCCTAGTTTTCAGAAGTGTGTGGATTTGGTAGTATTCCCTAGGTGGCCGCCGAGCCCCTGGCCAAAAAGCCATGGGACCCCCTTGCAAAACCAGGTCGTTTTGTGATAGGCAATTTTGATGTTGCCTCAATATGTTTTGGGCCCTTGCCTGTTGCGAGTACTTGGGCCTCCCACCCGAGTGAGGCACCATTTCTATCGGGAGATCTGGGGGAATGCTGGGTGGTAGGAAATTTGTGTCAGCCCGGTGATGCCACAACTTTCCCACACACAAATGTGTGAAAAAGTGATTTTTTCAGCAAAATTTCAGGTTTGCAGGGGATTCTGGGTAAGAAAACGTTGGGGGATCCACGCAAGCCATACCTCCCTGGAATCCCCGGGTGCCTAGTTTTCAGAAGTGTGTGGGTTTGGTAGGTTTCCTAGGTGGCCGCCGAGCCCCTGGCCAGAAAGTCATGGGACCCCCTTGCAAAACCAGGTCGTTTTGTGATAGGCAATTTTGATGTAGCCTCAATACGTTTTGGGCCCTTGCCTGTCGCGGGTACTTTGGCCTCCCACCCGAGTGAGGCACCATTTTTATCGGGAGACCTGGGGGAACGCTGGGTGGTAGGAAATTTGTGTCAGCCCGGTGATGCCACAACTTTCCCACACACAAATGTGTGAAAAAAGTTATTTTTCAGCAAAATGTCAGGTTTGCAGGGGATTCTGGGTAAGAAAACGTTGGGGGATCTACGCAAGCCATACCTCCCTGGAATCCCCCGGGTGCATAGTTTTAAAAAATGTGTGGGTTTGGTAGGTTTCCCTAGGTGGCCGCCGAGCCCCTGGCCAAAAAGTCATGGGTCCCCCCTTGCAAAACCAGGTCGTTTTGTGATAGGCAATTTTGATGTAGCCTCAATACGTTTTGGGCCCTTGCCTGTCGCGGGTACTTTGGCCTCCCACCCGAGTGAGGCACCATTTTTATCGGGAGACCTGGGGGAACGCTGGGTGGTAGGAAATTTGTGTCAGCCCGGTGATGCCACAACTTTCCCACACACAAATGTGTGAAAAAAGTGATTTTTTCAGCAAAATGTCAGGTTTGCAGGGGATTCTGGGTAAGAAAACGTTGGTGGATGCACGCAAGCCATACCTCCCTGGAATCCCCCGGGTGCCTAGTTTTCAGAAATGTGTGGGTTTGGTAACTTTCCCTAGATGGCCGCCAAGCCCCTGGCCAAAAAGTCATGGGACCCCCCTTGCAAAACCAGGTCGTTTTGTGATAGGCAATTTTGATGTTGCCTCAATATGTTTTGGGCCTTTGCCTGTCGCGAGTACTTGGGCCTCCCACCCGAGTGAGGCACCATTTTTATCGGGAGACCTGGGGGAATGCTGGGTGGTAGGAACTTTGTGTCAGCCCGGTGATGCCACAACTTTCCCACACACAAATGTGTGAAAAAAGTGATTTTTTTCAGCAAAATTTCAGGTTTGCATGGGATTCTGGGTAAGAAAACGTTGGGAGATCCACGCAAGCCATACCTCCCTGGAATCCCCCGGGTGCCTAGTTTTCAGAAATGTGTGGGTTTGTTAGGTTTCCCTAGGTGGCCGCCGAGCCCCGGGCCAAAAAGTCATGGGACCCCCCTTGCAAAACCAGGTCGTTTTGTGATACGCAATTTTGATGTTGCCTCAATATGTTTTGGGCCCTTGCCTGTCGCGAGTACTTGGGCCTCCCACCCGAGTGAGGCACCATTTTTTTCGGGAGACCTGGGGGAACGCTGGGTGGTAGGAAATTTGTGTCAGCCCGGTGATGCCATAACTTTCCCACACACAAATGTGTGAATTTTTTTTATTTTTTCAGCAAAATGTCAGGTTTGCAGGGGATTCTGGGTAAGAAAACGTTGGGGGATCTACGCAAGCCATACCTCCCTGGAATCCCCCGGGTGCCTAGTTTTCAAAAATGTGTGGGTTTGGTAGGTTTCCCTAGGTGGCCGCCGAGCCCCGGGCCAAAAAGTCATGGGACCCCCCTTGCAAAACCAGGTCGTTTTGTGATACGCAATTTTGATGTTCCCTCAATATGTTTTGGGCCCTTGCCTGTCGCAAGTACTTGGGCCTCCCACCTGAGTGAGGCACCATTTTTATCGGGAGACCTGGAGGAATGCTGGGTGGTAGGAAATTTGTGTCAGCCCGGTGATGCCACAACTTTCCCACACACAAATGTGTGAAAAAAGTGATTTTTTTCAGCAAAATTTCAGGTTTGCAGGGGATTCTGGGTAAGAAAACGTTGGGAGATCCACGCAAGCCATACCTCCCTGGAATCCCCCGGGTGCCTAGTTTTCAGAAATGTGTGGGTTGGTAGCCCCCTTGCAAAACCAGGTCGTTTTGTGATACGCAATTTTGATGTTGCCTCAATATGTTTTGGGCCCTTGCCTGTCGCGAGTACTTGGGCCTCCCACCCGAGTGAGGCACCATTTTTATCGGGAGACCTGGGGGAATGCTGGGTGGTAGGAAATTTGTGTCAGCCCGGTGATGCCACAACTTTTCCACACACAAATGTGTGAAAAAAGTTATTTTTTCAGCAAAATTTCAGGTTTGCAGGGGGTTCTGGGTAAGAAAACATTGGGGGATCCACGCAAGCCATACCTCCCTGGAATCCCCCGGGTGCCTAGTTTTCAGAAATGTGTGGGTTTGGTAGGTTTCCCTAGGTGGCCGCCGAGCCCCGGGCCAAAAAGTCATGGGACCCCCCTTGCAAAACCAGGTCGTTTTGTGATACGCAATTTTAATGTTGCCTCAATATGTTTTGGTCCCTTGCCTGTCGCGAGTACTTGGGCCTCCCACCCGAGTGAGGCACCATTTTTATCGGGAGACCTGGAGGAATGCTGGGTTGTAGGAAATTTGTGTCAGCCCGGTGATGCCACAACTTTCCACACACAAATGTGTGAAAAAGTGATTTTTTTCAGCAAAATTTCAGGTTTGCAGGGGATTCTGGGTAAGAAACGTTGGGGGATCCACGCAAGCCATACCTCCCTGGAATCCCCGGGTGCCTAGTTTCAGAAATGTGTGGGTTTGGTAAGTTTCCCTAGGTGGCCGCCGAGCCCCTGGTCAAAAAGTCATGGGACCCCCCTTGCAAAAGCAGGTCGTTTTGTGATAGGCAATTTTGATGTTGCCTCAATATGTTTTGGGCCCTTGCCTGTCGCGAGTACTTGGGCCTCCCACCCGAGTGAGGCACCATTTTTATCGGGAGACCTGGGGGAATGCTGGGTGGTAGGAACTTTGTGTCAGCCCGGTGATGCCACAACTTTCCCACACACATAAATGTGTGAAAAAGTGATTTTTTCGGCAAAATGTCAGGTTTGCAGGGGATTCTGGGTAAGAAAACGTTGGGGGATCCACGCAAGCCATACATCCCTGGAATCCCCCGGGTGCCTAGTTTTCAGAAATGTGTGGGTTTGGTAGCTTTCCCTAGGTGGCCGCCGAGCCCCTGGCCAAAAAGTCATGGGACCCCCCTTGCAAAACCAGGTTGTTTTGTGATATCCAATTTTGATGTCACCTCAATACAATTTGGGCCCTTGCCTGTCGCGAGTACTTGGGCCTCCCACCCGAGTGAGGCACCATTTTTATCGGGAGACCTGGGGGAACGCTGGGTGGTAGGAAATTTGTGTCAGCCCGGTGATGCCACAACTTTCCCACACAAAAATGTGGGAAAAAAGTTATTTTTTCAGCTAAATTTGAGGTTTGCAGGGGATTCTTGGTAAGGAAAAGTTGGGGGATCCACGCAAGCCATACCTCCCTGGAATCCCCCGGGTGTCTAGTTTTCAGAAATGTGTAGGTTTGGTAGGTTTCCCTAGGTGGCCGCCGAGCTCCGGGCCAAAACCCAGGTGACCCCCTTGCAAAACCAGGTTGTTTTGAGATAGGCAATTTTGATGTCGCCTCAATACATTTTGGGCCCTTGCCTGTCGCGGGTACTTGGGCCTCCCACACGAGTGAGACACAGTTTTTATCGGGAGACCCGGGGGAACGCTGGGTGGTAGGAAATTTGTGTCAGCCCGGCGATGCCAGAATTTTCCCACACAAAAATGTGTGAAAAAAGTGATTTTTTTCAGCAAATTTTAGGTTTGCAGGGGATTCTGGATAAGAAAACGTTGGGGGATCCACGCAAGCCATACCTCCCTGGAATCCCCCGGGTGCCTAGTTTTCAGAAGTGTGTGGATTTGGTAGGATTCAATAGGTGGCCGCCGAGCCCCTGGCCAAAAAGCCATGGGACCCCCCTTGCAAAACCAGGTCGTTTTGTGATAGGCAATTTTGATGTTGCCTCAATATGTTTTGGGCCCTTGCCTGTCGCGAGTACTTGGGCCTCCCACCCGAGTGAGGCACCATTTCTATCGGGAGATCTGGGGGAATGCTGGATGGTAGGAAATTTGTGTCAGCCCGGTGATGCCACAACTTTCCCACACACAAATGTGTGAAAAAAGTGATTTTTTCAGCAAAATTTCAGGTTTGCAGGGGATTCTGGGTAAGAAAACGTTGTGGGATCCACGCAAGCCATACCTCCCTGGAATCCCCCGGGTGCCTAGTTTTCAGAAGTGTGTGGGTTTGGTAGGTTTCCCTAGGTGGCCGCCGAGCCCCTGGCCAAAAAGTCATGGGACCCCCCTTGCAAAACCAGGTCGTTTTGTGATAGGCAATTTTGATGTTGCCTCAATATGTTTTGGGCCCTTGCCTGTCGCGAGTACTTGGGCCTCCCACCCGAGTGAGGCACCATTTTTATCAGGAGACCTGGGGGAATGCTGGGTGGTAGGAACTTTGTGTCAGCCCGGTGATGCTACAACTTTCCCACACACAAATGTGTGAAAAAAGTGATTTTTTTCAGCAAAATATCAGGTTTGCAGGGGATTCTGGGTAAGAAAACGTTGGGAGATCCACGCAAGCCATACCTCCTGGAATCCCCGGGTGCCTAGTTTTCAGAAATGTGTGGGTTTGGTAGGTTTCCCTAGGTGGCCGCCGAGCCCCGGGCCAAAAGTCATGGGACCCCCTTGCAAAACCAGGTCGTTTTATGATACGCAATTTTGATGTTGCCTCAATATGTTTTGGGCCCTTGCCTGTCGCGAGTACTTGGGCCTCCCACCCGAGTGAGGCACCATTTTTATCGGGAGACCTGGGGAATGCTGGGTGGTAGGAAATTTGTGTCAGTCCAGTGATGCCACAACTTTCCCACACACAAATGTGTGAAAAAAGTGATTTTTTCAGCAAAATGTCAGGTTTGCAGGGGATTCTGGGTAAGAAAACGTTGGGGGATCCACGCAAGCCATACCTCCCTGGAATCCCCCAGGTGCCTAGTTTTCAGAAGTGTGTGAGTTTGGTAGGTTTCTCTAGGTGGCCGCCGAGCCCCTGGCCAAAAAGTCATGGGACCCCCCTTGCAAAACCAGGTCGTTTTGAGATAGGCAATTTTGATGTCGCCTCAATACATTTTGGGCCCTTGCATGTCGCGGGTACTTGGGCCTCCCACACGAGTGAGACACAGTTTTTATCGGGAGACCCGGGGGAACGCTGGGTGGTAGGAAATTTGTGTCAGCCCGGCGATGCCACAACTTTCCCACACACAAATTTGTGAAAAAAGTGATTTTTTCAGCAAAATGTCAGGTTTGCAGGGGATTCTGGGTAAGAAAACGTTGGGGGATCCACACAAGCCATACCTCCCTGGAATCCCCTGGGTGCCTAGTTTTCAGAAGTGTGTGGGTTTGGTAGGTTTCTCTAGGTGGCCACCGAGCCCCTGGCCAAAAAGTCATGGGATCCCCCTTGCAAAACCAGGTCGTTTTGTGATAGGCAATTTTGATGTTGCCTCAATATGTTTTGGGTCCTTGCCTGTCGCGAGTACTTGGGCCTCCCACCCGAGTGAGGCACCATTTTTATCGGGAGACCTGGGTGAACGCTGGGTGGTAGGAAATTTGTGTCAGCCCGGTGATGCCACAACTTTTCCACACACAAATGTGTGAAAAAAGTTATTTTTTCATCAAAATTTCAGGTTTGCAGGGGATTCTGGGTAAGAAAACGTTGGGGGATCCACGCAAGCCATACCTCCCTGGAATCCCCCGGGTGCCTAGTTTTCAGAAATGTGTGGATTTGGAAGGTTTCCCTAGGTGGCCGCCGAGCCCCGGGCCAAAAAGTCATGGGACCCCCCTTGCAAAACCAGGTCGTTTTGTGATACGCAATTTTGATGTTGCCTCAATATGTTTTGGGCCCTTGCCTGTCGCGAGTACTTGGGCCTCCCACCCGAGTGAGGCACCATTTTTATCGTGAGACCTGGGGGAATGCTGGGTGGTAGGAAATTTGTGTCAGCCCGGTGATGCCACAACTTTCCCACACAAAAATGTGGGAAAAAAGTGATTTTTTCAGCTAAATTTGAGGTTTGCAGGGGATTCTTGGTAAGGAAAAGTTGGGGGATCCACGCAAGCCATACCTCCCTGGAATCCCCCGGGTGTCTAGTTTTCAGAAATGTGTAGGTTTGGTACGTTTCCCTAGGTGGCCGCCGAGCTCCGGGCCAAAAACCCAGGTGACCCCCCCTTGCAAAACCAGGTTGTTTTGAGATAGGCAATTTTGATGTCGCCTCAATACATTTTGGGCCCTTGCCTGTCGCGGGTACTTGGGCCTCCCACACGAGTGAGACACAGTTTTTATCGGGAGACCCGGGGGAACGCTGGGTGGTAGGAAATTTGTGTCAGCCCGGCGATGCCAGAATTTTCCCACACAAAAATGTGTGAAAAAAGTTATTTTTTTCAGCAAATTTTAGGTTTGCAGGGGATTCTGGATAAGAAAACGGTGGGGGATCCACGCAAGCCATACCTCCCTGGAATCCCCCGGGTGCCTAGTTTTCAGAAGTGTGTGGATTTGGTAGGATTCCCTAGGTGGCTGCCGAGCCCCTGGCCAAAAAGCCATGGGACCCCCCTTGCAAAACCAGGTCGTTTTGTGATAGGCAATTTTGATGTTGCCTCAATAAGTTTTGGGCCCTTGCCTGTCGCGAGTACTTGGGCCTCCCACCCGAGTGAGGCACCATTTCTATCGGGAGATCTGGGGGAATGCTGGATGGTAGGAAATTTGTGTCAGCCCGGTGATGCCACAACTTTCCCACACACAAATGTGTGAAAAAAGTGATTTTTTCAGCAAAATTTCAGGTTTGCAGGGGATTCTGGGTAAGAAAACGTTGTGGGATCCACGCAAGCCATACCTCCCTGGAATCCCCGGGTGCCTAGTTTTCAGAAGTGTGTGGGTTTGGTAGGTTTCCCTAGGTGGCCGCCGAGCCCCTGGCCAAAAAGTCATGGGACCCCCCTTGCAAAACCAGGTCGTTTTGTGATAGGCAATTTTGATGTTGCCTCAATATGTTTTGGGCCCTTGCCTGTCGCGAGTACTTGGGCCTCCCACCCGAGTGAGGCACCATTTTTATCAGGAGACCTGGGGGAATGCTGGGTGGTAGGAACTTTGTGTCAGCCCGGTGATGCTACAACTTTCCCACACACAAATGTGTGAAAAAAGTGATTTTTTTCAGCAAAATATCAGGTTTGCAGGGGATTCTGGGTAAGAAAACGTTGGGAGATCCACGCAAGCCATACCTCCCTGGAATCCCCCGGGTGCCTAGTTTTCAGAAATGTGTGGGTTTGGTAGGTTTCCCTAGGTGGCCGCCGAGCCCCGGGCCAAAAAGTCATGGGACCCCCCTTGCAAAACCAGGTCGTTTTGTGATACGCAATTTTGATGTTGCCTCAATATGTTTTGGGCCCTTGCCTGTCGCGAGTACTTGGGCCTCCCACCCGAGTGAGGCACCATTTTTATCGGGAGACCTGGGGGAATGCTGGGTGGTAGGAAATTTGTGTCAGTCCAGTGATGCCACAACTTTCCCACACACAAATGTGTGAAAAAAGTGATTTTTTCAGCAAAATGTCAGGTTTGCAGGGGATTCTGGGTAAGAAAACGTTGGGGGATCCACGCAAGCCATACCTCCCTGGAATCCCCCAGGTGCCTAGTTTTCAGAAGTGTGTGGGTTTGGTAGGTTTCTCTAGGTGGCCGCCGAGCCCCTGGCCAAAAAGTCATGGGACCCCCCTTGCAAAACCAGGTCGTTTTGAGATAGGCAATTTTGATGTCGCCTCAATACATTTTGGGCCCTTGCATGTCGCGGGTACTTGGGCCTCCCACACGAGTGAGACACAGTTTTTATCGGGAGACCCGGGGGAACGCTGGGTGGTAGGAAATTTGTGTCAGCCCGGCGATGCCAGAATTTTCCCACACAAAAAATGTGTGAAAAAAGTGATTTTTTTCAGCAAATTTTAGGTTTGCAGGGGATTCTGGATAAGAAAACGTTGGGGGATCCACGCAAGCCATACCTCCCTGGAATCCCCCGGGTGCCTAGTTTTCAGAAGTGTGTGGATTTGGTAGGATTCCCTAGGTGGCCGCCGAGCCCCTGGCCAAAAAGCCATGGGACCCCCATTGCAAAACCAGGTCGTTTTGTGATAGGCAATTTTGATGTTGCCTCAATATGTTTTGGGCCCTTGCCTGTCGCGAGTACTTGGGCCTCCCACCCGAGTGAGGCACCATTTCTATCGGGAGATCTGGGGGAATGCTGGGTGGTAGGAAATTTGTGTCAGCCCGGTGATGCCACAACTTTCCCACACACAAATGTGTGAAAAAAGTTATTTTTTCAGCAAAATGTCAGGTTTGCAGGGGATTCTGGGTAAGAAAACGTTTGGGGATCCACGCAAGCCATACCTCCCTGGAATCCCCCAGGTGCCTAGTTTTCAGAAGTGTGTGGGTTTGGTAGGTTTCTCTAGGTGGCCGCCGAGCCCCTGGCCAAAAAGTCATTGGACCCCCCTTGCAAAACCAGGTCGTTTTGAGATAGGCAATTTTGATGTCGCCTCAATACATTTTGGGCCCTTGCATGTCGCGGGTACTTGGGCCTCCCACACGAGTGAGACACAGTTTTTATCGGGAGACCCGGGGGAACGCTGGGTGGTAGGAAATTTGTGTCAGCCCGGCGATGCCAGAATTTTCCCACACAAAAAATGTGTGAAAAAAGTGATTTTTTTCAGCAAATTTTAGGTTTGCAGGGGATTCTGGATAAGAAAACGTTGGGGGATCCACGCAAGCCATACCTCCCTGGAATCCCCTGTGTGCCTAGTTTTCAGAAGTGTGTGGATTTGGTAGGATTCCCTAGGTGGCCGCTGAGCCCCTGGCCAAAAAGCCATGGGACCCCCATTGCAAAACCAGGTCGTTTTGTGATAGGCAATTTTGATGTTGCCTCAATATGTTTTGGGCCCTTGCCTGTCGCGAGTACTTGGGCCTCCCACCCGAGTGAGGCACCATTTCTATCGGGAGATCTGGGGGAATGCTGGGTGGTAGGAAATTTGTGTCAGCCCGGTGATGCCACAACTTTCCCACACACAAATGTGTGAAAAAAGTTATTTTTTCAGCAAAATGTCAGGTTTGCAGGGGATTCTGGGTAAGAAAACGTTGTGGGATCCACGCAAGCCATACCTCCCTGGAATCCCCCGGGTGCCTAGTTTTCAGAAGTGTGTGGGTTTGGTAGGTTTCCCTAGGTGGCCGCCGAGCCCCTGGCCAAAAAGTCATGGGACCCCCCTTGCAAAACCAGGTCGTTTTGTGATAGGCAATTTTGATGTAGCCTCAATACGTTTTGGGCCCTTGCCTGTCGCGGGTACTTTGGCCTCCTACCCGAGTGAGGCACCATTTTTATCGGGAGACCTGGGGGAACGCTGGGTGGTAGGAAATTTGTGTCAGCCCGGTGATGCCACAACTTTCCCACACACAAATGTGTGAAAAAAGTGATTTTTTCAGCAAAATGTCAGGTTTGCAGGGGATTCTGGGTAAGAAAACGTTGGGGGATCCACGCAAGCCATACCTCCCTGGAATCCCCCGGGTGCCTAGTTTTCAGAAATGTGTGGGTTTGGTAAGTTTCCCTAGGTGGCCGCCAAGCCCCTAGCCAAAAAGTCATGGGACCCCCCTTGCAAAACCAGGTCGTTTTGTGATAGGCAATTTTGATGTTGCCTCAATATGTTTTGGGCCCTTGCCTGTCGCGAGTACTTGGGCCTCCCACCCGAGTGAGGCACCATTTTTATCGGGAGACCTGGGGGAATGCTGGGTGGTAGGAACTTTGTGTCAGCCCGGTGATGCCACAACTTTTCCACACACAAATGTGTGAAAAAAGTTATTTTTTCAGCAAAATTTCAGGTTTGCAGGGGATTCTGGGTAAGAAAACGTTGGGGGATGAAATGAAATGAAATTTGTACTTGTAAAGCGCACTGTTACCCTAGGGTGTCCTGGCGCTGTACGCATACCGCTGTGGAACCCTTCCTGTCTTTTCCCTGTGAAATGTCCACTCCTGGGCACCCCCAAGGTGAAGCCAGGCATCCCAGCGCTGGTGGGGCCGTTGTGTAGATTAAGCAAGCTATTGCCCAGAGTTGCAGAGTGGAACCCATGATTAGAATAGGCACCGAGGCGAGAATTATCAGGTCCGAGGAAATTGAGCCCAAGACCCGCTGAGGCGGGAATTGAACCCTTGTCCCGGGCCAGGTCTCTGCATCAGGGTCTGCCGCTCTAACCATTGAGCCACACTTCTCCACGCAAGCCATACCTCCCTGGAATTCCCCGGGGGCCTAGTTTTCATAAATGTGTGGGTTTGGTAGGTTTCCCTAGGTGGCCGCCGAGCCCCGGGCCAAAAAGTCCTGGGACCCCCCTTGCAAAACCAGGTCGTTTTGTGATACGCAATTTTGAAGTTGCATCAATACGTTTTGGGCCCTTGCCTGTCGCGAGTACTTGGGCCTCCCACCCGAGTGAAGCACCATTTTTATCGGGAGACCTGGGGGAATGCTGGGAGGTAGGAAATTTGTGTCAGCCCGGTGATGCCACAACTTTCCCACACAAAAATGTGTGAAAAAAGTGAATTTTTCAGCTAAATTTCAGGTTTGCTGGGGATTCTGGGTAAGGAAACGTTGGGGGATCCTCGCAAGCCATACCTCCCTGGAATCCGCCCGGTGTCTAGTTTGCAGAAATGTGTGGGTTTGGTAGGTTTCCCTAGGTGGCCGGCAAGCACCGGGCCAAAAACCCAGGTTACCCCCCTGGCAAATCCAGGTCGTTTTGAGATAGGCAATTTTAATGTCGCCTCAATACGTTTTGGGCCCTTGCCTGTCGCGGGTACTTGGGCCTCCCACACGAGTGAGGCACTGTTTTTATCGGGAGACCCTGGGAAACGCTGGGTGGTAGGAAATTTGTGTCAGCCCGGTGATGCCACAACTTTCCCACACAAAAATGCGTGAAAAAAGTTATTTTTTCAGCTAAATTTGAGGTTTGCAGGGGATTCTGGGTAAGGAAAAGTTGGGGGATCCATGCAAGCCATACCTCCCTGGAATCCCCCGGGTGTCTAGTTTTCAGAAATGTGTAGGTTTGGTAGGTTTCCCTAGGTGGCCGCCGAGCACCGAGCCAAAAACCCAGGTGACCCCCCTTGCAAAACCAGGTCGTTTTGAGATAGGCAATTTTGATGTTGCCTCAATACATTTTGGGCCCTTGCCTGTTGCGGGTACTTGGGCCTCCCACACGAGTGAGACACCGTTTTTATCGGGAGTCCCGGGGGAACGCTGGGTGGTAGCAAATTTGTGTCAGCCCGGTGATGCCACAACTTTCCCACACAAAAATGTGTGAAAAAAGTGATTTTTTTCAGCTAAATTTGAGGTTTGCAGGGGATTCTGGGTAGGAAAACGTTGGGGGACCCACACAAGCCATACCTCGCTGGACTCCCTCGGGTGTCTAGTTTTCAGAAATATGTGGGTTTGGTAGGTTTCCCTAGATGGCCGCCAAGCCCCGGGCCAAAAACTCATGGACCCCCCTTGCCAAACTAGGTTGTTTTGTGATAGGTAATTTTGATGTTGCCCCAATAGGTTTTGGGCCCTTGCCTGTCGCGGGCACTAGGCCTACCCACGCAAGTGAGGTACCATTTTTCTCAGAAGACTTTGTGGAACGCGGGGTGGGTGGAATTTTGTGGACCCACGCAGATTCCAGGACTTTCCACCACAGAAATGTGAGGAAAATGTGTTTTTTTGGACAAATTTTTAGGTTTGCAAGGGATTCTGGGTAACAGAACCTGGTGAGAGCCAGTCAAGTCACCCTATACTGGATTCCCCTGGGTGTCTAGTTTTCAAAAATGTATAGGTTTGCTAGGTTTCCCTAGGTGCCGGCAGAGCTAGGGTTCAAATCTACAGCTAGGCACTTTGCAAAAAAAGGGTCAGTTTTCACTGTGAAAATGTGGTGTGTCCACGTTGCATTTTGGGCCGTTTTCTGTCGCGGGCACTAGGCCTACCCACGCAAGTGAGGTACCATTTTTCTCAGAAGACTATGGAGAATGCGGGGTTTGTGGAATTTTGTGGATCCACGCAGATTCCAGAACTTTCCACCACAGAAATGTGAGGAAAATGTTTTTTTTTTACAAAGTTTTAGGTTTGCAAGGGATTGTGGGTAACAGAACCTGGTGAGAGCCAGTCAAGTCACCCCATCCTGGATTTCCCTGGGTGTCTAGTTTTCAAAAATGTACAGGTTTGCTAGGTTTTTTAGTACAAACAGGAAAATGGCGCTCAAGCTATTGCGTATGCTAACTATAGAATTATGTACATGCGGTGCTGCCAGGTCAGGGGAATAACCCGATAACCCCTGGGAATTGTATGAATCGCAGGATTCACACTGTGAAATGAGTATTGTCCTGGGCACACGCGGTGAGGGTATTGACAGAACGTTAGTCTGTTTGCAGTACGTTACATAAATGCAAAGGTCGGCATCAGTGTTGGAACCAAAGGTTTATTTCTATTTTAACACCAATTGTGTTAGATACAGAAACCAGCCGACACGTGTTTCGTCACCGGGAAATATCCCGTGACTCATCAGGGCTAAGAAACGACTGAAAATGATGAAGAGTGCTGACCCCTGAAACCGGTGATAATTCCAAACCGGATGAGGAGAGCTGGACTGGAGCAACTGGGCAGGAAAGCGCTGGACGCAGCGCCACAAAATTTGCTGTGAGGGTACTGTGTCGCGGGCTGCTGGTAGCCGTGTGTTGCTAAGAGGTGCCGTCTAGAAGAGTGTAGACACTAGAAACCTGGATTTGAGGTAAAGGCTGTCCAGAGTCCGGCGTGTGTTCGGGAGTAGGAAGTCTGCCAGGCCGATTAGCGGACACGTGAGCCCGAGTGCGGGCAAACGTGGGTAACTATCAAGGTGGCGGGTGTGGACGCCGCAAAGCTGGAGACTGGAAGGAGAAGCACGTCTGACACTGGAGCCGGGGAAGGCTGTAATGAATAGGTATTCAACGTCATTACAGCCTTCCTGGCTCCAGTGTCAGACGTGCTTCTCCTCCAGTCTCCAGCTTTGCGGCGTCCACACCCGCCACCTTGATAGTTACCCACGTTTGCCCGCACTCGGCTCACGTGTCCGCTAATCGGCCTGGCAGACTTCCTACTCCCGAACACACGCCGGACTCTGGACAGCCTTTACCTCAAATCCAGGTTTCTAGTGTCTACACTCTTCTAGACGGCACCTCTTAGCAACACACGGCTACCAGCAGCCCGCGACACAGTACCCTCACAGCAAACTTTGTGGCGCTGCGTCCAGCGCTTCTGCCCAGTTGCTCCAGTCCAGCTCTCCTCATCCGGTTTGGAATTATCACCGGTTTCAGGGGTCAGCACTCTTCATCATTTTCAGTCGCTTAGCTCCTGATGAGTCACGGGATATTTCCGGTGACGAAACACGTGTCGGCTGGTTTCTGTATCTAACACAATTGGTGTTAAAATAGAAATAAACCTTTGGTTCCAACACTGATGCCGACCTTTGCATTTATGTAACGTACTGCAAACAGACTAACGTTCTGTCAATACCCTCACCGCGTGTGCCCAGGACAATACTCAGGTTTGCTAGGTTTCCCTACGTGCCAGCTGCGCTAGGGCCCAAAATCCACAGGTAGGCACATTGCTAAGAAAAAGTCGGAGCCTAGTGGGCTTTCTGCCGCACTGGGGGGAATCGGGGGAGGGGGTTCATCCCGATATGCCCCCAAGGGGGCAGAAAGCCTGTGGCTATTTTTTGTGGGGGTGGGGGCATTGGTATGACCATTTTGGGCAGCCCCACCCCCACGCATAAAAAAGCCTGCGTAATTGCTGGTGCCTAGTGGGCTTTCTGACCCCCCAGGGGGCAGATCAGGGGCCACTGCCCCCATCTGCCCTCCCGGGGGGCAGAAAGACTGGAATTTCTCTGGGGGTGGGGTGGGGGTATTGTCATGCCCATTTTGGGCAGCCCCTACCCCATCACTAATAAAACAAAAAAATCTATGGTTTCTAGTGGGCTTTCTGTGCCCCCCGGGGGGGCAGATTGGGGTCTACAGCACCCATATGCCTCCTGGGGGGGAGGGGGCATTGGCGTGCCCGTTTCTGGCAGCCCCCACCCTAAGAACAAATGCGCAAAAAAATCCCTGGCGTCAAGTGGGCTTTCTGCCCCCCCAGGGGGGCAGATTGGGGGCTACTGTACCCATCTGCCCCCCAGGCGGGGGCAGAAAGGCTGTAATGGTGGCAGGGGTGGGGGCATTGACATGCCCATTTTGGGCAGCCCCCACCCTGAAAACAAATTGTGCAAAATAAAATCCCTGGCATTTAGTGGGTTTTCTGCCCCCCCGGGGGGGCAGATTGGGGGCTACTGCCCCATCTGCCCCCCAGGCTGGGCAGAAAGGCTGTAATGGTGGCGGGGGTGGGGGCATTGGCGTGCCCGTTTCGGGCAGCCCCACCCTAAATAAATGTGCGCAAAAAAAATCCCTGGCGTCAAGTGGGCTTTCCGCCCCCCGAAGGGGCAGATTAGGGGCCAATGCCCCATCTGCCCCCCAGGGGGGGACAGAAAGGCTGTAATGGTGGTGGGTGGGTGGGGGCATTGGCGTGCCCGTTTTGGGCAGCCCCCACCCTAAAATAAATGTTCCAAAAACAAATCCCTGGTGTTTAGTGGGCTTTCTGCCCCCCCCAGGGGGGCAGATTGGGGGTTACTGCCCCATCTGCCCCCCAGGGGGGGCAGAAAGACTGTAATGATTGCGGGGGTGGGGGCATGGGCATGCCCATTTTGGGCAGCCCCCACCCTTAGTTTTTACATGCCAAAAAAATCCCTGGTGTCTACTGGGCTTTTTGCCCCCCCGGGTCTTTCTACGTGCTCAGGGGCTGAGATAGCCCTCTGAGCACGTACAAAGAGAAACTGAAATGAGCCTCTTGGCTCATTTCAGTTTCGGTTTCACTGAAATGACGTCAGTGCGACGTGCGCGACGATCGTCATTTCAGGGAAACCAGGGGACCTTGGGAGCTGGGGAAGCTCTTCCCCAGCTCCCGAGGCTCTTTGGCATAAAGGGAATCCCTCTGGTGCGCGCACCAGAGGGATTCCGGGGGCGATGTGTCATGACGAGCTGGACTCGTCATGAGCACACGCCCACTGTGTGCCATGACGAGTCCAGCTCGTCATGAGCACAGAAGGGGTTAAGGTTTTTGAGGTGGTAGCTTCACCCAGGTAAGCCTACTGGCTTAAATCAAATTAAGACCACATACTTAAGGAACAGAGACAAGATACTTAGGGAAGAGGCCCTGCCTTCATTATTATCTTTTGTATGTATAGGATATTCATACACATTACGAAAATACATTTTTGTAATATTGATTGGGATCATCTGAACTTGTATGCACAGTAAATGCTTCATAAATGCTGCCAGTGAACCTGTTGTCAAAATATTCGGAAGTTATTTGCAAACATTTATTTTTTAGGAATTATTCTTTATTAGGCCTGTGTTTTGTGCCGAACTGTCTGAGTTTAGGCATCTAAAGCGAGAGCTTCCTTTCAGATTACTGAGCATCTTTTTTAACCTAGAAAAGCAGGGACCTTACAGGTGTTGGTGTTTAGAATGAAGAATTGCCTGTTTCCTCTTTCTTCAAAACAAATGGCTGTGTATAACACTGTGGAATGAGGCCTGAGCCATTACAAGTAGCTGAGATTAATTCAAGCATTCCACCCATAATTTTTTTGTTTACTTGACTGCAGCGTCCTAAGAGCAATGGATATGACCAGACACGGGTTCTGTGCTCACTGTTTCAGTGGAATGAAGCTGCATTGGACTGAAGAGCCCCAACTAGGTTGAAACCAGTCTTGGGTTGCGTATGTTCTGGTCAGGAAAAGACCTGGCTTGTCAATTTGGGCTGTTTTGTTCCTAATGGAGCAGGACAAACACTGATTTGCATATGGCTAGGTTTAGTCTGAGGTGGTATGGTGACTAAAAAAGTGATGTTCTGGGATGCAGGCCCAAGTAATTACCAGTGGCTGAGATTAATTTGAGCAATCCACTCATCAGGTTTTTGTTTAATACAGACTAACATTGAAGCATTGTTAGGTACTGTTTTACCCAGACTCAGTGAATCTTTAACTAATTTCAGATTTGTAAATACAATTGTGTTAATTGTTATTGTAAATTTGATTAATTTGAAATATTTATGTGGAATGTTTACATATAAATAAATAAACAAACACAAAATAAAAAAGTCTGATGGAAGATCTGTTCTATAATGGAGAGATAACTCAGTCAAAGGACACTTGGCAATAGGAATACATTTTATCAATACATCAGATTTTGTATTTGATTCTGATGCTGCACACTTAGCATAGGTGTGTACATGCTCTTAAATGTCTATCTTTGAATTGGGCTCACAGAAACATTGTGGTAGCTGAAGGTAAGACTGGAGCCAATTTTCTTCATAAAGTAGGTTAATTCTTCAGATACAGAAGATAGAGAGCCACCAGAGACCATCGCAGGTGAGCGTCACAACCAACTGCCATCTCAACATTACACTGTTGAGCACGGAATCTTGTCATGTCAAGATTCCATTCTCAACACCCCGTTACATCAGTAGTGAAGCACTACATGGGTTTCTCCTTTATGATAATGAACAGCAAAACAATAAACATAATACATTGCAGGTAAAACAACCTATACATACAATCAAATTGAAAACATAGTTCAGTCCCAAGAAACCCCAGATACCCCAACTGAGCCTAAGGAAAAGAAAAATCTAATAAAGAACATTCCCACATGTTCCACTTTTAATGTTAAAAGAAGCATCCTGAAACTACTGGGATCGAGAAAAAGCATTATAAAGATAAATCTAAACAAAGGATATACTAAACATTTGATAACAAACACTGACTTGATAAATAAATTACGTAGAACACAATAACATTTCATTAAACAATGTCAAACTTCACACTCTGAAGCATAGAGGAACATTTTTTATCCTACTACTTCACCTCACAGTGCCCCTCCATTATTTATTTCTACACTTTAAGCACACTCAACTCCATCAGCTCAACTCTCTTGTTTTCCTCCAAACACTTTAGACAAGTGACAGCTATTCTACCACTGACCACCCTCTACTTGCACACTATTGCCTTTCACTTCCAGCATCGCCACAGGAGGACCAAACTTGGACCCTCCTTTTCTCACATGTACATGTTTTTTACACGCACCTTGTCACCAACATTAATTTCAAAATCCTTGACTTCATTTCTCCCATCAAAATATTGCTTTTGTTTACCCTTTACTACTTCTATGCGCTTCTTCACCCTGTCATCCGGCCACTTGCCCTGCTTGTCCCACTTATTCATCCAAACGGGGCAAAAACTAGTGATATACTTGTGACCACGCAACAGATCAAAAGGTGGCAGCCCAGTGGATGTATGGGTGGCGTATAATAGAATCACAACATAGCCGTAACCGCATTAGCCACAACACATTTCTTAGTCACAGCCCACTGTATACACTCTCCCAATCCCTGTTTCATCCTTTCAACCAGGCCATTAGTTTGAGGGTAATACAGCAAGCTTTTCAAATGTTTCACACCACTAGTTTGCAAGAAACCTTACACTTCTGTTGAAACAAATTGAGTGCCATTATCAGACACAAGAGTGAACGGAAAACCTTTCCTTAAAAAAGCATCCTTCAAAAATTCAATAACCCCTCCTGATGTGACTTCCTTTACAAACCTAACCTCCGGCCGTTTGGTGTAATAATCCACATGACCAATGATACTTGGATGAAGGTGTCAATTCATGAAATGGTCCCACAATGTCAATTCCAACCTTTTCCCATGGTGCAGCAGGTAAATCAACAAGACTCAAAGAAGGAGTACGCAACTTTATGGTTTAGTCACAACCAGCACATATCACACATTCCTTGACTATTTCGTCAGTTTCCCTGTCCATGGAAGGCCACCAAAAAGTCAACCTCACCCGTTTTTTATCATAGTAGCCCCTAAATGTCTTTCATGGGCACAGATTATGATAGCCTTCCTCAAAATAACAGGTGATACCAACTTGTCGGCTCTCATCAACAACCCATCTTCAACTGACAGATCATCTGCCACATTTGCATAAGTCTTGAGACCAAAATCAAGATTCCTCTCACGAGGCCACCCTGAGTCCACATATTTCATGACTGTATTAATAGAAGAATCCTCCTCAATTACTGCCATTCACATTCAGAAATAGCACACAACTCTGATAGGTCTACCGCTGCTACCAAACAATCCACCTTGTCTTCATCCATTCCACCATCATCCTTCTCAAAACACTCAGAAAACAGCCACAAATAGTCTGCACAACCATTCTTACTTCCCGGGATGTACTCTAAAATAAAATCAAGTTGGAGCAACTTAGATGACAACCGTGAATGAGCAGAGTGAATCCTCTAGCATTCCTTCTGCTTAAAATAAAATTCAAAAGTTTATGATCCATCTGTAACCTAAACTTCCTGCCCCACACATAATTCTAAACTTCATAACTGCCCACCAAAAGGCTAACAGTTTGTTCTCAATCACTGAGTACTGTTTTTCAACTCCTGTTAACACATGTGAAGCATACCCAATAGTTCTAACTTCACCACCATCCTCCTGACTGAGCACCGCCCTCATGCCCACATTGCTGGCATCAACAGTTATGTCACACCACAACTCAGGATCATAGCGCTTCAAAACTCTAGGTAAAACAAGTTGGCACTTCACCTACTCAAACAATTCTTGGCACTCTGCATCTGATACAAAGGTAACACACTTCATGAGAATGAGTGACAAAGGTCTCATCTTAGTGGCAAAGTTCTGAATGAAATGTGAATAAAACTCATAGAGCCCTAAACATGATTTAAGGCCAGCTTTGGCCATAGGTGGTTTTGTTTGTGTAATTCTGTCAACCAAACTAGATTTCGCTGTGATGCCATTGCTGGTAACCAAATGCCTCAGATACTCACTCAACTTTATCAGTAAGAAATACACACTTATCTGTCATTAGCACCACACCTGTTTTCTGGAATCTATCCAACACCTCTTCAAGAACCTGTCATGTGTCTGCCTATCTGGTGTAAAAATTAGTACATCATCCACGAATACAGACAACCCCTCGATACCTTTCAACATGTTTGCCATCGCTTGCTGACAAACTGAGGCTACAGAAGCAAGCCCACAAGGCATGCAGCAATACTGAAAGGTGCCACACGGGGAAACAAAAGCTGTTACATGCCTTGAATCTGGTTCCAGTTCAATTTGGTGTTAGGCGGAAGCCAGGTCTATCTTAGTGAACACCCTAGCCCCCTTCAGGCTAGCTAACAATTCGTTTATGGTTGGCAAAGTATGAGAATCCAGCCATTTTTCTTTATTAGGGCCGCATAGTCCACACAAATTCTTAGTTCACAACTTTGCTTACAGTCAACCACCAAAGGAGATAACCACAAAGATGAATCAATGGGTTCAATTATCCCATTCTTTACCAAAGAGACTAATTCCTTCTCCAAGTCTTTGTGTATACTGAAAGGCACATTTCTCAGCTTATGTTTCACAGTCTGTGCACCTTCCTTCACAATTATTGTATGCTTTTAATCCTGAACTTTCCCTAATTCACCTGTGAAAACAGAGGGGTACTTATTCATGATTTTTTCCAATTCTATGCTATCCCTCACAGCCAACACCTGCTCTCTTGCTCCTGGTCTGAGAATCACCCCAAGATTTTCAATCCTTTACGAGCTACATAATCCTTCTCAGCTATTTTCCTACCCTTGAACTCCAGTATGACTTCAATGTAGCCACACAGATTAATACCCCAACCTTCATAAGATACCGATCTCCGATCTGGTGACAGAGTTGCCTAACAGGCCAAATTTTGTTGTACAAATTTTGAGTGATCATCGTGATCTGTGCTCCAGAATCCACCAAAAGTTTCAACTTTTTGTCACCCACCATGATCTCCACATCTGGATAACCACTCTGGATTACCCATTTTCACCTCCTCACTTTATACCACCATAACATTATCCCTTAGATCATTAGTTATGGATATTTCATCCTCTTCTTGAATCTCTCATTCCAAAACAAATTTTACAGACGATTGTTGTTTCGCTTTAGATGACTGACATACTTTTAACTCCACTACCGGCTCATTATTCCTCCCCTCTAACTCCCTGGCCACCAACTGCGAAGTTTCAAAGGGTTATGATAGCCAGAAAATTGTCACTGCAGTCCCCCCGCACATGCCGAGACAAGCCTATGCCACATATGTTGCATCAGCCACTGCCCCCATCAGCAGAGACCGAGAGAGCCCCAAGCGGCTCGAGTATGCCGCTGACTGCAGCCGCCGCAATGCTGCTGTGCAACCTGTGCCATGTTGGCGAAGGGTCCCAGCACCAGTTGCCTCTCTAGGTGAACCCCAAAGGAGAGAAATCACTGCAGTCTTTGGGGCAAATGGGGCCAGGCGTAGAGGTGCCAGGGTTGAAGTGCCATCCAAGGCTGCCATGGCAGTCACTGAGATACCGTCGCCAGTGGGCCCCAGTTGGAGGGAGCATTGAAGGGCCTATCAAGGCCAGAGGCACCGACTCACCTATGCAGCTCCCAAAATATGGCGGTCCGACCACCACTCAGACTGCCGGCCGCAGCATTGAGGGTGCGCCAGGGAGAAGCCCTCCGAGTCAGGCCATGGCGCGAGCTTCCAACACCACTTCAGTGCCACCTCTCACCTCCTTGCCAGGGTCCGATCCTGTCATTGCACGCCTCTCGGGCCAGTCCTCACTGCTGTGGGCCACCACCATCCTCTCAGGGGGACCAGCCAGTACCAGTCTGGGGACTTCAGCAGGTCCAGACTTGGCCCCACACCCTGGGCCGGTGGGGCAGTCCAGAGCCAGCCAGTAAGCCCAGCACCGTCAGCTATATGCGAGTAGGAAGGGGTGCCCCTCACCTGATGGCAATTATCCGCTGGAGCCTCCGAGACACAAGGGGGACTCCCACCGCTGCCCCATAGGGGGAGCACCACCTCCCATCGCCTCTCCGCACAGCAGACCTAACTTACATGTGGCTGCCAAGCCCCTTCCGGCTCTTCTCACAGGAGGGCAGGATGTAGCACACAGTGAAGAGCGGGCAGGTATGCGCTGTTTGAAAGCCACCCAAAACTATCAACCCAGGTGGTTCTACTCGAGAGTTCAAGTGGCTGGATGTGGATTAGCAGCGCAATGTAGCGGAGCTCTTGGAGAGAGCAGCAGCCATTTATAACAATTTTTTATTACAATTTATTTGATTGTAAACATCATTTCTCTGTCTACTCGCAATCTGAAGTTTGCACTTATTAATTGCAATAAGGTAACCCAGTGTTAACCTATGGAAGATATAGGGCCTTACAATAGGGAAAAGTGACTCTAGGAGTTTTTCGCTGCCAGGCCATGAAAAATCTAAACACATATGTCCTACTTTTTATACACCATGCACTATGCACCCTGCCTAAAGGGTGATTAGTGCCTACCTTAAAGGTGAATTATGCAGGCCTTGAAAAAGGTTTATTTTGCAAGGTCAAAATGACAGTTTAAAACTGCACTAGAGGCTGCAGTGGCAGGCCTGAGGCATGTTTAAAGGCTACTTTAGTGGGTGGCACGAGGAGGGCCGGTGTTTAACACAGGTGGCGCCCTGTGCGACAATGTTTGTTGGCGCCCCCCCAATGACCACCTCTGCCATGGATTCCCTCACCACCGCCCTTTAACAGTGCGCTTCAAGTCTCCATACCCACTGCCTCTCAGATTCATTTAGTTTTATAGGACCACTCATACCAGTGTAAGGTGTCAGAGCACTTTACATCACACACACATTGCACAGAGACAATCATATGTGTGTAAATCAGTGTATAGGAAATGTCACATCAGACAGGACTACAAGGTGTAGTGTAGGAGTGACATGTCATTGATACTGGTAGACAATATATTTTAAGAGTCCTTATTCTGGAAAAGCACAAATTCAGAATTTAAAACATAACATCATTGTTAGGGTTCTCTTTAATAATAAGAATTGTTTTCTACCCAAATGAACCCTTTTGGCAAGATTAGGATAATGAAAGACTGGGCAAAAAACATATAGCGCTAACATATACCTTGCAGTTTGCATGCAGCTCTTTGATGACAGTTAATAGCTCAATGTTCTATATTAGGATGTTGGCTTATAAACGCCAAGTAAGAAAAGGAGCTCTCTTACAGAAGCAGTAACCCACTGACCTATTTCCATTATATGCACTTTGTTATCTGCGTGGTACACTTTCTTAGCAGCAGGCATTTTAACCCTCTGCACTCTCTTAGGATGAGTCAAAACTTCCACTGTACAAACCTCCGGTCTCTTTCCAGGAACATGATTAGTCATGGGAGTTATCTTGACATTTTAATTGATGCCTGATAATTGCTGAAGGCCAGGAAATGGGCAGCAGGTGCTTTTAAAGTGAGAATATACTTGGAAAAATGACACCCCCACCCCAAGTCAGCGCCTGGTGCAGTGGCACCGATCGCACCGCCCTAGAGCCGGCCCTTGGCACGAGTGCGGCAGCCCACTAGTAGCATTTCATTTACAGGCCCTGAGTTCAATTAGTACCATATATTAGGGACTTATAAGTAACGTAAATGTACCAGTTAGGTCTAGGCAAGTTTTACCATTTAAAAGGGAGCTCACACACACCTTACCACTTTTTACAGGGAAAAAATGCACAGAATCCTAAAACCCAACAAAAACTAGTTCATCAAAGGAAAGCAGAAGAAAGCAAAAATCTGGGGTGACCCTGCCGAGAGGGCCCGGTCCAACAGTGAAATTCCCACCTTTATGTACAGATGTAGCTATAAAAATGCAACCTGTTAATTGAAACTGCGACTGAAATATTGACACCCTTTGAGCCTTATGTGAAATATGCCAATCACTGATGGAAGTGCCTAGAGCAAAAAGGGCATGCTCCGGCAGGTACTATATTTTCTTTAATAGAGAAGGTAGCTAGGCAAATTACCACCAAATTCAGAAATTGACTGGCTTCATAAACATTGTAAATAGTATAGGGGTTGCTGCAGCACACCAAAAAAAGGGGGAGTTCCAAAGGTGAATGAGCAATAAGGATGCCTTTAAATTTTGTTTTTGTCATGTCACATTTGCTGTGCATTCAAAGTCAGAGATCAAATGTTAGGCTATGTCTGCTGACAAATTGCTGCATATTCATTCTTTTAACATCTTTATCTGTAAGTGAGAGGAGTTTGTAAAATTAACTATGTGGCAAGCTGGTGGGTGTGAAAGGAAAGGCTGCAGGATGTCACTTTTTAGACACACAAGAAAATGTAAGTAGATAAGCTTAACTGTACAAATATTTCAAAATGTTTCAACTGTGAGGAAAGCCTAAATGAAGCGCTTTTTTGTATTTCTGAAGTGTGATGGAAACGAAAGTTTTAATTGAACCAAAACAAATCAAGAGGCTTTTCTTGGTGAGTCGAAATGACAAATATTCGCTGACAGCTGATTCCCACACATTATTATTTTTGCGCTACTTAGTTTGATCTGGAAAAATGTGTCTTTTCAAATTTAGCCGACCATTTCAATGAAGAATGTGCTGTCTGTAAATGACAGAGCCCTACCACACTATGCTTTAATACGATATTTGTGACAGTGTGCTCCAAAGTGCAGGGCCTGCTGCATACTACACCCTTACCACTCTTCCAAAATGGGCGTGTCTTATTTGCAATACTTCTTTGTGTGACACCTATATTTTTCACGCACCCTGTTAGGTAAGGGATGTACCATTAATGGCAGCCTCTCCACGCTGAACATTTTTCCAGCACCACTGATTGGCTTGTTTATTTCATGAAAGAACACACATGTTCACGTCATCGGGACACCATACAGACCACAGTGGCCTCATCTGGGAGAGGACCCTTAAGGCATGTAGGGGCATATTATCAAGGGCCATTTCGCCACTTTTTTGGCTTTAAAAGCCAAAAAAGCGGCGAAAATGACATCGCCCTATCTACAAGGGGATGCTAACATGCATTAGCGCATGTTAGCACCCGCTTTCCCGACGCTCGCTTTGCATCTCTAATGAGATGCAAAGTGGGCGTCACTGGGCAGTACTCCTTGTAAATTATCGCTGATGTGCACATCGCGATATTTACAAGGAGGTCCACGCATTTTGCAGACGTTAGTTTTGGCGAAAACCGCGGTTTTCGCCAAAAACTAACGTCTGCAAAAATGCTGACTTAGGTATACTTACCATTGGGGGTGGATTATGCTGATACGACCACAGGGTCGTATCAGCAAGGTTATCGCCGTTTTCCATGGAACATCGCTGAAAAACCAGCGATGTTCCATGGAAACACCGCTATCGCTGGAAAATTATCGCCATTGCGCTATGCGTTGTTGATACAGCGATAGCATGGTGATAATTGCCACCGATAGCCGGCGATAAATAATTTCTCGCTAAGAGCGGCCAGCGATAATTATCCCTGCCGCTTGATAATATGCCCTGTAGTTATCTCTGCATGTGCACCCTCGGTACACGCAGGTGTAGTACTTTTATAAACATGCCAACACACATTTTGACATGCTCGTCTGCAACAGGAGTAATCCTGAAACTGATACCAGGGGCAAAGCAGCAAATAACAACTGAGATGGATACATTCCATGCTTCAGTGTACATGATGCGTACCCTAGCACAAACGTTTCATTGACTAATTTCTACATATTTCTTTAAATGATTTATTTATTTTTTGCATTGGATTTGGATAGTCACATATTGCATTACAAACTATATACATTGGCATATATTACTCACATCATTTAATAACACTTATACACAACAGTTGATAATTGCATTAAATATGTCTCCTCAGGAATCTTGGAAGCGACTCCCCTGTTTAGTGTGCTACATAAGTGTTGCAGATGTATCCATCAACTTAAAAGATCGAGCAAACAGATATTAGCGGCAACATGTTACATAATTCATGAAAAATAGCATGCAGTCTTTTGCATAAAACATAGTATTTAGAACAATCAGAAGCACGATGAAAAATGTATTCCACCGTTAGCGATCAACAAAAGCATACGAGTTATACCTTAGGGATACCTACTTCTGCACAGTGACTAATTGCAAGCTGAAACAACCATGATTTCAATTTTAAATACGCTTCGCATATTTTATAGTGGAGAATCACTTACACATGTTTTGTTTTGGAAAACAGGAATTATGAAATCGGCACAGGAAGCTGGCATCGACAAAACTGGCACAGAGTGAAAGACTGAGCCCACTTGACTTATTAGGTGCAACAATATGCCTCTATTTTAAGCTGTTTCTATTCGCATGTTCTCATTAAAAAGACCCATAATTCATGAGTGTCTGCTTAGATTGAATACCTCTCGGTATATGCACCCTTATTAGACCAGAAAATCAACTCCATAAATAGCATTTATTCCTAATGCTGCATCAATGGCTCTTAAAGACTCTCCCACGGACTCCAGTAATACAGTGGACATAAAAGATATGCTGCCATGAGGACTCCCAATTATCATAAATCAGCAAGCTTTTCTGATTTGCATCTTTTATAGAGACAAGTAGTATTAATCTTGGTGTGATATTCTGATTTATTATTTGGAGAAGGGGTTCCCATAAAGTAGTAGTCTAGTATCTTGTTGGGTCAAAACGTAGTTTCAATGAGAAAAACTGGTCTTATCCTAGTAGCTATGACATAAAGTAATGGGCTTTTCGTGTATTACATATGTCAACCCTAAGGCAGGTCCTAGGTAGCCCATAGGGTAGGGTGCTATGTAATTAAAAATTAAAAGGTAAGACATGTACTTTTAAGTTTTGCATGTCCTGGTAGTGTAAAACATCCAAATTCGTTTTTCACTACTGGGAGGCCTACCCTCTCATAGGTTGACATTGGGAATTCCTTATTGCACTTATAAGCTCTAATTCATGATTGAGAAGGAGTAGCTCTGTCATGTTTCATATCATTGGAATGATAACGATAAATCCTCTATGCTGGCAAAGTTGAATTTATCATTAATATTTTAGAAATGTCACTTTTAGAAAGATGGCATTTCTCTGCTCTTAGCTCTGTGTGTCTGCAGCCTGTCTCCAATACAAGTCTGGGGTGGGTGACAGCTGGACGTTCTCTCTAGCCACACACAAAGGAAGGTTAGGTTGACTTAGTGGACATCCACATTGTGATGAGTCATTCTGGGAAGAATGGGAAGGAGGAGGTGACACACCAGAACAGGCAGTGTCCTGTCGCCACATAAAGGGCAGCATCCCTCTGTAGTAAGTCTGGGCCCGGAGCTGTGAGAGAGGGCATCTATGCACTTTAAAGTCCCTCTTTGAAATCACCTCCACTTCAAAGGCATAAGCACTGGGTCTCTGACCCCACCAGATCAGATACTACTAGACCTGTCAAGAATTCTGATAGGAGGAAGAGCTGCTGTACTGCTACAAGGACTGCCACTCTGCTACATTGCTACTATGGAAGAACTGCTTTTCTGCTGTGCTGCCCTGTTGCCTGCTACCCTCTGGCCTGCTGAGGAAGAACTGGACTAACTTACTTGAACCCAGAGTGATGTCCAAGGGCATACTAGCTTGCCTCCTGCTTTAAGACTCAGGGATATCAAAGTCTTACCCCCTGCTCCTGTGCCTGGTCCATTGGAAGTGGAGCCAGGTGCTTGCTCCAGTGGAACCGACACATCTTCTGCTCCGTGAGTAGAATTGATGCATTGCCGCTGTTGCAGTAACAGAACCGGTGCTTATCACTTGGAACCAGAGCATCGCCATCAGAACTCATGCATCGGAGCCACTGCATCGCCGTCACTGCAGAGAGATGATCAACGCATCCCCTCAACTGCGTAGAATAACCCGGGGCATCGGCTTCGGAACCAACACATCTCAAAACCGGTGCTTCATCTTTGGAACTGGTGCATCACCATCATTGCTTGGAGAAAATTGATGCATCAACTCGACTGTGGGATGGACTCAACATATCGCTTGGCTGCACCCCACATCTTGCTGCAAACAGGGATCAAGGTACGTGTGTTCAGCGGGCCTTGCGTGGCTCCTGTCCCCAGCCCGCATTCCATTGTGGTCGGCTTAAACTCTTGACTTTGCCCTGGTGCAGCACAACCAGATAACCCCCATAGACGCTTATTGCTTCTAAGCGCAAATTTTACGTTTATTCTTTAAAAAATCATATCTTGACTTCTGCTTATTGGATTTTTGTAGTTTTGGTCTTGTTTTATTTATAAAATCATAATCTATGTTTCTAACTAGAATGGAGTCTTTTGGAATGTTTTTACTGTGTTACTGTTTGAAGTGTTGCACAAAACCTTTAAGCATTGCCTCTTAAGTTAAGCCTGCCTGCTCAGTGCCCAGCTACCAGAGAGTGAATGCAGGTTAATTTATGGTGTGTATCTGACTTACCCTGACTAGAATTGTGATTACTGCTTGGACAGGGTATATACCTCTGCCAACCAGAAACATGCAAGCTACTTTCACCAGCCTCATCACAGATTTCACCACCCCTCTCACCATCAACTCCAAAACCTTCATACTCCTCAGTGACGTCAACTTCCACTTAGACAGGACCGACCCTGCTCCACAGCAATCCTCAAAATCCTGAAAAATATTGGGCTAACACAGCTGGTCACAGAATTAACACACATCACAGGATACACTGCACCCCATCTTCACCACCACTAACAGCAACTCCCACATTCACTTCAAAATGAACACACTGCAAAACAATGCTTCCACCAGCATCAGCCTACCAAGCCTGAGCTGGGGCAAAATCTCTGATGCAGACTGGTGCAGTGCCATCAGCACAGATCACCCTAACCCCCTCAATGAGGACATCACCATCTTCAACAACTGGATCAAGGATGTGCAGATGCCCTCACACCCATCAACCCCAACAAGTAAAGGAGAACCAACAAGCAGCTAGAAAGAAAATAAAGAGTCAGCCACAAAACCACCAATAGAACCTCCTACAAGGCTGCACTCAAATGGCACCACCGGCAACTAAAAAATACAAAGAAAAGAGATCTAGCTGATCACATTTAAGGGACCTCCAGCAGCTGCAAGGGAATCTTTTTGTTCATCAAGGACTTCCCCACACACTCGGCATCTATCAATAACTTCACCCCATCCCAAGAACTCTGCGACGACCTATCAAACTTTCTTCCACAGCAAAATCGCAAACATCTACAGCAACTTTGCACAGCAATCAGACCCCAGCTAGCTTATCGCAAACCTGCCCTTCACCAACCAAGGTTACCACCTGACCGAATGGAACACTCCAACATTAGAAGATAAAGTAATGATCATGCAGACCATCCAATCAGAAGCCCCAAAAGACCAATGCCCCTACCATGTCTACAACCTTGTAGCATCACCTATCAGCAACACCCTCAGCCACATCATCAACACCTCCATCACACCTGCCACATTCCTGGAACTGGAAGCATGCAGCAGTCAACACCCTCCTCAAGAAGCCATCGGACTACCCGAGCCAACTAAGCAACTTTCATCCTATCTCCCTGCTCCCCTATGCAGTTAAAGTGATAGAGAAGGCCATCAACAAGCATCTCACAATCCACCTTAAACAGCACCACCCATTGGACTACACTCAATCAGGATTTAGAAAAAAACACAGCACCCAAGCAGCACTCATCACAGCCTCTGAAGACATCCGGACCATCCTGGACTGGGAAGAAGCAGAGACCCTTAGTCTGCCTGACCTCTCCTTAGAATTCGACATGGTCTCCCAAAACACACTCTCCAGAAGACTACACATACTCAGCACCCAAGAACCTGCACTCAACTGGATCTGCTTCTTTCTCATGGGAAGAACTCAAAAAGTCAGACTGCCACCCTTCACATCAGAGACCAATAGCTTGACCTACTGAGTCCCCCTAGGATCATCTCTCAGCCTTACCCTGTTCAATACCTACATGACTCCATTCGCCAACATCATCCAATCCCAAGCCATAACTCTCATCTCCTACAGTGATGACATCCTCTGTCTGATAGACAAGATAACCACCACAAGAGTCACCTTCACCAGCTGTATGACCATGGTAGCAGAAAGGTTCAGAACCACGGCTTGAAGCTCAACTCCAACAAGATGGAAGTACTAGTATTCAGAAACAGGACCTCCCCATGGGAAGCGTGGAGAGGTGTGGTGCAGCGGCCAGGGCAGCTGACTTCGGAGCACAGGGTTCACGGTTCGATCCCCGGCTCCGGCGGCAGCTCAGCTCAGCACCATGTGACTCTGGGCAATAGCTCACTTAATTTCCACTCCGGCCCCCAGCGCCTTGAGACCCGTAAGGGTGAGTAGCTGCGCTATATAAAAACGGACTTACATTTACATTTTGCCATCTGGTGGTAACAGAGCTAGGACCAACCCCCACCAACCACGCCAGAAATCTAGTGATCATCTAGTGATCATCCTGGATGTTTCCACATCCTACATATGCTAAGAAAGCTTTTCAACTGGCTCTCACAGAACAACATACTCACCGTCATGCACGCATTCATCACAAGCAGAGTCAACCACGCCAAAGCACTATATGCCAGAATCTCCAAGCAGCTCCTACACAGAATTCAGACCATCCAGAATGCTGCAGCAAGACTCATGCTCAACATCCCACGCCACACCCACATCTCATTCCACCTCAGAGAGCTCCACTGGCTCCCCTTTCCCAAGTGCAGACATTTCAAACTCCTCATGCACACATGCAAAGTCTTGCACAACAGTGGGCCAGCAGACCTGAACAGTCACATATAGTTTCACAAGCCTGCCAGACCCCTACACTCAGACTTACTTTCACTTGCACACACGCTGCATTCACAAGAGCAGAGCAAGAGGTTGCTTGTTCTCCTACATCGCTCCCACAACATAAAACGACCTCCCACAACATATCAGAGCCTCCTTCTCAGTTCTGGAGCTGTGCAAAAAGCTTAAGAAATGGCTCTTTTAATAACTCTACGGGGATCACACGCCTACACACCTGCCTGAGTGCCTAAATACCCTGACAAGACATTAGTATGCTAGACAAATCAACATAACATAACAAAACATAACGTAGTGAGAGTTAGGATTTGTAAATTTTAAAGCCGATCTGACAAGTGGGAGTTTCTATGATGTTTAGATATTTATGAGCTGGAATGCATAGACTGTTACATTTGGAGGTAAGAGATGTGAGACAAGGGTCTGGAAAGGTGGGAATCTTACACAGTGGTGAACGATCATCAGATTCATGGTTTTGGAATGTGTAGGGTAAAGAGCTGGGTGTGTGCGGCTACCTGAGGTGTGAGGAGCAGATGTAGAGGAGTATTCATAATACCTGAAAAGGTTAGAGTGAGGCATAGCTTCATTCTTTTTGATTGGCATTTTATATCATTTGATTATCATTTGCTATCCTTAATATATCAGCCTTATTTGGGATCTCACAGCCACAACTTCTACTGGCTCCAGTGCATGTTTAGTGCATTCGCCAAAGCAAAATCCAAAGAGGGCTTCTGGTCAGACTGCACAGCTTCTGTTCTCCCAAATCCCTGAATTAATTTCATACCAAAACTAAATTGTTTCACCTTGACATTGTGACAGTGGGCTAGTATATTTTAGTAACGCTTCATGTTTAACCAATTCATGTAATCATTCATTCTTGTGCATTTTTCAGTCTGTTAGAGGAGGCTGCATATCTGGTGATAGTGGCAAGGCATAGACAGATTAGGACTAACTAAAGAGGCTAATATATTCTCTATAGAGAAAAGATTGCATCAGATTTATTGGTACCCTGTTTGATATTTACATGTGCCTGCTTCTTCTTTAACATATTTGTTTTTAATTATTTGGATGACAAATATAATGATGTAGCCTACATTGATATAAGGATGCATCATCTATCATAAACCTCTATTTACTATATACAATATATGATACAATTTATTTTCATACAAAAAGAGAGGTAAAAAGTCCTTGCACCACTTAAAAGCAGCAAAGACTAGTCTCATAATCCCATTAACTAAGTGGCATGAACAAAGGGGGATATTCTCAAGAACGTGCGATAATCATCGCCAAAATAACGCAAGTCATCATATCGCCTTCTAGCGCGGGAAAATAACCCTGTGTTAACGTGGCCTTCACAACACGGCGGTAACATGCGATAGTACCCCGATAACGCGGCAAATGTCCGCGATAACACTACCGGGACGGCGATAAAAATCTCAACCCGAACGTGAAAGAAGTTGCGATGTGCCCAACCGCGATAGAAAAATCAGCGACAAGCAGCGGCAGGCTTGTAATTCCCACGTCAGGCGGGTAAAATCACCATAAGAGCAGCAAAAAAGACAGAAAGAAATAAAAAAGACATAACAACTGCGAAGCACAATGGAGGGAGCTGGAGCAAGTACAGAGGACAACCCGAACCCCACAAGCCCCACGGAGGACCAGCCTAGGACCTCAGGGCCAGGGAAGGGCAAGGAGAAGAAGAGGAAGACGCGGTTCAGTCCGCAGGAAAACAGGATCCCGATAACGGAGGTGACACTCCCACCATCCAATTACCATTGGTGAAATTGTCAGCACTAAATGTTGCACATACACTTGTCCGAGCGATGTGCCAATGCAGAGGAGTGACATGCACACAGGGAATGTGTCTAGGAATGAATTTATTTGCACATGCTGTGCCCGTGGTCACTCTGACCTGTCCCATAACTGCAAAGGACAGTCCCCATGTGACGTGCCTATGTGAAGAAATTGTGAATGATAGTGTCCCTTCGGGCTATTCCAGCTGCTGCTGCACTGGGGTGTGGTCCACCTGCCTCATCTTCATCATCATCGTCCGGTGCATCAGGCAGTTGGATCCATGGGGCATTGGTGCGTACACATATGTTGTTCGACACACAACATGCAATGATCATCTTGCCCACTATTTGCGGGCTGTACAGGAGTCTTCCACCTGTGATGTCCAGGCACCTGAAACGTGACTTCAACATGCCAAATGAGCGCTCCACAATGCCCCTGGTGCGTATGTGGGCCGCATTGTACTGCCTCTCGGCCTGGGTGTTCGGGGCTCGGAGGGGTGTCATCATCCACGGGCAGAGTGCATATCCTTGGTCACCTGTGACAGGGGAGAGAGATGTGTCAATCGGTGGTTCGGCATTCTGTGTTGGCAGGCTTATCAGTATATTGGTGTGTGACTTGTGGGACTTTGGGATACATGTCTGACATGTCTTGCATGTGTCAAATGAGTGCCATCCATGTGTAGTACGCTGCCTCACAGCTGCTCCTCACTCCCCCCGAGCCAATTACTTGTGTGCGCTGCGCGGTTGCAACACTTGCACTCCTAGGACACACCATTGTCATGACTGTCTGTGCATGTCTACAAGCCTGACAACGACACTGTGATATTGGCCGTTGAAGGTGGTTGGCCACGTGTGTGTAGGCCTATGGTCAGGATATGGCAGGAACAGAGACACACGCAGTAGTTGCCTTGGTGGCCATCCCGGAAGTGAACCACGCCCTGAGCCCCGGGCTATTGATTGCCACTCCTACGCTGGCCCAGCCCACTCCGCTTACGCTTACAGGGGGGACGACATGGCAACATGTCCAGGGTCTACCCCACTGCCTGAGGTAACATGGTAGCGCCCACTGTCTACGACACTACAAACACCAGCAGCATATGTCCACATGGACATGTCTGTGCTCTGCATACTTAAGTCTGTCCAGCACATCCCCTCCACACTTGGCATTGTGTACATTCTGATTCATGGGTCACTTGCCTCCCTCGCACATACTTGGTTCCCGCCTCTCACCACATCCTGCTATTGTGTGGCAGAGGTGCCATTACGTGGATGGCTTGTCTGGATGTCTGGACCCTGTTACCACATTTCCATGTGTTGTCGTGTCTGGTAGGTGAGCATGTTGTTGGCATGTCGTATGTGATGTTGTAACATGTGCATTCCCACAGTTGTGAGTTGTCTGATTGTGGAGTTGAGGTGTGTGGTGTGTTCCGTTGGTACTTACCGACGAGCAGGTGCCATCCTGGAAGCGCTGGTTGATGATGGACTGTCGGAAGATGTAGGAATCATGCACACTGCCTGGGTAGTTGGCGACGACGTTGGTGAAGAGTCCCCGGTGGTCCACTATTGCCTGCACATTGATGGAATGCGTGTGCTTCCTGTTGCGGTAATTGTGTGCAGTGTTGACAGGGGGCACAAGAAGGACATGTGTGCAGTCAATTGCCCCCAACACGTGCGGGAAGCCAGCTATGGCGTAGAAGCCTTGCTTGGTCTCCAGCTGTTCCTGCACAGTGTGGGGGAAGTGAAGGTACTGGGGTACCAAGCTGATGATGGCATCCAAGACAGGTGTGAGGAACATTGATAGGGCTGGCTGTGAGACTCCTCCAACTTTGGCAGTTGTTGGTTGGAAGGTACCAGAGGCCAACAGGTGCAGCACAGCCAGCAGCTTTGTCTGCGGAGGGATGTTGGTTCTCCGCTGTGTTGGTACCGTCAGCCTGTGGGCGATGTGGGTCATAATGCGGACGATGGTCGTCCTTTTGAGCCTGTAGTGGGCAATGACTTCCTCTGGCGTTAAGTCTCCGAGGCTGGTGCATTTTCGGAAGGACCGCTGTCTCATTCTGCGCTGCCTCGGTGGTAGTCCGGGGGGTCCTGGGGGGTGGGGGGCCAGGGGGTATGGGGGGCCTGGGGGGGTGGTGGGTGTTGTGGGCCTCTTGGGCTCCGAGCTGCATGATCAGTAGCTCCATGACATGTGTTGGTCTGCCGATGTGGCTCAGCCAGGGGGGGTGGGGGGCCAGGGGGGTATGGGGGGCCTGGGGGGGGGGGGTGGTGGGTGTTGTGGGCCTCTTGGGGCTCCGAGCTGCATGATCAGTAGCTCCATGACATGTGTTGGTCTGCCGATGTGGCTCTGGGCTGAGCTCCCTTTCTACTGCAGGTTGTCATCCTGCTTACCACCAGTAAAAGGCAGGTATTGAATCCCTGCTGCTAACGCGCTTTATCACCTGTTTTTGGGTCGCATCGCAGATCTGGCTGGTCGTTGTGAATATCGCAAAGTGTGTTTTTCGTGAGTTTTTGCACGGGAACGCCTACTCTGCATATCATTAGCGTTCGTTTTCCCTCTCATCCGTGGCGATGTTTTTGCGGCAGCTATCGCTGGTATACTGACGATGTGGGGAGCTTGCACCAGTTTGTGAATGGGGCGATGATTCTTTCGCCACTTTTGCTGCGCTAAAGTGCCGTTAACTCGGCGATGAGTCCTTGAGAATATGCCCCAAAGTCTCTTGCAGTAGTCCTCATTAATTAGCTGCTAAAGTTGTTTTACAAAAAAGTACTCCTTAATAGTCTTTGGTTATTTATCCAACAAAAGACTTTGTGGTAAGTTGACATGTTTCAGCCTGTGTAAACATTTTCAAAGGCCTCTTCGGGATGAAAGGCAAGGTCCTCTAATTAAAATAATTGTAAGCATCAATTTAATCTGCAGATTGTACTAATTGAAAGGAAATGCCAATGTGTTTTTCAAAAGGCAATCGGTGTGTATGTGTGCATGAGTGGGTGTGTGTTTGTATGTGTGTGTATATTACTTTGCTGTGTGCATCCTAGTCCAAATTGATTCTAATTAGTTATACATCATAGCTCAATGGTTCCTTGCTATCATTTTACTTCTTTGCTGTACTTATGGGTCACATTTAAATGTACAGGTTTAACAATTCATGGCACATTTAACTATTGTAAATGCTGATGCATTATCAAGTGCATCTACCTATCATCACTCTCATGCCTCATGTCTATTGGTGAGATGGATGGAGTGCCCATGCAAAAGCTTATCACTTATGTACTGTAAAACTGCCCACACCTTTGTAATCTATCTCTTCCCTAACTTTATGCCACTGTGTATTTATTGCATAAGACAATGTGTGGAGCTTGGAGCTCGGAGGTGTCTGCACAAATTACAATCATGGGTCCTGAGTCCAAGAACTCAAGAGAGTTTTAAGGCTCTAATATACAGTTATTTACCTGTGGTGGAGCAGAAAATATAGCATGCCCTGACTAAACCTCAGACAGGGGATATGGAATGTCAAAAGTCCGCTCTGGGGGGCTGTGGCAATGTGCCCATGCTCTTTCATGGTCTGGCCTAGATATTCTTGTCTGCCACCTGCATCGATCTAAAGGTGCAGCAGTCTTGACCAAGAACCAAAACAGTGCAGCCTGCATGTTATTGAACAGGAGCAGGCAGCACCCTGCTCTAGGGAAACAAATGTTAATGTCCACTTGTGTTTAACGGGGCTCGAACTCCAAAGCAAAGTCACAATTTGTGCAAGTGGCGCTGAACAGCGGGGACATTTGCTTCAGGCTCTCTCTGTCAGCCGAGGCGGTCCGCAGTCCCACCAGTCTGTCATTTCATAATGCGGCAGTCGTGAAGCCGCCAGCCTCTTGATGGCCGTGGCACCGATAGGTCGCAATCGAGCCCATAATGTTTTGGAGGAAATTCCGCCTATGAATTGTATTTCGTATTTAGAATTGACTCCTGAAGCTGGAGGATTTTCAGCTCCTTCCAAACCTTCAATAAGGTCCTTTGTCTGGTAGGTATCACTGCAGTATTCATTGCAGGTGTTTACTAGTAAATAGCAATACTACAACTCCATTAATAATTTACTATTACAGCATAATGTGCTTAAAAAACAGGGCTCATTGCATTTGAATTCATGCGTACATGGGAAGACAATTCTTATGAACGTCTAACTAATGACTGATTTTTCCAAATGATGAGCTGGATACTAAAAAGTGGGAAAAAAATAAGATTTTTTCTTGATCAAATCATGATTTAGTCCAAAACTGCCATTCGGACTGGAACATCTTAAGTGTTTTACCGCTATAACTCATTCTAACTTTCTTATCTAATCTGTATTAGACCTGTGGAACAGAGAAGCCTCTGGAGATCGCCCAAAATGGAAAAATGCTTCAGACTGGCAGCTAAGTTTCCCTTGAATACCCAAACGGGTCTGCAAGTGTCGCTGGTGTGGTCCGCCCCCAATTGTTCCTGGCTTTGCGAGATGATATTTAAGAAACGCATGAATATCAAGAAAACAGTCTATCTATAAGATGAATTGTGCAGACCTATATAACACCGTCTTTAAAATAGCCTTCAGGATTTCATTTTTAACATGCCAGCAGCTCTGACAACTTCTATAAACAATGCAGACTGCCCAGGCTTGACCCTCAGGTACTCTAGAAATGCGGCAAGTCAACTTAAACTCAATGGACCCAGCTGCGGAAAAGATCATACATATTTCTTTCTGTTCAGAACATTGCTTTCAGAGTTTGATACGTTGTATTATTGTTGTCCAAGTGCGCCCATTTGGAATCAGAAATGACGTCATAAAAATGATATAGTCTGAAGAAGTGAAATGACATGTAGTTTCTTAAAGAGAGGATGGCCCGTACTTTATTATTCGCTTTCGTATATCGTCCTGTCACAAATCAAGTATTCCCTGTCTCTCAAACAGATCTGTCACTTGTATCCAACAATAAAAGTGATTATAAGCTATTTGAAGGAACCATCAGATGGGGGTTGGTTGAGTCCCCCTATGGGATCTTTAGATGTACCAAATGTAAAGCTTGTCAAAAGAGTCAAATCTGAAATTCCTACGCAAATACCAAATGGAATACAAAGAAAATGTCCAAACA
Organism: Calotriton arnoldi; assembly: GCA_963921515.1. Classification (NCBI taxonomy): domain Eukaryota; kingdom Metazoa; phylum Chordata; class Amphibia; order Caudata; family Salamandridae; genus Calotriton; species Calotriton arnoldi. The sequence continues at coordinate 251,370 of CAWUFW010000184.1, forward strand.
TCTTACATGCAAATCCAGCTATTGTGTGTATGTTTTGAAATGCTAGCCTATTCGGCAGCGTGAAGTATAGGTGAAAAGACGTCTATCCTCCTCTGCGAGTAAAGGTTGGATAAGGGGGAAGTCCTCCTAATTGGAGAGTTGCCCTCACACACCCGTTAGGGTGTCATGCTTCATCATTGGGCGTCTTGCTCCTCGTGGGGGTGGCGCTGCAGTCCCCCACGGGCCCCACAAAAGGGCTCTTTCGCGGAGATCTTTTTAGAGGAACGCCGCAGTGGTGAGTGCGGATGTGTGGGGAGTGTGCAAGTGGGTTAAAAATAACGTACCAGTACCCTAGGTAGTATTTCTTCTTAGGTCTGTATGATATAGTTAAAAACAGGCAAAAAAGGAACTCATATACCCTGCTATCAGTGAGGAGGGTCCATTCGTTCTTGCACACTCCCCACACACCCGCACTCACCACTGCGGCGTTCCTCTAAAAAGATCTCCGCCAAAGAGCCGTCTCGTGGGGCCTGTGGGAAACTGCAGCGCCACCCCCATGAGGCGCAAGATGCCCATGATGAAGCATGACACCCTAACGGGTGTGTGAGGGCAACTCTCCAATTAGGAGGAATTCCCTTTATCCAACCTCCCTTTATCCAACCTTTACTCAGAGAGGAAGATAGGCGTCTTTTCACCTACACTTCACGCTGCCGAATAGGCTAGCAATTACTCATAGGAACAGTTACTCTCTAATGATTAACACGTATTACCTTGGGAGAATGGGTACTGGACCTTTTTTTCCCTTGGCTCCCCATCCCTCTCTTTGTGCATCAGATATGTTTTGAAATGGCCATGTGAAAAACAATATGTGGGCAGCACTATGTTTCCTAGTAGGAAACAAATATTGGAACATCTAGGGGCTATTAGGGAGTCAGATACAACGTATCCTATAGAAAGTCATTTTGAGAGGGACCATGAACGAAACCCTGACCTGGTAAAATTCTTTGCCATTAACAGGGGTGAACAGAGCATAAGAGGAGGTGATCATGAATAATCCCTGAGATGACTAGAAAGCAGATATATCCTTGACCTCAATGCGAAACATCCTCAGCAACATAATATTGATGAGGAATTAGTAGTCTTTTTGTAATAATGTAGACTTGCTGAAAATATTTCCCGCGCTCCTCTGCTACTCCACCAAAATGTTATATTTGATGTTTTTCAGTTTTTTAAAGATGAATGTCTTATGAGAGAAACTATTTTCACTGATCTTTATTGGACATAATATGTCAACTCTGTTGGTTAATATTACCCACTGGTTTATATGATTGAAATATGGAGTTGTTTGAGAAGTAAATGGTTATTTTGCCCATGTAGACAATTAACAAAAAATTTTGGGAATGAATTTTAAATTAAATTTATGATATATGGCCATTGATAAATTCAGAAATGCTTTGATATTATTTTGAATTCTACCCCACAGTGAAGTTAAAATGTTGTTACATGGAGACGATGTTGCACTATTCAGCACCTACCGCATTTTCTGCATTATTTGCACTTTAAGGACTTACCCACAATAATAACGAATCTGACTTTGAAAGTATTATTTGGAGAGCTATCCCTTGGTTGTAATAATTGCTTTTTTTGCCATTATTGTAGGCATAAAATTGAACATGTTATTTGTTTCAAATTGTTGGTAATTCATCAGTAAGGTTGCAACTAAAATCAGTGATGATGTATTGTTCTAAGATGGTGGAACTTGGAAGCTCTGCTTTATTGTGGAATTGTATTCCTTTTATAATGTTCACCATTTTCTGTGTTCTGTCACAATTTGTATTGTGAGGGAATTGAGCATGAGCATCTCTGTTGAAATCTGATGCCGAAACGCTCCACAGCTCTCAATAAACTATTGAGTCATGAATACTCGAGTGTCTACTTTCCTGTTTGCCTTGGGGCCAAGTGCGCTTCAGTAGTGTACGGGAGCTGCACCAACGCACAAAAGTGGATGAGGTGGGTCATTGCAGCAGTTGAAGAGGATATATATATATATATATATATATATATATATTTATATATATATATAGGCGTTTTCGCTGTATGAAATAAATATTTCATGCTGAAAGGAATTGGGCTTGGCATGTGTTCTTTTGAAAAGGAAACAATGGATTATGTTTGAGGCTCGCTACCTCGCCGTGAGCCCGCCGCCAATTGAGGCATGAGAACAAGCGAGATACTTTGTTTGAATATATATATATGTATGTATATATATATATATATATATTTATATATATATATATATATATATATATAAATATATATATATATATATAATCCAACAACACAGTCCATCAACGGAAGGCGCACTTGTCAGCTGGTGCATGCGGTAAGGTTGGACTGTCCTTGAAAGTATATTTCTCTCCAAATCAGAAATAACGCAGCACTCTCCTGGAGATATTGCAATTCATTTATTTAGCAAGCCATCTCACTCCTCCTACGTGTTTCAACCACACAGGTCTTGATCACGGTACATAGCGATAGTCCATCTTCGCTTTTACCTATGTGTACCTATCTCCCACATATCCCATTATGAGGCATTGTGGGAGTGGTATTCATCACAAACAAAGCACTAAATTTAAAGCATCATTCATCGTTTGTCAGAGTGGACTTATAAGTATCTCCATGTTTCATGGCATATGTTCTATCATGCAAAATCATTTGTATTAATACGGCATACTGTTACATTTCTTACGCCAATACCAATTATTTCATGATGTTGATCTGTTCATTCAGTCTCATGCCATTGTGTACTAGTGACATATTCAGGCAATTACCAAGTCTGTCATATGCATATTGATGACTATTACAGATCACACCAATTACCAGACTATCGGACTGAGTGTCCCTGTCCCGTAGTGAGATAATTGTTGGACTTAGTGTCCCAATCCTGAGTTCTCTTCCTTGGCTCAGTGCCATAATTGTAACCATGGAGTAATGTAGCGATGTACTGTCCGTAACTATAGCCAATGCAAACTATCGACGTAAGCCGATTTATCTACATACCCACTTTCTACATCCATATCACTAATTGATAAGTCAATTTCATGTTCCAAAAGCACTTATATACAAAACAAAATTTATATGTACAGAGAAAGATAATGGAGAGATTAGTTATGTGAATAGAATTAAAGGTGAATGCACATTTCTTTACCCCCATTCAACCCTGTGGGGAGCTTCGTTTTAAATCTTATAATGAGTCGTGATTCCAAACGTCTCAGTTTGAGAGTCCTGTTACCTCCCCTCTCATGTGGCGGCACGGTGGCTAGGCCACAATATGTCATATTCAGCCAGGTCTTTCCCTCATGTGTCATCATATGCTTTGCCACTGCATATGTAGTATCCTTGTTCTGGGTTGCTCTGATATGCTCCAAAATACGTTTTTTCAGTGGGCATATCGGGCTGCCTATGTAGCGTTTCCCACATAGGCATTCAATCAGATATACTACATATGTGGATTCACAAGTGATAGTCTTGTTGATGTTAAAGACTTTTCCTCGTAGGTCAGTGATGGTTTTCCTGTTTTTGCCAATTTTGCATGACTTGCAGCTACTGCATTTACCAAATCCCTTTTGCAAGTTTTGTCGCCAAGTCTCTGGTTTCCTCATCAGGAAGTGGCTATTCACCAAATTGTCAGATAGTGATGGCACTTTCCTGAATGTTATTTGTGGTCGTGCACCCAACTTCTCTCCGATGTCAGGATCTTTTTTCAAAACCTTCCAGTATTTGCTCAATATTTTCTGAATTTTTAAACTTTCCTCGCTGTAGGTTAAAATCATCCGGATTGTATCATCTTTTTGTTTATCCTTCCTTTTTTCCTTTTTGCTCACCAGAGTCTGAGCTCTTGTTACGGACCTTGCTTTTGCCTCTCCACGTTGAATGTCACTGAATTTATACCCTCTTTTTAGGAATCTCTGTTTGGTTTCCTTGAATTTGGATTCCATTTCTTTGACCTCAGAGCAGTTCCTTTTCATCCTTATGAACTCCCCGTAGGGTATGCTTTTCTTCAACAAATTGGGGTGAAAGCTCGAGCCATGGAGAACACTGTTGGTGGCTGTACTGTTCCGGTAAACTGTGGTCTGTATTTTGTTTGACTCGATGTACACTTTGGTGTCAAGGAATTCTATTTCAGTGGCACTGATGTTGTAAGTGAACTTCAGGCCAACCTCATTGTTGTTGAGGATCGGGAAGTATTCCATGAATTCCATTTCCGTTCCATTCCATAGGAGAAACAAATCATCTATAAATCGCAGCCAAAGTGCCACTTTGTCTGTGTGATGGTTGTTCTCTTCTCTCCAAGCTATGGTTTTTTCCCACCACCCCATCATGAGGTTTGCATAGCTTGGAGAATAGGAAACTCCCACGGTGGTACCGCAGCTTTGGGAGTAGAATGTTTTATTAAACATAAAGACATTCAGGCACATGCATCAAAAGAAAAACCGGTCGCAAACGGGCAGATTCTCAGAATCTGCCCCTTTGCGACCGGTATTTTTGCATTTGGGATGCATCATCCCAAATGCAAAAATCGCAATTTAAGTAATCTCTAAATTGCGATTACTTAAATTGCGATTGCATTTAAGGAATCGCAAATTGAGATTCCTTAAATGCAATGCATTAAAGTAAAAAAATTAGCGATTTCGCTAATAGAAGTCGCAAATTACCATCAATTTGTACTTGATGGTAATTTGCAAAAACTTTGACCATTTATACACACACATGCCCTTGGGGCATGTGTGTGCAAGATGTACTCATATGCAGATTTCAGGGTGCAACAGGGTGTCCTTTTGACACCCTTGCACCCTTGAAATTGAATGCGCAATTTGCGAGTACCTATTAGGTACTCGCAAATTGCGATCGTAGCTCCCATTCATTCCTATGGGCCTCTAGGCCCATAGGAATGAATGGGAAGACTTTCTAATAGCGACTCGCAATTTGCGAGTCGCAATTAAGGAATGTTTAGAAATCGCTATTTTTTTAGCGATTTCTACATGCATAGGCTTTTGCGATTCCTTAATTGCGATTCCTTAATAATCGCAATTAAGGAATCACAAAAGTCTACCTTGATGCATGTGGCAGATTGTTCCTTAAGCAGAGCTCAATCATCTCTATAAGCATCTGAGTGTGTTGTAGTTCTTCTATGGGCCTCTGTTTTAAAAAATACATAACAGCTTGTAGTCCAATCTCATGGCTCATTGATGTGTAGAGGGAAGTGACATCAATAGTTACGAGCAAGTACTCTTCTTGCCAACTAGTTTCCATTAGAATTCTAAGAAAATCCCCAGTGTCTTTGATGTATGAGTTCAAGGTTGGGACAAATGGCGCCAAAAAATGGTCCACATACGTGGCGATATTCTCATACAGTGACCCGCTGCTTGAAATTATGGGTCGTCCAGGTGGTCTGGTCAATGTTTTATGTACTTTAGGCACAAAATAAATGGTAGGTATAATGGGAGTGTCGTTGTTCACGAATAAGGCCTCTTCATCACTTAGTAATCCTCTTTCATGCCAGGTCTTTAATTTGCTGTTCAGTTCAACTACTAAGTCATTGATTGGGGTTCTCTTTAGTTTGCTGTAATTAGTTCTATTGTTTAATTGCTGCATGGCTTCCTGAATGTACTCCTCTTTATCCAACGAACAGAAGATTGGATTTCTACAGGAACAGTTGTTTAAGATACACAGTAGACAGTCTATGTTTGACTCTCTTCGGACTTGGCAGAAGGAGGCCAAACAAAGGTGGTTAAAGATGGAGAGAGATGCACGGAAAGGAAGGATGCAAACCCTTACACAGAAGGCTGTAGCGTGTGACAAAGAGAAACAGGAGGCAGGAGTAGAATGTGAAGATAGGAGATTTTGAATGCATATTGATAAGTCTTATGTGGCCAAGGAGGAAGAGGATACTTTTGTGGAGACTCTGTTAGATACCCGACCCCGCCCCCTTATGCCCTGCAAAGGATAATATATCCTGTGGTTCCCCCTCAGCTACAGCCGCCTGCCCAAAGTGTCCCCGTCTCTACGGCTGTTATACCCACTGCTCCTGTTACTGTGCCCCCTACTAGTTCTTCTCCCTCACCATCTTCGACGACAGTGATATCTGTTACATCTATTGCTCCGGTTTCTGTGCCCTCTAGTCCTTTTTCTCTGGTACAATCTTTGACTAGGGTCCTACCTACTACTCCTGTTTGGGTTATTTATCCTCCATTGTCTTTGGGTACTGACACACCTGTACGTGGTTTTGAAAATAGGGATTTGACGAGATTCAGGGAACGGACAGGTCCATTGGTGCGATCTGAAGTGGGAGAGGATGAGAAGAGGGTTATAGCGACTCAGGCAACGCAATGGGCTCATAATGCCATCTATAGTCTTGACGATATTTTGCAGGTTGTACGTGATTTTGAACCTTTTATACAGCAACATGCCCTTAAGCACATGTCTGCCACGCTGATTTATCTTTGGCATACACATATTGAAACGGAGGCTCCCTAAATATTATTTGATATCAGAGACCGCATTTATGTTACTGACCTAGCACCGGAACAAGTGTTTGGTAATATTTCCACTATACTCTCTTATAGAGGCAGATTATATGAAAAGAGTCCTACTCAGATAACTCAGTTCCCTATGCGTGAAGTCCACCCAATTTATCATCCAGAAATACCTGCATTGACGGATCAGCACGGAACGGTCACTAGCCGGCCATGGCTGCTCGCTTCCAGGAGCAGTGGGTTTATACTCCATGGAAAAGGAGTGAGGTGTTAGCCCTTAACGCTACTCTGCCAGATCCTAGAAAAAACCCTACTGCCTATTTGAAAGATTTGACAGAGGCTGCTTCTTCTACTGTAATGACTCTTGCTGATATTGAAATGTTCTTTGGTCTCCTTGTCCCGGCTGATATTTGGCGACAGGTACATACTCAGGATCATGCCACCGAGGGGGGCGGAACATAGGATGTGAATAGGGGATGGGATTGAGATAGGAAGCCAGGAGATAAACCATGTGCGGAGATACTTGCCTTGCCTGGTGGTATTATTACATATATGCATACATTTATTGCACCTAAGAAGGTAAGCTGGGATAGATTGACTGCCTGTCGACAGAAGAAGGATGAGAGTGTATCTGATTTCTTTACTAGGTTTGAAGATACGTTTTTTAATTACAGTGGGCAGGATATGTCCACAGAAGGGGGAGTCCGCTTGTTTGTTGACAGGTTTGTCACTAACCACCTTCTTGAAATAATGTCCCGTTTGCCGGCGTCTGAAAGCACCTTTTCTACGTCTTCTCCCTCTGTTATTTTTAATATGGCCCAATATTATGAGCACCGAGAAAAGGAGGAAAAAGATAAAAATTATAAAAAGCATAAGGATCTGAAGATGAAGGTGTTGATGCAGCAGGCATATCGGGGTAATACCAGAGGACAAGGCCGGTCCTTTACGACAACTCCCACGTACTAGGCAGCCTTCAACAACACCTTTGGGACAGAATCAGTGTGCCTATTGTAAAGAAGAAGGACATTGGCGTAGCCAGTGCCCTGTACTTTTGCAGAAGGCTTCGTCCCCTAGAGGACGAGGTTCTGGTGGTAGGGGCTGTGGGACCCATCGACCCCTGAATACTGCGGCTCCTATGGGCAGTTCTGATAACAATTATTTTGATGACCCAAGAGATGGACAGTACTACAATGATGATTATGATTTTGATGATTTGACAGGTATGTCCTATAGCTAGGACAGACAGAGACAGGGTGAGGGACCAGTTCACATACCTATAGATCAGCGTGGTCCTTATGTTAAAGCGGATTTGCAGGGTTCGACTAAGGAATTTTTGGTGGATACAGATGCAACAAAAAGTTCTGTTTCCCGACATATGGTCCCTGGGGCGGCCCTGTCTGGCCATAATAATGTTTCGGTGGGTTTTTCAGGAGTACTGGTTGTAAGCTCCATTTCACGACCCCTTGCACTTACTGTTGGTCCTTTTGCTGTGGAGTCCCAATTTCTATTAACTTCAAATTGTGGTGAGAATCTGATGGATTTGGATTTATTGAAAAAATTACATGCTACTATCTATTGTTCTCCTGATGGTGTTTCTATTACCATGGGTCCGGATGTGAGTACTAGACAGTGTCTGTCCCAAGATGCGCCCCTTCCAGCTGAGTTTGATCAGGTACCACCCACGTTATGGGCCATTGGTGATACTGATGTGGGTCTATTGCATATATCACCAGTTTCTAAACAAGTCAAAGACAACGCCATTTTGCCTCGCATTCCTCAGTAAAAAATACTGCAGGCGGGAGAACAGGCCCTTCTTCAGATTATTCAGGATTTAATACGTAAGGGAGTGGTTGAGGAAACCTCTGGCAACGTTTGTAATAGTCCTATTCTCCTGGTCCTTAAAAGGGCACCCTTGGGTTCTTCTGATGCTACTGATGACGTTTATCGTTTTGTGATTGATCTGCGAGAGGTCAATAAAATAGTGGTTCCACAATTTCCGGTGGTTCCTGATATCACCACACTTTTAACAATGATTCCACCTACCGCTAAGTTCTTCTCTGTTATTGACTTGAAAAATGCTTTTTTTTAGTATTCCTATACATCCAGATAGTAGGTATTTGTTTGGATTTACACTGGCCGGCAGGAGTTTTCGATTCTGTCCCCCTCCTCAAGGCTATACTGAGAGTCCTAGTATTTATAGTCAGGAACTAAAGAGTCAGTTGGATTCACTCTCGCTTTCCCCAGGTAATGTATTGGTGCAGTATGTTGATGATCTGTTTATTGCTTCTGATACGGAACAAGCTTGTAAGGATATTACAGTGAAACTGCTGTTGCATTTGGCACATCATGGCCATAAGGTATCTCTTTCAAAGTTTCAGTATTGTCGACAGGAGGTTACCTATTTAGGTCACCTACTGTCGAAGGAGGGTAGGAGGTTGACTCCTGACCGCATTAGTACTTTTGTTAAACTGCCCATTCCACAAACTCAAAAAGATGTACATGCTTTCAAAGGTATTACTTCCTACTGTCGTCAGTGGATTCCAAACTCGTCCTTACTAATCAAACCTTTGCTTGCATTAACAACGAAAACAGTGCATGAGCCTTTAACTTGGATGCCAGAATGTCAGCAATCTTTCGAGCAATTAAAAGCTGCGCTTTGCTCGACTCCAGTGCTTAGCACACCTAACTATAGGTAACCGTTTGTGCTTTATGTCCACAAGATGGCTGGCAGTGCACTTTCTGTCTTGACCCAGAAATTTGGGGATAGACAGAGACCTTGTGCTTATTTCTCTGCTGTGCTTGACCCTGTTGCTAGGGCCCTTCTGAGCTGTCTGAGAGCGGTCGCAGCTGTGGCCACTTCAATCAGGCAATCGGCTGGACCCGTACTCGATACAGACCTCACAGTTATGATACCCCATGCTGGGGATACACTTTTGAATAAGACAGAGTCACAGCACCTCACCAGTGCACGTCTTACTGGTTATGAATTGACATTGTTTGCTAAACATATCACGATCAAAAGATGTGCCACTCTGAACCCAGCCACGTTACTGCCCCTCCCCTCTAAGAATAATGCAGTTGACAAACATGACTGTATTTTCTGAACAGAAGAAGAGACGAAGGGACGGGTAGACTTGACTGATGTTCCCTTGTCTGACCCTCAAGGAGAACTATATGTTGATGCCTCTTGTTTCAAATTACCAGATGGCACCACTACTGCAGCTTATGCTATCACTATATTGCATACAGGGGTAGAGACATCATGAGTCCCCTATCAGTCTTCTCAAGCCGCTGAACTTGTTGCCCTCATCCGAGCTTGTGAATTGAGTGAAGGGTTGGTTGTTAATGTTTATTCAGATAGTCAGTATGCATTTGGGGTGGCCCATAATTTCGGTCGATTGTGGGCAGAGAGAGGGTTCCTTACTTCTCATGGCACTAGAATACAGCATGGACACCTCATATTGCGATTGTTATCTGCACTAACGCTTCCTAAGAAATTGGAAATAATCAAGTGTAGCGCCCACAAAATGATCACTGATGATGTGGGTAGAGGGAATGCATTTGCAGATCAGGGAGCTAAGGACACCGCCCGAAGTTAAATGAAGAGAATGTTTGTTGCAGATCCAGTTAGATTGGTTCCTGAGATTGCTACGTTTGAGGATACAGTTGAGAGTGTAAAGGAGATACAGAGTGAAGCCACGATAGAGGAATTAGCAAAGTGGCAGGAAAGTACAGCACAGTTAAATGAAAAGGGATGTTGGATTAATAAATCTGGGGAGCAGAAATGGATGTTACCTGATGCATATGTACTTCCTGTGGTTACTATGGCGCATGGCCCAGCTCATATTAGTGCAAAAGGCATTTGTAAATTGTTAGCTCCAGTTTGGCACAATGATAACATTTCCAAAACAGCTGCACATTTAGTGAAACATTGTATGATTTGCATGAAGCATAATCCAGGGAAGGTTACCCCTACACCACCTGGTAACTTTGCACCACCTACTTTTCCGTTCGAGGTTCTTCAAATGGACTTTATTGAATTAGAACGATGCAATAATCTCAAGTACGTTTTAGTGGTTATACTTGCGTTCAGTAAATGGGTTGAGGCTTACCCCACTAAAGACAATATGGCCATTACAACTGGGAAGGAACTCCTTAAAGAGTTCTTTCCTCGTTTCGGAATGCCCGAGTTATCTGGAGTGGTAACGGCTCTCATTTTAATGGGAAAGTGGTTAAATTATTTTGTGAAGGTTTGCACATTAAACAGAAATTTCATGCTGCCAACCACCCGCAGTCAGTGGGCCTTGTTGAGAAGTACAATGGTACGTTCAAATTGAAATTGGCAAAAATCCAAGAGACGACAGGGTTGCAATGGCCGGATGCTCTTCCATTAGTTCTTTTGTCAAGCAGAACTACAGCACATTCTAGAACTGGGTTTTCTCCATTTGAGGTGATTTTTGGGTGCCCAGCGAATGTCTGGGGTGTCCCCCGCCCAAAGAAATTCTCAGAGATTGAATATCCTGTGTTGCTTGATTATCTTGGGTAGTTAACAGAAAGCCTGCGTTCTCTTCACCAACAGGTGCAAGACACCCTACCTCCGAAACCTGAGGGACCTGGCCACAACATCCAGCCTGGAGATTACATTTTAATAAAGAACTTTCAGAGGAAGAAAAGTCTGGAACCCAGATGGAAAGGACCTGAGCAGGTTCTACTGGTCACCCAAACGGCTGTGAAGGTTGCAGGTCGAAAGAATTGGGTGCACGCCACCCATTGTGAGAAGGTACCTCTGCCGCTGCCTTACGGCCAGTGGGTCAAGGAAGGAGTAGGGGATGTCGAATGTGAGCAAGTGCCTAGGTTTGTGCCTTTTAGTGATGCCCAATTGATATGGACCAGAACAGATCAGGAGAATGATGATGTTTTGAACGAGGCTGTTCCACCTGAAATACGAGCTGTCCAAGAGCCTCTGTTCTCCAATCATACGGTGCCTGGGGCTGTCAGGTATAATCTACGTCCTCGAATGAGGACCACTGAGCCGAAAGAGAAAAAAGATTAGGGATGGACTGAACAAGGTAGGCCAGTACTGTGTAGCAGTACCGACGAGAGGTTCTAACATTCTGCATTTGCTTCGCTTTTGTTGTCTGAACATTAGTTAGGAAAGAAGGTATACCTTAATAGTATACCGTTTCTGTCGGCGTGGGATAGAGTAGGATGAGCTTAGGACAGAGCAAGCTCCACCGCCGGTGCTCAAGACTGCCAACTGTTTGATGGACGATAGGAGCCTGTACCAGTGAGGCTCTGACGGACACTGGGAACACTTACGTTTTATCACCTTGCGTTTTTTTTGTTTTATCTCATTATGCATCCTTTTGGTAGTCCTGTTGATGAGGAGGAGCAGCCAATAATTCCAAGTCAACGTCGTGTAATTTGGTCCATTCAAAGTAAAATTGTATGTGTTGTTGCTCTAGTAATGGTGGTAATAACAGTATGGGTGTGTTATGGTTTTTGGAGGATGTATATGATGCACACACACTTACCTGAGTGGACCCATTTCCCTGGGGAGAGACAAGAGGGCTACAACAATAATGTATTTGTGGCAGCGCATAAGAGATTTTTTGGGAATGGGACTTCCTGCTATCCTATTGGTTCTGTTGCTAGTCTCTGGACAGCATATCCTTTGTCACTTGTTAATTATACGTATACTCAACCATCAGATTTCGTAGAAGTGAAGGGTATGTTTGGACTTGGTTATCCCGGGCCATGTTTATATCACAGAAAGCCACAGGGTGAGGGTTACCCCGGGTGTGACAACAATACATATTGTGATAGTTTTGAAATGGAAGAGCAGAATATAACACTTGTGGGTTTGCATTATAAAGAGATAACGGTACCCCGAAAAGCTGGTTACTATGCTGCTTGTTGCCCCATAGTGAACTTTACGGATACTTCTTTGTATATAAATTGTTCAGGAACAATATTATACAAGCAAACATTTTCCCTAGAGCATAAATCAGTTCCATATACGCTTGGAATGAATTCCAGGTATTCAGCAATAAATTATGAGGGGCTGATACACGCACATCCTGGGTTTTATTTTTTGTCCAATGGGACTTATTCCAATATTTACAATGGGACTGACGATGTGGCACTTGGAATGGTGTTGCCTCTAGGTGTCCCATGTAAAAATATCGAACTGAAAAAGAGATGGGTGAAAAGAGCATTGACGAAAGAGTTTTGCGAAGGAGTCACAGATTTAGAGGTGAATAGTTATAGTAATGGTATTTCATTTGGGTATATTTTGTCCTCCATATTTACTTTCGGGTGTACGGCTATGGCCAGGGAAGAAAAATCCAGAGAATACTTCGGATCTAAATTGCAACTTCTGTCCAATACCACAGTGGCGGAGCTGAAAGATATTACTACCCAATTGGAAAGTATGCAGGTGTATTCAGAACAGACTAGATATGCAGTAGATTTTATATTGGCCAATTCTGGTGGTGTTTGTGCTTTAATTGGCGATCAGTGTGTTATGGGGATAGAAAATTTGGAGAAAAACATAACACAACACATTCTGGACATCATTGAGAATGTCAAGGGCATGGAAAGTGGGAATTGGAGTTGATCACTGTTTGGTAGTTGGATTTTCAAGGAACTGATTTATCTTATAGTGGTGTTAGTGTTTTGCTGCATCCTTATTCAATGTCTTCCTTTTTGTTCTTCCTATAGCGCCTCTGTTTTTACGCCCAAACAGAAAATATCAGCTCATGTTAGAAATGCCACTGTGATGTTGCAGAATGATACTGAGGATTTAAGGCATATTTGAGGATTCCTCCCTCCTTGCTGTCCCCCTTTCTAACGATGATGGTCAGGACTGCCCATGATTCTGTCTCATTTCTATTTTATTTTTTATGTTTCATTGCTTTCTGACGTGTTTATATTGTTATAGTGTTATTGCCGATATTTCTTTTCACTTATTAATAAATGTCTTTAGCTCATGCTAAAAGGAGGGTCTGTTAGATTAGGCCCGCTAATGCTTTCGCAATGTTGTATCTTAGTTAGCATTCGCTACACCATTTTCTTCATAGGCGCCATTTTAGGCTGTTCTAAACTGATCTCGTCTATTTCAGAGAAATGGTCTTTGCTAAGTTTTGTTTCTGAAATGTTAGGTTTTGTTTCGGTAATGAGTAGACTGTTCATGTCAGCGCATAGCTTTCTCACTAGATAGAGGCCCTCTCCCATTTGTCTGGTGGCAGGCCCAGGGTGAAACGACCTTGGATTGTGCTAGGTTGTGTAAGATACGAGAACTGAAACCTTTTTTTGTATTTTACTGTCCAGCTGCATCTGCCTGTAAAATTCCACTGTGGGCATGTCTTTGCCCACCTATGAAATGTACATAATGTATCTTTATGCTTGCTGTTTTTTAGTTCCCTCTGTAGCACTCTCATTGACTGTACAGACGGGGGCTCCCCTCTGAGTGTGTATGAATAAACAGTTATTGGTTCATATTCTCCACTGTCTGACCGACTCTTCATTTGGTACGGAAGGCTGAGAGGTGGTCATCAGTGACCCGGGTGGCCCCAAGTGGGTCAGTTCCTTCAGTATATATGTATTTATAGTATGTATATATATTTCACACACACGCACACACACACCACACATATCTATGTATTCATATATAGACATAGGGTGGGCACTTTTCCTTGTTTCACTGCTGCACTTAGGAGCTTCTTGAGGGAGAGTGGTACTGCCTGGGGTGCATAAATCATGACAACAAATGGGGTTCTAAGGCCAGGTTCTAATGTTCTATACTAAAAACCTCTTTGGTGCACAGAATGTTTGATTAAAGCAGAAAGTCATTCACCTTAGGCCTTCTTTTTCCTGGCACTGAGAAGATTAGATTATGGAGAAGGCTCTTGAAGTTCTTCTGCGATGGTCTCATGCTCTTTCAACTGGCCATCCACAACGTGCCCCGACTGCCAGGGGTTCTGTGGCATTGCTGCAACATTTTACGTAAGGGTGATTTTGGGATTAATATGCATGAAGCTGAGGTGCTGTCAGACTCTAAAACTCAGGTGAACAACGCAGAAATGCGTAGACCAAAAGAATCCTAAGCCCTGTTGTCCTGAGTGGATGGCATTGCCTATTCTGCTGGCAGGACTAAAACGTCATTTCAAATCCTGTTTCCAGTTGGCAAAGAGAAAAATTAGCAGCCTCTGTCATATATGCCTGGCTACCAGCAGTGCAAATTAAGAGCCTAAGTGTTGAAATAGATGCTCATTACAAGCAGCAGCGGACATACCTACATTTCATTAGCTGCTTTCTGATAATCATCTTGTTTGGCCCTCCTCTTACCTTAATTAGTCAATCCTTCTCATCTGCCGTCAACACCCAACAAAAATGATAGCTTGCTCACCATAATTGTTTCCATTAAAGATCATAACTACTGTTGACCCCACACCCAGTCAAGAGAAGTGTGATCACAGGCATATAGTTGCAGCACACACATGAAAATAATTAGAGGAAACCTTTCCTCTGACCCTCATTTTATGGGCCAGGTTGTTTGCCAATTGCCATGCCATATCTGAAAATGGCTTTATACATACAGCACCTGTGATAGAAACTTGGAGGCATAGAGGATGAGATGTGTCTCCTTCTGCTCTGTAAACCAAAGTTTTCTTGAGGTCATTACGTTGTCATCAGCACAGAAATAAACAAACAGAGAAAACATATGAGGGTTAAAGGAAATGAAAAAAGATAGGAATGCTTTCAGGTACAAAAAATGCTGACAAGTATAAAATGAGGATTAAGGAATGACTAAGACAAAGAGGTGCAATCAGGAGAATGATTGAAAAAAAGGCTTAAGCACTAGTTGCACAGGCAAAAAAGATATTTGCAACGCTAATAGTTTTGCCTTTTTGTTATATGAAGCATTTACCAATAGTGGAGTGACTGGGTGCCTTTGATGGCCCAGCTGACTTTAAAAGGAATCTTCAGAACTAAGCAGCAAATTGGGATTCAACAATATGAAAACTGGGAGGAGGCCTCCTGTGCTGTACATACTGCATTAGAAATGTAAGCTGTAGTCTCACAGCAAAGTGTTATGAAAGGAAGTTAGAAGATTAATTTTGTGTTGTGAGCTGTGAACCTAAAAGACAAACACAGCAACATGAAGTATCGTAGATTCTTTCATTAGAATGTCCACCTAATGCAATCACCTACTGACATACTGTTAGGAAGTGGATTACTAGGTGAAGGACATGGTAGTCTACTTCAAGTTATATTGGCACTATTCCTTACTAGGTCCAGTTAGGCCACAATAATAGTAGCTGTAGCACAGATTAGACCGGCTTAACTAAGGAGAAATATGTAGGGCATGTATCATTATTAAAACAGTTAAAAAGTAAAGAAAAAACACAATAAAAATCTCACTTCAATTTATAAAAATTGTATACATTTGTAATCTTTAAATAGACACCAAACCAACAAAAATCTGATGTAGGGAACCAGAGATATGATTTTTCAAAGTTTTAGATGTTCCTAGTGCCATTAAGTGCAAAGCACCACCCATGGGTATCAGATTGCTCCAGACAAGTTGAAAGTGAAAAGTTAAGGCAAGCACCATGGAGTGCGGGTTGGATACAGGTGCCATGTTTGATCTGGTGGAAAGTTTTCCCTCTCTGAAATGAAACTCAAAGATCCTCGTTGGAGCAAGGAATGGAAGTCAAAGTTCCTCAGCAGGGCAAGGCAGCAGGCTGTGACCAAAATGTGCTCCAGGAGGATGGATAGTCA
Source organism: Calotriton arnoldi (assembly GCA_963921515.1). Classification (NCBI taxonomy): domain Eukaryota; kingdom Metazoa; phylum Chordata; class Amphibia; order Caudata; family Salamandridae; genus Calotriton; species Calotriton arnoldi. Next base: position 267,671 of record CAWUFW010000184.1, read on the forward strand.
TCACACAAAATTCCAGTGAAGCTAGTGACTTTTGGTGGGAATGCTCCAAGTGGGAGGAATTTAAATTTCATGCCCAAGCAAGGTCCCTTGCTGGCCAGATATTTCAGGCACCTTCACACAGTGAATATGTCTACCTTGGGACATAGAAAATCTTTTGGAAGTCAGGATACTTTCAGCGGTACAAACCAAAAAGCCGAGTCTGACCAGCAGTGCGAAGTTGTTGGCTGTGACTCAGCGGCAGTCTGGTGGTTACTTATGATTCTTTTTGTAAAAATCCTTGAAAAAGTTCTAGCATTTAGGGTTAGGCAGAAGGAGCCCCTGCTGACACTTTTCTAAGGTCTGCAGGTCATTAGGAACACCACTTCGGGTTCAGGACTCAATACAGGTGAAGTCACCAACAGGCTGCAGTTGGAACTGGTCATCTGGGCTCTTTAGGAAGGTGGGCTTCTTGCAGCTTTTGTGTCCCTGTAACGTAACAGGAGGCTAGGCAACTAGCCTTATGTCCCTGTAACTCAACAGGAGGCTAGGCACCTAGCCCTTGGAGTCCACTCTTCTGTCCTGGGTTCAAGTGAAGGCAGGTCCAGTTCTTGGGGTTTTCCTTCTCAGGTTTGAGTAGGAGCAGTCCTCACTCTGGAGTCTAAAAGTGGTTCAGCAGGTTCAGTCCTTCATCTGTCTTCCTCAGGTCCAACAGTGTTCTGAAGAAGGTATCCAGGGGTGCCACTTTTATGCCTGGAATTAACTTGTGTGTCAAGGAAACTCTCTGTACAATTGGAAACAATTTATCAGGGACAACCCTACTCACTTTAAAAACCCTTCCTGGGGTTTTGGCCCTGGAAGATACAACAGTGCCCTGCTCTGCCAAAATCAAAACCTAATGAGGCGTGTGTAACCATTCCTAAACAGATGTTCTAAATAACTGATGACAAAACGTGTTTGTAAATTGTGTACCAAATTTTGATTCCAGTCTTTCATTTTTCGATGTAACATTCATACTAATAGGTCACATGACAAAATCTTCTATTGCAGAGCAGTCTGTCTAATTAATAATTATTAGGCAAGTCCCTATTTATGATCCCCTGTGATTGGCTACAAACACAAGGAGGATGGTCTGCAACTAACAGCGGAGCACCATCCCTGTGTTTTCATTCTAAATTGGAAAGATTTTTTTGTACCAACCCACGTTCATCAAAGGAACTGCTATAGCTATTAGAAAACAAGAAGGATGAGATTTATAATGAAGGCACACAACACAAGGCAGCAAGCAAAGTTGCTGTGCAATTCTGGGTGAAAGGCCGAGAGCAGACCTTAGCCATATCTATGAATATGTGGCACTGTTTTGTTCTTGCAGTGCTCTTGCGCAATTTAGGCAGCCATACACCAACGCAGACATCCCTGTGCCATAGTACAAGGGCGTCTGCATTGTCGGAAGCATAGGTAATAGAAGACGTCCCTTCCATTACAAAAGATATGATTCAAGGCTGTTACTACTTTGTCTGTGTGACGTACAGCGCAGCACACATGCAAAGAGGAAAAATGAAAACATTTATTCTTGTCACGCCTGCCTCGAGGAGGTGAAAGAAAAACCTATTCGTGGTTGCATCACCTGTGGAGTTATGTAGCTTACATTTAGGGGCGGATTATTATGTTGATTGGAGGCTTTCCGATCGACATCTGCAGTTTCAATTCCGACCGACTAATAACAATGTAGGCGGTCGGAATTGAAACCGACTGGTCATTCCGGCTGGATTCTGACAGGCTCAAGTAGCCCTTCGGCCAGTCGGAGGCCCCAACTTAATCCCTGAGGACACCGTTTCCGCCATCAGGATTACGATGTCCGTTTCCGACAGGCTTTCCATATCGGGCTTTTCGACATGGAAAGTCTGTCGGAAAGCGACTTTGGGTGCCCTCTAAGGGCCCCCTTTCATCCACGGCCTCTGGTTGGGGGCCCAGGGGGGACCTAGGGTGCCCCCTGTTAATCCCAGCACCACATGGCAGACACCTTGAGGTGCCTGCCAAGCGGTGCAGGGATTACCAGAATCTCCCATTTCTACATGGGAGCTTGTGTTACGGCCAGTTTACGGCCTCAGCTCAAGCTCCCATAGAGAAATGGGAGTATGCAACCGCCCCATGTACGGTCGCATTGTAATGGCGGTGTCTGGACAGCCAACCAGAGGTCGATCCATCCCAAGACCGCAGTGCCCGAGATCTTAATCATGCCCTTAGTCTCCATTTTAGCTTTTCATTTTCACTTAGCATTGTTTTCTGATAATGGTTTGCACATGTTTTCCCTATTGCGAGAATGTGCCATGCATGCATTTATTCCTCATAGACAATGTCACCCTGTAGTCTGCACATTTAGTTCCAGGGTCACACAACTCAGACTATGATGCATTGTTCTATTTTCTGTGCTCGTAGGAGACAATTCTTCTCTTTCAGTCTAATTAAAGTGTTTTTCTGCAACTTTGGCACAGTATAATAAACTTGCTGTCCTGGTATAAAAACAGAGTCTATGCTAAAGTCAGTAAGAGGTTCACTTCCCGCCGGAGTCATCATGGAATGCTGCTATGAGCAGTAACTGAGATGCAGTTCCGCTGTCCTCAGCCTTCATCCTGAGGAGGAAGATAGTCAAGCAAGAAGAAGTATGCAGACTTGCACTCTCAAGACAGAATGCATTTGTTAATGCACTAAGAGCCTGACATACAGTACCATGGTAAGGGTTGCGGTAATTCCATTAGGCCTGGCACATGGGTACTCCCAACATCCTCTCTTTAGTACAGAAAAATTAGTAATAGGTAGGAGTAATCTTAGTAACACTGTGAACAATTAACCTTTTCGCTGCTAGGCCTCCCCCCTCTTGTGCTAAGCCTTTTTTGGCTATTTGGGGTAATTTGCACTTAGGCCCCTGTAACATTTTGTCCACATAAGGTATCCACGCCAAATTTGTGTCCTTTTCTTCCAGCATCTTGAGGATTCTAAAGGTACCCAGGCTTTGTGGATTCCCAGCTTCCTGACATACAGTACCAAGGTAAGGGTTTAGGTAATTCCATTAGGCATGGAACATAGGTACTCCCAACATGCTCTCTTTAATACAGAGAAATTAGTAATAGGTAGGAGTAATCTCAGCAACACTGTGAACAATTAACCCCTTTGCTGCTAGGCCTCCCCCCCCCCTTTTGCTAAGCCTTTTTTTGGCTATTTGGGGTAGTTTGCACTTAGGCTCCTGTTACATTTTGTCCACATAAAGTAGCCACGCCAAATTTGCATCCTTTTCTACCAACATCTTGAGGATTCTAAATCATACCCAGGCTTTGTGGATTCCCCTGGAGGACACCCAGAAATTAGCTGAAATACAGCATTTTTTTTAAATGGTAAAAAAGTGCTGCAGTAGAAAGCATCTGTTTTTGTCCCTGCAAATGGTATCAACAAAGGGTTTGTGGTGCTGAAATCACCATCTTCTCAGCTTTCAGGGACAGGCAGACATTTGTCAGAAAACAAAATATTTCTACACGGGTTTGGCCTTTTACTGTGACATAGCCTATTTTTGCTATTTTTTGTGCTTTCAACCTCCTTCCAGTTGGCGGTAGAAATGGGTGTCAAAGCAATAACTGATGCCAGAAAGCTATACATTTCCTAAAAGTAGACAAAATACTAAATTCAGCAAGGGGTCATTTTTCTAGATTCTACAAGGTTTTTTTATAGAAACTAAAAGATGAAAATAAAAAAAATATTGAAATTGAGTTGAAAAAAACAACCATTTGTGCCAATGTTTTCACCTGTAACTTCTAAGTATGACAGATTTTTTAAAGCAATATACTGTTACATCTGCTGGGCCCTTATAGTTGTGGGGATATGCAGGACTTGTAGGTTCACCAAGAACCCGAGGAACCCAGAGTCAATAACTGAGCTACGTCTTGCAATGGTTTTTCATTGTGTACCAGGTATATAGCAATTCATTTGGTAAAATATAGAGTGAAAAATAGGTACCAAGAAAACCTATATATTTCTGAAATGGGATCATAATGTAGAGGTTTAGAAGTAGTGGTAATTTTCACATCGCCAAAATTGTGGGTACCCAAACAAGCATGTGAATAAGAGGTCATTTTTCAAAATGATTTTTTTTTTATAAATGATCTTGCATTTAGAAGGCAGAAATGCAAAGAAAGTCAATTGGTAAAAACACTTGTTCTACTATTTTGTGTACCCATAAGCCTCCTGATAAAAATCTTACCTCACTTGTGTGGGTAGGCCTAGTGCCTGCAACAGAAAACGGCCCAACACGGAACGTGGACACATCACATTTTTCCAGTGAAAACTGACTCTTTTTATGCAATGTGCCTAGCTGTTGATTTTGGACCTTAGCTCAGCCGGCACCAAAGGAAATCTAGCAAACATATACATTTTTTAAAACTGTATATCCAGGGGTATCCAGGATGGGATGACTTGTGTGGCTCTCACTAGGTTCTGTTACCCAGAATCCCTTGTAAACCTCAAACTTTGTCAAAAAAACTACATTTTCCTCACATTTCTGTGATGGAAAGTTCTAGAACCTGTGAGGAGCCACAAAATGCCACCCACCCAGCGTTCCCTAAAGTCTTCCAATAAAAATGGTACCTCACTTGTGTGGGTAGGCCTTGTACCCGTGGCAAGAAATGTCCCAAAACGCAATGTGGACACATCCCATTTTCCAGTGAGAAAGGGCCCATTTTTCGCAATGTGCCTAGTTGTGGATTTTGGACCCTAGCTCTGCGCACGCCTAAGTAAACATAGCAAACCCACACATTTTTGAAAAATAGACACCCATGGGAACCCAGGATGAGGTGACTTCTGTGGCTCTCACCAGGTTCTAATACCCAGATTCCCGTGCAAATCTCAAACTTTGAGAAAAAAAAAGAAAATCCTCACATTTCTGCGATGTAAAGTTCTGGAATCTGTGGGGAGCCACACAATTCCAGCCACTCAGCATTTCCCAAAGTCTCCTGATAAAAATGGTATCTCACTTGTGTGAGTAGGCCTAGAACGCGTGACAGGAAACTCCCAAAACTCAACGTGGACAAATCAAATTTTTCCAGTGAAAATTGACCTTTTTTTCGCAATGTACCTAGCTGTGCATTTTGGACCCTAGCTCTGCCGGCACCTAAGGAAACCTAGCAAACCTATACATTTCTGAAAACTAAGCATCGAGGGGAATCCAGGATGAGGTGACTTCTGTGGCTCTTACCAGGTTGTGTTACCCGGAATCCCTTGCAAACCTCAAACTTTGTGAAAAAAACAAATTTTCCTCAAAGTTCTGGAATCTGCCAGGAGCCACAAACTTCCACCCATCCAGCATTACCCAAAGTCTCCCGCTAAAAATGGTACTTCACTTGTGTGGGTAGGCCTAGTACCCACAACAGGGAATGGCCCAAAACGTACTGTGGATACTTCAAAATTATCGACTACAAAAAGACCTTGTTTTGTTTTGTGAGCGAGTTATCTGCGTTTTTGATCCCGGGATCGGTGGCCATCTAGGGAAACCTACCAATTCAAGACATTTCCAAAAACTAGACACCCGGAGGAGTCCAGGAAGGTGTGACTTGCGTGGATCCCCCACAAGTGAGGTATCATTTTACTCAGGAGACTAAGGAAAACGCTGGCTGGTAGGACATTTTGTGTTAGCGCTGTGATTCCAGCCAGAAATGTGAGGAAAATGTGATTTGTTTTGCTAAATATGAGGTTTGCAGTGGATTCAGGGTAGGAAAACATTGGGGGATCCATGCAAGCTATACCTCCCTGACCTCCTCCTGGTGTCTAGTTTTCAGAAATGTTTGGGTTTGGTGGGTTTCCCTAGATGGCTGTCGAGCCCGGGACCAAAAACGCGGGTGCCCCCTTGCAAAACCTGGTCGTTTTGTGATAGATAATTTTGATGTCTCCACAATACGTTTTGGGCCCTTCCCTGCTGTGGGTACTTTGCCCACCCACACAAGTGAGGCACCATTTATATCAGGAGACCTCTGGGAATTCTGGGTAGTAGGATATTTGTGTCAGCCCGGTGATCCCACAACTTTCCCACACAGAAATGTGAGAAAAATTAGATTTTTTCAGCTAAATATGAGGTTTGCAGGGGATTCTGGGTGGGAAAACTTTGGGGGTCCACGCAAGTCACACTTCATTGGACTAACCCAGGTGTCTAGCTTTCAGAAATGTGTGGGTTTGTTAGGTTTCCCTAGATGGCTGCCGATCCCGGGACGAAAAACGCAGATGCCCCCCTATCTATCACAAAACAACCTGGTTTTGCAAGGGGGCACCCGCATTTTAGGTACCGGGTTTGGCGGCCATTTAGGGAAACCTACCAATCCCAGACATTTATGAAAACTAGACACCCGGTGAAGACCAGAGAGGTGTGGCTAGCGTGGATCCCCCTATGTTTCCTACCCAGAATCCCCTGCAAACCTCAAATTTAGCTGAAAAAAAAATCACATTTCTGTGTGGGAAAGTTGTGGATCACAGGGCTGACACAAATTTCCTACCACCCAGCATTACCCCAGGTCTCCCGATAAATATGGTACCTCACTTTTGTGGGTGGGCCAAGTACCTGCAGCAGGGAAGGGCCCAAAACATATTATGGAGACATCAAACTTATCTATCACAAAACTACGTGGTTTTGCAAGGGGGCCACCTGCATTTTTGGTCCCGGGCTCGATGGCCATCTGGGAAAACCTACCAAACCCAGACATTTCTGAAAACTAGACACCAGGGGGAGTTCAGTGAGGTATGGCTTGCGTGGATCCCCCAATATCTTCCTACCCAGAATCCCCTGCAAACCTCAAAATTAGCAAAATAAATCACATTTTCCTCACATTTCTGGCTGGAATCACTGCGCCGGCACAAATGTCCTACCACTCAGCATTCCCCTCAGTCTCCAGAGTAAAATGATACGTCACTTGTGTGGGTCCGCCAAGATCCTGCGACTGGGAATGACCAAAAACATAGTGATTGAGGGTATAGCACAGCAAACTCTAAGCGCTATATTTTTTTTTTTTAAAGTTTTAAGGCGACTTTGCATTGGACACCCACACAAGTGAGGTATAATTTTTATTGGGTGACTAAGGGGAATGCTGGGTGGTAGGACATTTTGCCAGCACGGTGATCCCACACAGGAATGTAAGGAAATTGCAATTTCTTTTAGCTAAATTTGAGGTTTGCAGGGGATTCTGGGTAGGAAAACATTGGGGGATCCACGCTAGCCACACTTCCCTGGACTCCCCCGGGAGTCTAGTTTTCAGAAAGGCCTGGGTTTGGTAGGTTTCCCTAGATGGCTACCAAGCCGGGACCAAAAACGTATGTTACCCCCTTTCAAAACCAGGTCGTTTTTTGTGACAGATAAGTTTGATGTCTCCACAATGCATTTTAGGCCCTTGTCTGTCACAGGTACTTGGCCCACCCACACAGGTGAGGTGCCACTTTTATCGAGAGACCTTGGGGAACATGAGGTGGTAGGAAATTTGTGTCAGTCCAGTGATCCCACTACTTTCCCACCCAGAAATGTGAGAAAAAAGTGATTTTTGTCACCTAAATTTGAGATTTACAGGGGACTCTGGTTAGGAAAACGTTAGGGAATCCACGCAAGTCACACCTCCCTGGACTCCCCTGATGTCTAGTTTTCAGAAATGTCTGTGATTGGTAGGTTTCCCAAGATGGCCGCCGAGCTCGAGATATAAAACGCAGGCGTCTCCACTGTACATTTTGGGCCGTTTCCTGTAATGGGCACTAGGCCTACCCACACAAGTGAGGTTCCATTTGTTTTGGGAGACTAAGGGGAATGCTGGGATGGTGGATGTTTGTTGCTCCCCTTAGATTCCAGAACTTTCCATCACAGAAATGTGAGGAAAATGTGTTTTCTTTCCCAAAGTTTGAGGTTTGCAAGGGATTCTGGGTAACAGAACCTGGGGAGAGCAACACAAGTCATGGCATACTGGATTCCCCAGGGTGCCTAGCTTTAAAAAATATACAGGTTTGCTAGGTCTCCCTCAGTGCCAGCTGAGCTAGAGCACAAAATCCACATCTAGGCTAGGGGTGGGCGGAATTTGCGTAGTCGCGCTACGCACAGCTCCGCGAAATGGTAAAAAATCTCCGCGAGCATGCAAAAGTTCCGCGAACACGCGGAATTGCTTGTTCCGCCCGTTTGCAATGCTTTTTTCCTGTTCGCGAACGCTGTTTGCGTGCTCAGGGAGAAATATCTCGCGAACACGCATTATGAAAGCGCGAACAAGCAAAAAATTCCGCGAAGCCGGGGATTGCGGAATTTTTGGTAATTCCGTGTTCTCCGCGGAACGTGAAATTACCCAAATTCCACGAGCGGAATGGAATTTACCGCCCAGGCCTAATCTAGGCACATTGCAAAAAAAGGGCAAGTTTTCTGTAGAATAATGTGATGTGTCCCCGTTGCATTTTGGGCCTTTCCTGTCACGGGTGCTTAGCCTACCCACACAAGTGAGGTCCCATTTTTATTGGAACACTTTGAGGAACGCTGGGTTGGTGGAAGTTTGTGGATCAGCGCAGATTCCAGAACTTTCCATCACAAAAATATGAGGAAAATTTGTTTTTTTAACAAAGTTTGAGGTTTGCAAGGGATGCTGGGTAATAGAACCTGGCGAGAGCCACACATGTTGCCCCATCCTGGATTTCCATGGATATCTAGTTTTCAAAAATGTATAGATTTGCTAGGTTTCCTTCGGTGCCGGCAGAGCTGGGGTCCAAAATCGACAGCTAGGCACATTAGGAAAAAAGGGTCAGTACTAGGAAAATGTGATGTGTCCATGTTGCGTTTTTGGCCGTTTCCTGCCGCGGGTACTAGGCCTACCCACACAAGTGAGGTACTATTTATATCGTGAGAATTTAGGGAATGCTGGGTTGGTGGAACTTTGTTGCTCCCCTTAGATTCCAGAACTTTACATCACAGAAGTGGGAGAAAAATGTGTTTTTATTACTAGGTTTGAGGTTTGCAAGGGATTCTGGGTAACAGAACCTGGTGAGAAGCACACAAGTCACCCCATCCTTAATTCCCCTTGGTGTCTAGTTTAAAAAAAATTACAGGTTTGCTAGGTTTTCCTAGGTGCCAGCTGCACTAGGCCCCAAAATCCAGCGCTAGGCACATTGCGGAAAAAAAGTCAGTGCCTAGTGGGCTTTCTGCCGCCCTGGGGGGTGAGAGATCGGGGGCTATTGCCCTGATATGCCCCAAGGGGGGCAAAAGACCGTGGCTATTTTTTTATGGGGGTGGGGGTATTGGTATGCCAATTCTGGGCAGCCCCCATCCCTACATATAACAAAGCTAGCATACTCCCTGGCATCTAGTGCGCTCTCTGCCCCCCAAGGGGGAAGATCAGGGGATATTACCCCCATCTGCCTCCTGGGGGGCAGAACGTCTGTGGCATTTTTTTGGGGGGGGTATTGTCATGCCCTTTGTGGGCAGCCCCCACCCCTGAACTTTAAAAACAAATAATCCCTGGTGCCTAGTGGGCTTTCTGCTCCCCCCCAGGGGGTAGATAAGGGGCCATTGCCCCCATCCGCCTCACAGGGGAGCAGAATATCTGTGCCAATTTGTTTTGGGTGGGGCATTGGCATGCCCATTCTGGGCAGCCCCCACCCCTATGTATTAAAAAAAGAATAATCCCTGGTTCCTAGTGGGCTTTCTGCCCCCCCCCGGGTGTCAGATCAGGTGCTACTGCCCCAACTGCTTCCTGGAAGGGGGGGGCAGAAAGACTGTGGAATTTTTTGGGGGGTTGGGGACATTGACATGCCCATTTGGGGCAGCCCCTACCCCTGAACTTTGAAAAAATAATCACTGGTGCCTAGTGACCTTTCAGCCTCCCCGGGGGGGCAGATCAGGGGCTATTGCCCCCATCTGCCTCCTGTGGGGCAGGAAGTCTGTGGCATTTTTTGGGGGGTATTGTCATGCCTATTGTGGGCAGCTCCCACCCCTGAACTTTGAAAAAAAATAATCCCTGGTGCCTAGTGGAATTTGTGAGGGGGCAGATAAGGGGCTATTGCCACCATCTGCCTCACGGGGGAGGGGCAGAAAGGCTGTGCCAATTTGTTTTGGGTGGGGGCATTGACATGCCCATCTGGGCAGCCCCGCCCCTCTGTATTAAAAAATAATAATCCCTGTTGCCTAGTGGGCTTTCTGCCCCCCGCGTGCCAGATCAGGGGCTACTGCCCCATCTGCTTCCTGGGGCGCAGAAAGACTGTGGTATTTTTTGGGGGGCGTTGGGGCATTGGCCCCCACCCCTGAACTTTGGAGAAAAAACATCCCTGGTGCCTAGTGAGTTTTTGACCACCCGTGGGGGCAGATAAGGGGCTATTTCCTCCTTCTGCCTCCCGGGGTGGCAGATAGACTGTGGCAACTTTTTTTGGGGTGGGGGAATTGGCAGGCCCATTCTGGGTAGCTCCCACCCCTAGGAATAATTGAAAAAGCCTAATCCCTGGTAACTAGTGGGCTTTCTGCCCCCCTGGGGGGCAGATCAGGGGCTATTGCTACCATCTGCCTTCTGGGGGGGCAAAAAGACTTTTGCCTTTTTTGGGGGGAAGGGTGGGGGCATTGGCATGCCCATTCTGGACAGCCCCCACCCCTGACCTAAAAAAAGAATCCCTGGTATCTAGGGTAATTTCTGCCCGCCCAGGGGGTCAGAAAGACTGAATATGCCACTTTTTAATGGGGAGAGCAAAGGGCCTTGCCCAAGGGGCCGCTCCCCCTCCCTTGTGCCTAGTGAGTTGATCCCTGCTTGGGGATCACCCTCCTGGGACGACCCCCAAGCAGGGATCCACTAGGGAAGAGTACCATTGGAAAGGGGAGATTCTTCCCTTTCCAATGATACCCCTCCCATATAACTCGGTGCTTGGGGAGCTGAGATAGCCCCACGATCACGGAAACAATGAAACTTAAATTAAGTTTCAGTTTCATTTTCAATGTAATGACGTCAGCGTGCCATGTGTGCGATCGTCATTACACAACAAAAAAGACCCCGGGAGGTTGAGGAAGCTCTTCCTCTCCTCCCAAGGCAAAAATTTTAAAAAAGGAAATCCCTCTTCCGTCTGCAGCAGATGGATTTTTTGCGCCTGTGCACATGACGGAATGGTTCCGTCATGAGCACAGGCGCACTGGTGCTCATGACGGAACCATTCTGTCATGAACACCAAAGGGGTTAACATGGTTGAATAGTTTGTATTTTTCACCATTCTAGTAATGATTATTCCAATGATGTCTCATCTTTCTGATAATCGCAGTTCATGTTTTATTTACAAAGATTAGAACTTTTCAATAAAAATTTGAAAATGCATTATCATATCTTTTCTTTCTGACACTTTGGGGATGCAAAAGTGACAAACAAAATGGTTAGATCTGTTTCCACGAATTCCTTGGGAATTTGAGAGTCATGTTTGAGGTTATTGACAGCATCAATAACTCTGTAAATGTAAGAGTTCAGGTGATGTACTGTGAGCTAGCCAAATAGACCAACATTTACTGATTATATAGGAAGACTCAGTCTCTGTATTATGAAGATTTGTTGTTCGAAATACACAGTCCTACTAGATTTGTAGGAACCGTATAACAGTGGAATGCCATCCTGATGCAAGATTTGTGTATAAACCGCTGGCTAGAATTCTTTGTAGATAGGGCCTGCGTCAAATCCATGGGTGGTTGCATGGTACCGCCAATGCATCACTCATGGAATGTTTCCTCGATGCAAATTAACTCAGGCAACACATTGCACAGCTTTGTGTTACTATCCAACATAAATCATGATTTGAGTTGGTTAGTAAATAAACACTTTGCATCAGGTTTGCTGTTAGAAAGGTATCTCAAAACTGATGCAAAGTGTTAATAAATCAGGTTTGAAGTTTCCATTCGGAAAAACATTGTGGGGAACAGATAGAGGTCCCCTGGGACACTGTCTACTCCTCTTGAGTCTGCTGACACCATTCACAAAAGGCAAGAGGTCCATAGGGGAATCAGTTATCCTCTTCTTTAAGGTATTGGTAACTGCAATGGTTTGTGAGAGCAACTGAAATCACGAACCATTATGACATGACATACTGAATCTCAGGTAGGAGAGGACGCCTCTTTCATGCCCGTTCCAATTGTGATTCTGTATGGGTACCTAAAAACATTTTGGAAGTTGGAAAGGCTTTTTTGACTCTCAACATGAATTTAATCCAAATCAAACAGCCCTTTTGAAGTTGCAAGCATTTTGAGCTTGCGAATCACAGGGCTTGTGATTTGCAGAATTGGTTTTTAAAAATCTGGCCTGATATACTGACATATAACTTTTCTTCATTTGCCACTTTGTGGAAGATTGATGAAATCAGGTCTTCTGATAACCCAAGATGTCAGTAGCTAGATTTAATGACATGTAGCTGTTTTTTTTTTAAACCACGGTTATAGATTTTTGTTGCAATTTTTTCACACAAAACGATGTCACCTCTCTGTCTTTTGTCTGCAAAATATATTTTCCACTGCTTGATTTTAGGTAGTAAAAGTCAATACATAAGCAGATTCAAACTCATAAAAAATTCACAATCTTTATGTGTAAGACCTGAGGCTGCAATTATGAAAATTGTGTAAAGTTGCAGAGAGTTCTATTGACTTTAGGTAAGGTTTTGTAAACAAAATTGTTCAGCTTTGCACAGCACGAGCACCTACCCTACACATGCTTATAGTGAGGGCAGAAAAGCAGCAAGCAAAAATTAAATACATTCAGCATACATTAAACTTCAGCATTTTTATTGTTATATACAAAAAATAGATCAGTTTGAGAGACTGGTAATGCCCGATTTGTGACAGAACAATATACAAAAGATAATTATAAAGTAGGGACCATCGTCTCTTTAAGAAACTACGTGTCATTTCACTTCTTCAAATTGTATAGTTTTTATGGTGCCATGTCTGATTCAGAACAACAAATATTCCAAACGGGCACACTTGGACAATAATGCAGAACATAAAACTCTGAAAACAATGATAGCACATAAAGAAAACGTATGATCTTTTCTGCAGCTGCGTCCATTGAATTTAAGTAGGCTAACCGCATTTCCAGGGTACCTTAGTGGTCAGGTCTGGGCAGTCTGCGTTGTTTATAGAAGTGTAGTTTGAAAAATGGCTATCTTGTCAGAGCTGCAGGCAGGTTAAAAATGAAATCCTGAAGGCTATATTAAAGACAGTGTTAGGTAGGACTGCACGATTCATCTTATAGAGAGACTGTTTTCTTATTAATCATGCCCTTCTGAAGTATCATCTTTCACTGCGAGAAGCAATGTGATGCTGACCTAACCAGCGACACTTGCAGTCCCGTTTGGGTATTCAAGGGAAACTTACCTGCCAGTCTGAAACATTTTTCCATCCACGGGTGATCTCCGGAGGCTTCTCTGTTCTAGAGGTCTAATATAGATTAGATAAGAAAGTTAGAATGAGTTATTGTGGTTAAACACTTGGGGGCAGATCTACAAGGAAGTGCCGCAGCGTGGCACCGCACGCCCTTGGGCTGCGCCACGCTGCGGCACTTCCAAAGCACAGGGATGCAACATATTTACAAGAATATGTTGCATCTCTGTGCTTCCCCTTGCGCTGGCACACAAACTGCAGCCATGCGCTGGCGCAGGCACCCTTGCACCACGGTGCAAGGATGCCTGCGTCGTGGGGAGATTGTTTTTGTGCAGGAAGGGGCATCTTCCTGCACAAAAACAATCACTACAGGCATTTTCCTCTTTCAATGCATGCTGTAGAATGCAGCACGCATTGAAAGAGGAAAAAACGAGGAGAAATGAAAACATTTCACCTCGTTGCGCCTCGCTACGCCACCTCTAGGGTCGCGTAGCATTCAGACGCATCTCCAGATTTACGATTTCTCGTAAATCTGGAGATGTGTCTTGTTCTATGGGTGTGGGAACACCCACAGCAACACCCATGGAACGCCCGTTCAAAGCAAAGTGCTGCGTGTGAAGGGGCCGTATTTACAAGAAGAGGAAAAGTCACGCAGGGTGGCTTTTCCTGTCCTTGTAAATATGGAGGAGCCCCCTGCGCCACCAGTACGTCATGAAAAGTGATGTACTGGTGGCGCAGGGGGCTTGTAAATCTGCCCCTTGAGATTTTCCGGTCTGAAGGGCAGTTTTGGACTAAATCATGAATTGATTATGGAAAACTCTTATTTCCTTTCCCCATTTTAATGCATTTTCTCATTTGGATTAATCAGGCATTGATTAGACATCTATAAGAGTTGTCTTCCACATTTGGCATGAATTCTAATGCAATGATCCCTGTTTTTATGGCTCTTTTAAGCACATTATGCTGTGATAGTAAATTATTATGGGAGTTGTGGTATTGCTGTTTACCGGTAAATACCTTCAACGAATACTGTAGTGATATTTAACAGACAAAGGACCTTATTGAAGGTTTGGAAGAAACTGAAAGTCTTCCAACTTCTGGGGATCCTCCCGCGGCCCCCAATGTAGTGTTCTGTGAGTACCCAAGGTGGGCACTGGGGCATCCACGTAAGGCCCAAGGGGATGAGTCACTCAAAATAAATGTAAAAAAACTATTATTAAATGAGTGGCAGGACACTCTCATTTACTATTCACTGCTCTTAAAAAGGAGCCCCCCATAATGCCATAGGGAGTTTGAAATATACCATATTTTAACACTTGTGGTGCCCCTAATAGAGGCAGGGCCACCACCAAGCATTTTCTAATGTTGGGGAGGAGGTTGCAGGAAGAGAAGTTGCCCCCCAGTCACATTAAAAAAGCAGTAAGTCTCCTAGGTCATATATACGTGACAGTAAGAAGACTCACCATATTTTTAAGCACTTCTGACAGGAGCTCTATGTTCTTGAGCTGGAGTGCAAGGCCTTCTTGTTGTTGTTTTCATGACTGCATTATATGGGCTGAAAAATGTTAAGAAAAATAGACTCAGCAACAGGTTGGTTTAAAAAAAAAAATTCTGTGAATCTTTCTTTTAACATTTTTCAGCAAATAAAATGCAATAATATTAAAACTATGTTGAAAGAAAGACTCACAGACATGCTGATTATTTTATTAATAAAACATTATGAAACATTTTTACAGTAATACGTATTAATAATCATTGCATTGTGTTAATTACTAAAATATACATTTGATTACAAATGTTGTTGATTTTGGAGAACAATGATACATCTGCTTAATATATATTGATATGCTCACCCCCTGTAAACCCCTGTTTTGGTTTTGTGACTCTTTGACAAACTCAGTAAGTCTGCTTGGTTGCGGGGCTTAGACACAAGGCCTCCATGGCTGGAAGCTTGTACCGAGAGGGATCAGATGCAGTGCCTATCCAGAGGCCAGGCCCTTTAGCCAACCATATGCCACTCACAGCCGAAAGCTGAGAGCGGCATGGAGTGGCTGCCCATGGAGGTAGAGTGTAGGGCCGGACCTCAGTCCAGGCCCTTTGACCAAACTCACTCCTCGCATGGCCAAAGGCGGTGCATGGCATGGTGTTGGCTTTACTTATGTTAATAAAATATGACTTCACATGAAAAACCAAAGGTTAAAGTGATGTTATTGTTAGGATCTGTAAATATATCTTATTATACATTTTTTTAAAACATAGAAATTCACAGAAAATACAAAGGTTAAAATAACAGTATAGTTAGGTGAAAATTTCAGTGACAGCATAACAAATTATTATTATTTACTTTTCAGTTTTAACAAGCCAGAACAAGTAATTGGAAAAAGGCCGTCGCCAACGCAACTAAATCGTAAAAGCAAGGTTTTGTGACAATAGTGAAATTAAGTGACATGGTGATTAGTGAAATAGTGGAATACTATATACAGGACGTACAAAAGTGACATGAATAACTATGACTCTAAAGAAAATATTATACATATGCACTGTCTAATGCTTATATCATATGTCCTAGACTTTGTAATAACTCTGTATTGGGATCAAGGACGCTGCATAGACAGGACAATTAACATCGACGTTTCGACCCTGTTGGTTGCGCAATTGTGATGCGTCGAGGGCGGGTCTTCCTCAAGACTATGAAGGGCGAATTTGGGACAGCCTATGGATTTAATAAGACGAATCAAGGTGTGTATGTAGAGAAGCTAAGGCTTATATAGGCACTAAGCAATCTAAAAGCATTCTGATTAAGAGGAGGCCTTACCAAATATCCTGTGGAATTTTAGAAAAAACGAGGATTGAGTAGTCCAGATTATGTAGCAGAGCACATCCATCCGTATGGGCTCTAGAAATTAAGTAAACATCTGTAATCAGTAAGAGTGGTGTAAACAAATCATAAGGGAATCAATCAAAGAAACCGGGAGATACCTTACCCGAGATCATGCAATTTATAACAAAGTATCATTTATGGGTATAGAGACGATTCCACAGTCCGGTTGGAGTCTCCCAGAGTTAAGTTTGAAGAGAAACAGACCGCCACCAGCAAGTTGGGGTCTAAAACACAAATGGGGGGGGGGGAAGGAAGTATTAAAAAGCTATAGTATAGGACTGTAATGACGAATCACTGTCGCGCTGCAATGCGTAGCGCACCTCGAAGGTTGAGCCGCAGCTCCAATGATTTAGTAGAGGTCCGATGTGGGCTGAATTAGTAGTCCCACCAAATGGGCACAAAGCGCTGTAATGAAATGCGGAAAAAGAGATAAGTACCCAATGTACCGCAAACACGGGAAGAGAGACAGAGGTCTGTTCGAAACTTGTCTCACCTGCAGAATGCTATGCCACATCAGCCGAGCGGGGAGCGAGTTCACACAGGCGCTGTGGAATCTGCTGGAATATGACAGGTCCTTGACGTGCGAAATGGGCTGACGTGCACGGAGAGGTGCAGCAGCTCAATGGGCTATTTTCCAAAAGACTAGTGACGTCGACTTTGATGTCACAGAAAGCGAGTACACACCGGCGCAGTGGAATCCACTGGGATTTGGCAGGTCCTTGACAAGTATAACAGGCTGACGTGCACGCCGAAGTGCAGCAGCTCAATGGGACAGTTTTCCAATGATAATAACATTGGAGAATGTCGAGTGAACGATCATTAATAAAGTCTCTAGTGTTGAAAGGGGCAGCAAATTAATTTTGCAGTGACAGTGGCAATAAAGTTGGCAAACAACAACGAAATTATACACGATAAAATAATTATGTGTCTGGTTTTAGAAGTGACCACCAATTCATTTTATAGCAGAGTTTAACATGGTCAATTGTTCCGGGGAAAGTAGGGGCAAGCATGCAGATCTTGTTATCAACAAATAGCCCAAATAATTGCATCTGCTCAAACACATTTATGTCATGTATAATTCGATCAACATGTATTAACTAAATTACATAGTGGCATGCACAAACCAATACTTGTGTAATGAAAATGCAAGGTAAGTACACATCATAAATAATTATACACATTAAAAGATGGACAAGGATCATTCTGTATATATCTGTTAATATGTTTACAAGTACCCGAAATTACATAATATCATGGTCAAATCAGACATAGTGGCAGCGTGGATCATGTAAAGGAAGGATGTGGGATAACTATAGTCTGGCCATCTGTCAATATGTCTCTTCCTGTTCATTCAATCCCTGATTGACAGAGTCAAGAAGGTGGATCCATTTACATTCCTTAAAGTTAAGGGCCGAGAGCATGTCACCACCTCTTGGGTGTAGGGAGATTTTTTCCAGTACCCACCATTGCAGATTATCTGCAGTGTGGCCAGTGTCAGAATAATGGTCAACAAGGGGCGCCCCTTGTCCGTTGCACTGAATTCTGCTTCAATGTTGCAGGATTCTTGTTTTTACTTTTTGTGTCGTCTGACCCACATATATCTTGTCACATGGGCATCTTATAACGTAGATGACATTGCAGCTATTACAGTTGGTGTGATGTGTTAGTTAATATGTTTGGCCATGGTGTATGAATGATGTGCCAACTAGGGTAAGTTTGCAAGCTTTGCAGTGGTGGCATTTAAAATGACCTATCAGAGGTGGCAAATTCAGTTGTTGTCCAATGTCCAGGGTCTTTGGTGTTGCAAGATATGAGCTAACGACATAGTCTTTGATATTCTTAGCACGTTTGAAGGCAAATAAAGGTTGGTCTTTCATATTGATTTCCGTGCCAACTAGATTCCAGTACTTCGTGACCACTTTTTTTATTTAATGACTTCTTGTGTTAAACGTGGTGACATACACCAGTTTGTTCATTTCATTGTTTTTTGCTTGAACTTCAAGAAGAGTCTCACGTGGGCGGTACCAGGCTCTCTTTTTTGCTCGTTTAAGTAATCCTTTTGGATAGCCACGATCCAACATTTTAGTAATCAAGATATCCGATTAATTGAAGTAATCGGCCCTCCGAGAACAATTACTGCGGAGTCGCAAAAATTGGCCATATGGTAGGTTGTCTCTCAAGTTCCTAGGGTGATGAGAGTCGTACTTCAAAAGGGTGTTGCGGTCAGATGACTTTCTATAAAGAGTCGTAATAATTTTCCTTTCTTCCACTTCCAATGTGAGGTCTAAGAAGTAAATTTTCTCGTTACTGTAGGTCATAGTAAACTGAATGTCCGAAGAACGTTCATTGAGCCAGGTCTTGAAATCCAGTAGTTTTTGTTCAGTGCCAGTCCAGATCATCAGCACATCATCAATATAGCGTTTCCAAATATTGATGTTATCCAGAAAGGGGTTTGAGAGATCGTATATGTTGATGTCTTCGTAGTAGTCCATGAATAAATTCGCTAGACTGGGGGCGAAACCAGCCCCCATGGCTACCCCTTTGCATTGATAAAAGAAAGTATTTTGGAAGACGAAGTCATTTCTTGTTATGGCGATTCTTAGTAGTTCCAGTAGGAAATCCGTTGGAATCCAATGAGTCGGGCGCTTGTCCAGTACTCCCTTGATCACTTCAATCGCCTGGTCCTGTGAAATACTGCTGTAGAGGGATGAAACATCAAGTGTTACCAAGAATTGAGTCATTTTATCGAAGGGCTGGTTCTCAACCAGTTGAATTGTGTGCATAGTGTCCCGTAGGTATGAACGAGTATTCATGACGGATGACTGTAAGAAGCTGTCTATGAACTGGTTAAGTGGTTCCAAGATGGAACCACTGCCTGAGATGATGGGTCTTCCTGGCGGATGTTGTGGATTTTTATGGAGTTTAGGAAGAGTGTATATTGTGGGTATTCTGGGATTCGTTTTGTTAAGAAAATTGTGTTCTGGTTCTGTGAGATAACCATCTGTGAGGCCTGTGTCAGTGAGTTCCCTGATAAGTTTGGAGATGTCTTCAGTGGGGTCCTTATTGATCATTCGATAACTATCTCTACAACCCAGTTGTTTTTCAATTTCGGAGATATAGTCGGTGGTATTCTGGATCACCACTGCGCCCCCTTTATCTGCATTCTTTACCACAATCGACTGGTTACTGCTTAGCGTGTGTAGTGCTTGTTTTTCTTCCTTACTCACATTGTACTTGATATATTTTTTGTTGTTGAGTAAATCCGTCACTTCTGAAAGTACCATTTTTTCAAATGCCAGGATCTTGTCACTCATTAGATATGCCGACGGGGTAAAGGTGGAGGCTGGTCGGAATTCTGTTGCAGCTGATCGGCGGGACCATTGGTCATTTTTCGTGAAAAAATATTTGAGACGGATTTTGCGGAAAAATTGTTGCAATTCTAACTTGATGTTAAATGAATTGGGGGAACGGTTGGGATAAATGACAGACCTTTTGTGAGGATATCGTGTTCTGCAGCCGTAAGTTGATAGTCTGAGATGTTAATGATAGGGTCAGCTTCCTTAGGATCATGGTTGGGAGAATATGGTATTACCATTTGTAGGTTTGACGTCGAGTCTGTATCTCGCCGTGGTTCTCCTGCCATTGAAATCTCACTCTTGTGTTCCCCCGCTGGTAGTTCCTCCCCCGGTTCCATCCTCGCGCTCCGTCCCAGTTCTGTTCCCTGTTCATCCATATGGGATCCCCTAAAAAAAGGGATGATCCTTGGTTCTCTTGAAGTCGTGGTCCCTGTTGATAAGTTGGTCCCTGTTGGTAGCCTCGGTTACCTGTGCTGATAGTAGGCCCTTCGGATTCCCTGTCAGAACCACTTCCAAAGGATGAGTTGGAAAAGGTGGTGAATCTTCGTGGTCCTTGTCTGCTTCTGTTGGTGTAGAAGCCTTGAGAATCCTGTTCGTAGTAGTTATCACTCAGATAAGGGTAGGTTAACTTCTTATCGTATGTCCTGATGTCTTTATTCAGTTTGTCAAGTTTTTTATTTAGAGTTGTTGTATTGAAGTCAGCGAGAGTTTTTTCTGCACGGTCCAAAGCCTCTTTTGCGTTACTGAGCCTTGTCTTCCAGAATCTCTTTCTTTAAATCCTGTATTTCTTTGGACAGTTTTTTCAAGTACTCCAAGGCTGTTTCGACTCCCAACACCATCCAGTGTCGGGAGCAATTATTGGTCACAAAGCTAAATCCTTCACAGGGGGGGGACTACTACTTCAGCCCACATCGGACCTCTACTAAATCATTGGAGCTGCGGCTCAACCTTTGAGGTACGCTACGCATTGCAGCGCGACAGTGATTCGTCATGACAGTCCTATACTTTAGCTTTTTAATACTTCCTTCCCCTTTGTGTTTTAGACCCCAACTTGCTGGTGGCGGTCAGTTTCTCTTCAAACTCTGGGAGACTCCAACCGGACGGTGGAATCGTCTCCATACCCATAAATGATACTTTGTTATCAATTGCATGATCTCGGGTAAGGTATCCCCCGGTTTCTTTGATTGAGTCCCTTATGATTTGTTTACACCACTCTTACTGATTACACACGTTTACTTAATTTCTAGAGCCCATACGGATGGATGTACTCTGCTACATAATCTAGACTACTCAATCCTCATTTTTCCTGTAATTCCACAGGATATTTGGTAAGGCCTCCTCTTAATCAAAATGCTTTTAGATTGCTTAGTGCCTATATAAGCCTTAGCTTCTCTACATACACACCTTGATTCGTCTTATTAAATCCACACGCTGTCCCAAATTCACCCTTCATAGTCCTGAGGAAGACCCGCCCTCGACGCATCACAAGTGCGCGACCAACAGGGTTGAAACGTCGACATTAATTGTCCACCTGTCTATGCAGCGTCCTTGATCCCAATACAGAGTCATTACAAAGTCTAGGACGTATGATATAAGCATTAGACAGTGCATATGTATAATAATTTTCTTTAGAGTCATATTTATTCATGTCACTTTTGTACGTCCTGTATATAGTATTCCACTATTTCACTAATCATCACATGTCACTTAATTTCACTATTGTCACAAAACCTTGCTTTTACGATTTAGTTGCATTCGCGGCAGCCTTTTTCCAATTACTTGTTCTCGCTTGTTAAAACTGAAAAGTAAATAATAATTCGCTTTTTGCAAACTCCTTGCTTTGGTGTGTTCTCTTCAAAAATGTCTTATTGCCTGTTAGTCGATCTTTTACATTTATTGTTTATTTGATGAGAATATTGATTTCTGTTTACAATTAATAATAACTGATCACAGCAATTGCATCACCCGACAGAACCAATTGTTTGTTATATTGCCATTACCCAGGTCCTGAGGGTTATAGGGTCACCCCATTAACTTTAATGGAATAGCATAACAAATTAAGCTAAAAAAAACACTGAAAATCACCAGTTATAGTTATCTCTAGTAATTATAACTTGTGCCCTAAAGTAATTATAACTCGCACCCTCGCCATGACCAGCTCAGTACCCCACATATTACATCACGCTCTATTTCATCATTTATAACATCACTGTAACAGTTTAAAATAAATTATCAATGACAAGATTGTGCATGGCAGGGGCCTGGGTTATAGTTAGAACACATAATTATAACTGGTGAATATCAGTGTTTTTCTTAGTTTAAATTGTTACGCTGTCACTGTTTCCATAGACAAAGCATTTTTTTGTTTTGCTAATAACTGTTTGACAAATATCTAATACATTTTCTAATCTAGTGTGACAGTCTCTTCGATTGCTGCTGGAAAGTTTAGAGGGTGATTTGTGAAACGGGGGCTGAGAAAAAGGGGGGGTCCCAAAACACGTTTTCCCCCTGCAACTTCTCATAAGGATTTTGAACACGACTACAACCTGAACCGCTGAACGGAATTACACCAAATTTGGAAGAAAGTTAGCTCTTGGTCCAGAAAGAGCCCCTTTTGTGTAAATCCATTCAGTAGTTTTGGAGTTACTAAAGAAAAAGATTTAAAGATATCTAGGGATGCGAATCCTCCATGGATCCGATAGATCTCTTGGTGAGATCTGATTGGCTGCCAACACTTCACCAGGTAGTGTTGGCAGCCATCTTGGCGCTCAGAAATGAGCCTGAGTCCCAAAAAAACACAAAAAACAACTAATGGGAGCAGGGTAGAAATACCCTGGCACCCTAGGCCTGGTAGTGTGGTCCCATGGTAGATCTGTGAATCCACAGCAGAAAAAAAAACAAGCGTGGTGTCCTGCGCTTCTTTTTCTAAAGCCCCCCCAGTGGGCCAGGTCCTGGGGAGAAATACTAATATATATAATGCGGAGGGGGTGCATGCGGCTTCCCTCCCTGGGCTGCTTCTGGCCCCTGGGACTGCCACCTCAGGGAGCAGTCAATAATTAGAAGGGGACGGGGCATGCATCCCACCTCTTGAACCGATTTCAGCCCTGGGGACTGCCACCCCCCTCAGGGTCCAGCCATACAATTGAAGGGGAGGGGTCACACAGCCCCCTCCTGATTGATTTCAGTCCTGGTTACCACCACCCCTCAGGGCCTGGCCATGCTTGTTATGGTGAGAGGGGATGCGAGGTCCCCCTCACGGAACCATTAATGACCCTGTATACCCCATCCTCCAAGGCTGACTCAAGCTTTGTCCAGGGGATCCCACCCGGGACATAGTGGTTTCCCTGCCCCTAGCTAGGGAAACCTCTGTTTATGTTTGCTTGGCGGGAGCAATTTTAAAGCTCCTGCCAAGCAAGAAAAAACTGTAAGTCTATTCCCAGTGGGTGGGAGTATAAAAAATGCTAAGAGCAGACTTTTGATCTGTTTTCCTGCCCGCTGTGAAGCAGATGAAAAAACTAGTCCCACATACAGGGATTATCATTTTTTGCTGCTCACTGCATGCAGGAACAATGTGGCTCCTTCTGTATGCAGGGACCTGGCTGGGACAACAGGGGCATTTGGGATCATTCTGTGGTCCCCAATGGTGGGCACTCTGGCCCTGGGTGGGGCCAGAGTGCCCACCATTGACTGGCCAGGCCCTGGGGATGGGTCCTTGGGGCTGAAATTGGTCCATGGAGGCGGGCCACATAGCCCCTTAGCCTTGCACTAATTGTCCAGGACACGGGGGTTGGGGTCCCCAAGTCCAAAATTGGCACTTAGAGTAGGGTCTGCATGACCCCCTCCACCATTTTTGATTGGTCAGGCCCCAGAGTATGGGGTTTCCGGGTCTGATATTGTCTCCCTCCCCATTTAAAAAGGCAAACAGCCCTGGGAGATGGGGTTGACCTCGAATGAGGGGCAACATGTTTGATGGCCGTGCCCTGGGAAAAGGGATCCCCAAGGTCTAGATCGGCATGGGGCGGGGGGCAGCATGCCCCACTCCCCATTTACTATAGGGATAGGCTTTGGAGAATGGTATACCAGGGGCCATAATTGCCCCAGGGAGACGTATTGCATGCCCCCTCCCAGGTTACCTGCATGTGTGGGGTTGGCCACAGGGATTGCCGAACCTACTGCCAAGCACGGCCGTAGGCCATCCGTAGTGTGGGGTTGGGTGCCATAGGGCCATTACACCAATTAGCTGAACCCTGACTGTACAAAAAAAGGTAGAAAAGTAATATGGTAGTTGCTCACCACTATGTAAACTATAAAACAAACTAGCACACTCATTGGACAATGTCATCAGTGGTGTCATAAATGATATCATAGAACATGTCATGATTGATGTCATATGTGATGTCATAAGCAGTGCACATCGGGAGCACAATTTATTGATAGTGATGATAACTATATCTGGTTAATCCTGTGTTTTTTTTGTTAAAAATTTTAACATTGTCACCAAGCAATTCACCTAACAATAACGTTACCTTAACCTTTATTTTTTGTATGAATTTCTCAATTTTTTAAAAACAAAAACACATATTTTTATGGCACCTATCTATAACGTTACTTTATGAGTAGGTAGGTAGGTAGGTACTATACCGTTACTTTAACTTTGTATTTATCAGTGAATTTAAAGGGTTTTAAAAAAATATATATATATATATTTAAAAGTACATAAAAACGAACCACTCCAACAATGTTTGGGCTGCAAATGTTCAACTTCTTTACATAAGCTTCTATTTATATTTTAAAAAGACACTGATCATTTTTTCCTATACTGTAAACAATGTGTTTTCACTATGTACATCCATTTTTAAGGTGTCTGATCACTGTAGGTGGAGGCTCGCGGATGACTCGATGGAGACTCGAGAGATTGTAAAGTTATACATTTCATTCTAATTTATTGTACAGAGATCTTTTCTATGTGGTCCGTTATTGCTGAATGCTAATCTTTATTAATTAGACAGTACAGTTTGTATATTGTATTAATTAGTCCATTTACAAACGTCTGGCTCTCGCGAGACGATCACTGGTATTTAACATGCAATCCCCTGTCTGGACTACAAGGGGCCTGTACTTCTGGTCCGGCTCTCGCGAGCCTTTCGCGAGACCGTACATTTGGAATTAAGTTCATAATATTGTAATTTTGTCTTCTGAAGAAATTAAGACTTGAGAAGTGTTACTTAAGGTAGAAAAACATTTGATGTATTGTTGCATTTGAGGTATTAAGAAAGTTCTCTGTTTTTATGATGTTGCAGGCCTCTTGTGAGACACCCACGAGAGGACAGACATCCTAAGGAAGGATTGTGATTGGCTCATATGGATTTCTTTATTTAGCAAACACATATTCCTTCCTTGCTGCTTCATTTACCTATTGGGTTTTGCTGTGGTTTTGCTGTGGTTAGGCCTTTTGGCTAGCTCTGTGAAATTGCTTATTTTCTGTCACTAGAATGTCATCCTCAGACCCTACTCCTGTTCCAGAAATTCAGCCACCTCAGCCAGTCAGGGAGTCAGTGGTGTGGGAATATTTTTATATGAGACCAGGTTTAGAAAAAGTATCTGAGAATAATGTGATTTGTAAATTATGCAAAAGGGAGCTCAGTAAAGGCACAAGCAATACAGCATGAGGACCACTGGGATGTGGTGACATTTGAGGGCTGTGCACCCTCAACGCCTAGCTCGGGCTGAGATAGCCTGTGCTGCACACCTTGATAACTCATCGGGCCCTAATTCTTTTTAATCTAGTGAGTCTGTGCCTGCCTACTCACTGCTCAAGCAGATAACAACTCTGCTTATCTGAACAAAGCATTTTTTTGCTATTTATGCAAGTAGATTATGTTTCTTCTGAGACAAGCACGGCTGCATGGGACAGGCTTGTCCAGAATCATAAATGCCCACCTAGGCAGTAGGTCTTTTTAAAACAATTTTTTCCTGGTTTTTTAGTCTCTGCTTTGAATGATATTTTTTTTTGTTTACTGCCAATCTCTTGTTTTTGTTGTATCCTTTTAAAAAGTATAAAAACCACAAAATGCACAGTTGTTAAAAAAATGTTAATTAAAAAAGCCCTTTACAGAGCTACCCTATACTTTAATTATGTGTGTTGTTTGTAATGTTACACTTTTTTGTTCCTTGTTGATGAGTCTTGCGAGAGACTCATGAGAGCCATGATGCTCTCATATGTAGCGTGGTTGACTCTCACAGGACTCTTGTGAGAGCCAGGCACTCAGCCCTCCGCATCCACTGCAAAGTGTCTCACGAGAGCGTACTTTTACAATGGAATTTGCAATTTCACAGAACATATCCTGTTGTAATAGGTAAAATTTATATGCACCAGATTTTCGCTACCCCTTATACGATCCTGCAAGGCTCCCGCATGCGTGGGAGCACCCAAACACCTGCCTTCAGTCATGTATTTCTCTCTGTCCCACAAGAGTCTTGTGAGCATAAGCATTTATTATATTACTTATGAACAACAGGTCTGTATCCTTCAGTGTGCATAGCAGAGTATTCAAACACATAAACCTGTGCACTGCCACCTTTCTCTATGAACATTTTCTCTACCACGCCTACTTTTTTCCCTTGATCTTGCGAGACTCTCAAGAAATCATAAAAAAATATAAATCACATAGTGTACAATCTCCGTCACTACAGTACTTACAACATTTACTTCCTTCGCCTAGGACTTTTGGACAAAGTGACCACGCCAGTCCCAGCTTTCCACAGTTTGGCAACAGTATATAGTAAGGAGTGAAGAGAGACTGGACTCTTCAAAAATACCTCACCACAGGATAACTACATCCATAGTAGGGTAAAATAGGTACTGGCCATTCAACTGAAACGTCTCCCCTGGACAACAAGGATGTGCAATACAGTGTGGGAATAGACTGGCTTCAACACTAAGAACGCTCTCTTGGATGAAGGGTGTGTGTACTAGAATGTCAGAAGAAACTGGCCCCTACACTGAGACCTTCTCAGATTGCAGGTGTGCATAGTAGGGTATGGGCAGGTATTGGCATCTCTGCTGAGACCTCTCTCTGGGATGACAGGTGCGTGCAGTGGGGTGTGGGAAGGAACTGGCCGCTATCCTTAGATCTCTCACTTGGATGATGGGTATGCATAGTAGGGTGTTGGGAGGGACTGGCCTCTCTGTTGAGACATCTCTGTTGAATGACAGATCTACAACTAAAGTGTAGGGAAGAAGTGAGCTCTATACTGAGAAGTGTCTCTTGAAAGACAAGGATACAGACTCGGCTATAGAGAGACTTCAGGTAAGCTCAGACATCTCCTCAGAGTAACATATATGCACAATAGGCTGTGGGTAAGAGACTGCTCCATTTGCTCATACCTCTGTGCATAATAATGAATGCCATTAGTAGAGTATAAAAAGGAGTATCCTCTCTGTTGAAAACGGTGTCTTGGACAACCAGTGTGCATATTTGAATGTAAGGAAAAACTCATCGCTCTCAGACATCTCCTTATGAGAACACACATGTACAGTAAGGTGTACACAGAGACAGGCGTCTGCGCTGAAACTACTTTCCAGAGTGACAAGCATACATACTAAGATGTGGAAAAGAACTGCCCTCTCCATACTTTGAGAATGTATTTGCTTCTGTGGCAAAACCTGTCTCTTGTATAAAAATCTATCTGCTACAGTGGGAAGAAGCACTAATCTCTCTATAGTACCTTAAACATACATATACATGCAGCAGAACACTTATCGTTCTTGAAGATGGAACTGCCACTTTAAGTCAACATTGCAAGACTGTAATAATATTGAAATCTTTAAAAGCTATTAAGGAAAGGAATCTGTTGTAACTCTAAACATTTCATAAAAAAAGCAATTTAACAACATTACAAACAACAACTACATTAACAAACTACATCTACAAATATAAAACAACCAAAACAACACACTTAACTAATTTATAAAAGAAATTTGTCACTCTCATCACCAGACACCAATATTTTTATGTACGTAGATCCTGTTTTTCTTTCATTCAGCCACAGTAGCCTGCCTAACAATATCTCCTTTAATAGTCTTTTTCTGGCAGGCTAAGTGGCAAACCATTCTCTTCAAATAAAATACAATTTGCAAAAAGTAGTTTAGCCAGTAAATTAGAAGCAAGAAGTGTGTTACATCCTTTACAGGAATGTAGAAGTATTATAGATGCAGTAATTTTGAAAGGATGGCTAAGACAAACTTGACTTGTGCAGCCAAACTACACAGTTCTTCATATGCGTACACATTGATTCAACTGGCAGATGCAACCTCTCCCAAAGGTACTTACTGCTCACACAGATGACAACCCTCCTCAAAAAAATAAAGCACCTTTTTTTCTGTTTAAGTAATCAAATCATGTTGTCAATACAAACAAGTAGAGCTACAGAGAACAAGCTTCCCCATGTGTACAAATGTCGCTGTAGGCAGTAATAACATCTGTTGTGCAATTTTTTTTCTGGACTTTACACACAGTTATTGCTCAGTCTTTCTTCTAAATCAAACAATTTTTGTTTTCCTCCTCCATTTATAGTGTGACATGGTACTTCTGTTTTTCAGACCTGCTGTTTTTCATGTTCCTCCTAAAGAAAGACAAAATACCCCAAAAATATAAAGGTACATACTGATCAATAATTGATAACAATGATACATCACTATATCCTCAAAAGATTTATCACCAACAATTTCATATTTATATGTACTGTACAACCAACTTCACAATTTGTTTCTATAAAATAAATCCACACCCTCAAATACTCCTTTTTTTTGCCACAATTAAATTTTATCATGCCTTCAAACATGGCTGCATAACACATTGTGAAGTAACACATTCCTCTTTATAAACCTTTCCTTACAGGGAGCACAGTGTTTTACTCTAGAAATAGCAATATCTCAACTCAAACATCTCATAGGGGTAAAATATATGTACAGTAAGGTTCAGAAAAATACTAGGCCTTGTATTAACAGATTTCAGAATCTTTGTTTTATAACATCTGAAACACTGCCTCCTTTACTTACAACTGCATACAGATTGAATAATTCATTTATTAACACAACAACTAATACTTCGTGATATCTCTCTAAATTCTAAAGTCTACCTCTCAAATCCTATATGAAAAACATACACCTCTAAAACCACTTTTTGACTCACTAAACCTTGTATAGAATAAGTTTACCAACAGTAGTGCACTTACTGACACCTCTGAACAAAGTTCATAAAGTATATTTTAAAATATCTGAACTTAGAGCAGTTTCTTATATGCAACTGAAGACACCAGTCTGTCTCAGTTCCAAATTCAGTCACTTCTGTGGAGCACAACTCCAACAGACTTCCTTCTTTTCCAAATCACCAAGAACAATGTGTCCTTGGTTCTGCACCCAATCATATCACAGAATTTCTTTAACCATGTAACAAGAATGGTAACTACTGTTTGAGCATTGGCACGGTATTATGATCTTGTAAGACTCTTGCGGGATCGCTGCAAAATTGTAGGGAAATGCTAGTTTATAGGACAGAGTATCCTCTCCACTGAAACCCATCTCTTACATGACAAGTATGTGTAGTAGGGTGTGGAGAGAGTCTGACCTCTCCACACAAACCTCTCCAATGAGACCACTCTCTTAGATGATGGCTGTGTGTAGCATGGTATGTGGAGAGAGACTGGCCTCTCCACTGAAACCTCTGTTTCGGATGACAGATGTGCGTAGCAGGGTGTGGGGAGAAACTGACCTCTCCTTTCAGAACTCCGTCTCTCAGATGACGGGAGTTTGTAGATGGGTGTGTGGAAGGAATGGCCTCTCCTTTCAGATTTCTCTTTCAGATGATGGATGTGCTTAGTAGGTTATAGGGGGAGACTGGCCTCTCCTTTCAAACTTCTCTCTCAGATGACAGGTATGCATAGTAGGGAGTGGGGAAGGTCTGGCTTCTCCTTTCAAACCTCTCTCTCAGATGACAGATGTGCGTAGTTGGATGTGGGGAGGGACTGACCTCTTTGCTTAGTCCAGGAAGTGTTTGCAGCCTCAGCCAAGTCCCAAAAAGAAAAGTGACAATAATGAAAGGAGGGCAAGGTAAGAATTCTCTGACCCCTTAGCCCTTGAGCTGGGGTCTCTCAGGTACCCCGCGTGGGCAAACAAATATTGAAAAGGAAATAAATTGGCACAAAATCGTGCTTCTTTAATGATTAGCCCCCGGACGGGCTAGGTCCCTGAGGGTTTATTTATATATATAAAATGGGTAGGGGGCACATTTGGCCCCCCTTCCCATGGCCAACCTTGGCTATGCGGACTGCCACTTCCCTGGACAGACCGTTGTTCATTTAATCAATCAGGGGTTTGTTAAAGCGCAACTACTTATCCGTAAGGGTCTCAAGGTGCTAGGGGTGGGGGGGTGCAGGTTTCATTCCATCAAGGAGGGGGTCTGTCGAAGAGCCAGCTTTTGAGGTTTCTTGCGAAGATGGGGAGCGATGTTGTCTGTCTGAGGTGGAGCTTTATTTAACTGAAGGAGGGCCATGCAGCCACCCTCCTCAGGCTTTTAAGAGCCCTGGAAACGACCACTTCCCTGGGGCTTTATAAATAAATTAGAGGGGTGCGAGCGGATCCCCCTCAGTAGCCTTTAAGTGCCCCAGGGACCACCACTTCCCGGGGGCCATGAATTAAATAAAATTGGGGAGGGGGGCTACGTGGCCCCCTCCTGGGCCATTTAGGGCCCTGGGGACCATGACCTTCATGGGGCGACCTTGCAAGAAGAAAGGAGGGGAGCCCCACTCCCAGGCTGGAGCCATTAATGGCCCTAGGGACTGCCACCCACCAGGGCCGGCTCCCTATGTTCCGGGGTGCCCACCCCTGGAAACTAGCTGTATGCTCTCGCTTAGCGAAAGCTTTTACAGCTCTGGCCAAGCGAGAGCAAACTGTAAGTTCACTCCCATTGGGTGGGAGCAGGAAAATTGCTCCCGCCCACTGGGAGTGGACTGGAAAACAGATAAAAGAATTGCTCCTGAATGGAGAGAGAAGCATTTTTGGCTGCTCCCTATGTGCGGGAGCAATGCCGGATCTGGCTTGAGGTCAAGAGCCGGCAGGGACTGCGGGGGCATTGGGGCTCCCTCCGCGGTTCACACAGTGTTCACTTGTTGCCCTGGGTGAGCTCCAGGGCACCCAACCTTAGTTTTCCAGGCCCAGGGATATAGGGACCCTGAGGCCAAAATCAGCCCGGGGAGGGGGACCGTTTTGCCCCCCATATTAAGTTTAGGCTGGGCCTCGGGGAATGGTGTCTCTGGGGCAGAAATTTGCCCGGGAAGGGTGGCCCCCTTTAAATTACTATGAGGATGCACATGCGCAAATCACCTAGAAGCTCCACCCATTTGTCCCCACCCTCTTCACTTTAGTAGTATGCAAAGGTCTGCCTGCCTTTTGCCAGGATAGAGGACAGCTTATCAAGAGGCTTTCCCCAGAGCAATCCCTGCAGATTTTGGTGAAGTGTTCTTGAAGCCGAAGAATATGAGGACATCTCCACCAAACAAAGAAGAACTTGCTTCATATAGTTAAGAGGAAGGACCCTTGTTTGCTGGAGATTTACCTCTTTGCAGTCTTGTTGTATTTTCTATAGGAGTATTCATGTTATCACAGATTTCTGGACAAAGACGCATGAGGAATAATCACATTGACGAAACACACACAAGGTCGCTGGAGAAATTTCCTCGCTCTTAACTGCAGGGCTAAGTCACTTTGCGGCAGTGGCTAGCTCCCAATTCCAAAGATAACATAAGTGAAGAGTAAAATAACATTTCTATTTTCTATTAAACAGTTATTTTGCTAGTACTGCTGAGATCTACTTGATTGGAGAGCGTTTCACAAGCTGAGGTTTGAGCAATTTCCACACCTTAAAATAACCTTTGTCACAAAGACCATTCAGGAGAGGCTCTGTCTCACACCCGGACTCGGCACCTTGTGATCACTCATGCCCAGGCTGTCCTCTTGACAGAGGTGTGGGAGGAGGGCTAAGGGGGTGCCTAAGACCGCACCATATATCAAGGAGTACCAGTGGGTGCGGCATCATGTTTATTTATATTTATTTATTAAAGAGTTTTATATAGCGCTGGCCAGACCGGAGGGTATCGGAGCGCTTTACAACAGTTTTAATGCAAGAGTCACACAATAAGGCAGAGGTATACATATTGGTTCGGAAGTCCCAGCGTGCTGTGTACCATTGAGGTAGGGAAGTCCTGAGATAACCTCGATGAGTGCACGATGTCTTGGGCTGAACCTCATTCAGGGAGGAGGGAACGGAAGGGGTCAGGGAGCGGGGAAGAGGTAGGTGTTAATGACACAGTGTCAGGGGGCTGCAGAGTGCAGGCTTGTGCGCTTCGGCGACGGTTATCGGTTCGGGAAGGCACGGTTGAGGAAGAGGTCTTTTAGGAGTTTTTTTAATTTTACAAAGGAAAGCATAGTCCTGATATCTGCTGGGATGGAGTTCCAGATTTTGGGCGCGTTTTCAGCGAGGGATAGTGCAGCGGTTTTTTGTTTGCGTGTTTTCATAGGGATGAGTAGTAGGGTGTTGGAGCTCCTGAGGTTCCTTGTCTGACTGGCCTTCTTGAGTTTGGAGGCCAGGTAGTCGGGTTTCCCTGTGTGCAGGGCTTTGTGCGTGAGGCAGGCAGTTCTGAAGCTGGCACGCATTTCGACTGGGAGCCATTTTAGTTCTCTGAGTGCGGGTGATATGTGATCGTATTTCTTAACTCCGGTGATCATTCTGGCTGTTGCATTGAGAGTTGTTTTGAGGGGAGCTAGGTGGGATTTTACTGTACCGGTGAGGACTGCATTCCCATAGTCGAGTCTAGATAGCACTAGTAATGGAGTGGCTTGTTTGAGGTCCTGGGCGGGATGAAGGGTTTTATTTTCTTGAGTAGCTTCAGATTGAGGAAGGCACTCTTTGTGGAGTTCTTAATGTCAAGTTTTGGGTCTAGGGTGATTCCTAATGATTTTACAGAGTTAGCCAGAGCGAGATTACCGTTGAGAGCATCGATTGCTTTTAACCATTCTACGATTTGGGGGTTTTCTTCTTTGTTGGAGATGAGGAGGATTTCAGTTTTGTCTTGGTTGAGTTTAATGTGGTTTATTGATAGCCAGTGTTGGGCTTCTCTAAGAGTGTTGTTGAGTCTCTGAATGTCATCAATGGAGGAGGTCTCCAGATAGATCTGGGTGTCATCTGCATAGAGGTGGAAGGGGATGTTGGCTTTTTTGAGTAGGGTGGTGAGGGGTTCCATGTATATGTTGAACAGTTGAGGGGAGAGCACTGAGCCTTGGGGGACACCTCTGCTGATGGGGTGGAGGTCGGACGTAAAGGTTATGACGTAAAGGTCATGCTGCCCAGGATCACACCGGGTGTGTCTGCGGAGTTGGGATGGGTTATGGGTAATCGTGCCCAAGATCGCACCTAGTTTTACCAAGAACCTGTGTGGTTGACAACTCCCCAGAGACAATGCTGGGTGTCACGGAGAGGCTACAGAGGCATATCGCCCTGCCCAAGACCGCAACTAGTGTTGAATAGAAGCTGGTGGGGTGCCAAGATCATCTTGTCCAAGATCATGCTGAGTGGGCCGTAGATTATGTTTACACAGTGTCCACGAGAAGCCAGGGGTGTCAGAGAGAGGCGGGTGGGTATTTCTGACCAAGTAAGAGATTCGCTGAGACTCCAGCAAGGAAATGTGAGTCAATGGGTACTGCCTTATATAAAACTGTGTGCCACAGAGGCACTGGGGCTTCGGCAGAGAGCTGAGGCGAGGAGTACTGCCTTAGATCACACCGCATGCCTGGGCAGCACTACGTATCAGCCTAGTTGCAGGCCTGAAGTCTACTGGAGTTGGGTATGTGTTAGGTGGCGGGACAGGACAGTTGATGACGGCTACATTTGGAGTCTGCCACAATTTGGAGGATCTCTTTGAACAAGATCACATTTTGGAAGGATGCTGTGCTGGATATACCACTGAACAGGTGAGGTCTGATTGGAACAGGCAGCAGTAGTACAATCAGGTCCTAAAGGTGTTTATTTAGGGAACAGCAACCCTATGAGTGGGCAGCAGTGCAAGCAGACGGGTGCTAGAAGAGTCTGAGCAGACACTCCTGTTGAGAAGATGAGCAGAGGGAGTAGACACTTGGTGTAAGACTGGGGCACTCAATATGTAGCCACCTGTACACTGTAGGGGCTCCAGTGATAGTGGGACATGTGCCTATCTCTCTTACCTTCATCCCTGTGACTTGTCATTCAATGTGCCTTTCTCTCTCTCTCTCTCTCTCTCTCTCCCCCTTTTTTCTCTCTCTCCACCAAGTCTTCCATCCATCTTACATACTTGCTTCCTTACCCTTTTACAATGTCCCACCCTCCCAGGTCTCTTTCTCTTACATACACAAACTGTGTACACTTCTCAATCATTCCTGCTCACTGCTCTCCTCTTTACACTTGTGCTTTCTCCATCTTCGCCTCTCCATTTTATACCCCTCCTTCTAAAGCCTTCTCCTTCATGTGCCCGCACCTTCTCTTGGCAAAATTTCCCCTTAACATGTTCCCTTCACACCCTATTCTCTACTCCCATCTCCCTACTTCTTCATTTCTTCTAGCGGATGCTGCCTCTT
Source organism: Calotriton arnoldi (assembly GCA_963921515.1). NCBI lineage: Eukaryota > Metazoa > Chordata > Amphibia > Caudata > Salamandridae > Calotriton > Calotriton arnoldi. Next base: position 301,927 of record CAWUFW010000184.1, read on the forward strand.
ACTACCCCTCCCAACTTCGACCCACTTCCTCCTGTAATTTTGACCTTCAACCTCAGTATGGATGATGGGGAATGAACAAAAAGCAAGGAAAAAAGTGTGTAAAATGGTACATTTTCAAGTCCTGTCCCAGCATACCTGCTGGTAAAAATGTAGCAATCAAAGGCGATTGATAGGACGAGGCATTGTGTCAAAGCTGATGCCACACACCCTGTCTCCTCTGGTTGGATTATTTTGAAACAATTTATCTCTGTGAGGGAAGTTTTTACACTGTTATCCTGCCTTTAAAATTGCCCATATCTGCAAAAACACAAGGACTACCCCAGCTACCTTTTCTGAGAAGGAAAGGTAAATTTAAATACTTTTACATTTCAAATGTCTTCCAGGATGCACTCCCGACCCAGCCTCTGTGTAGTGATGCTCCTCACAAGAGGCCTGTCTCCAGCCTGGAGCACCCACAGCAAAAGCACAAAGAGGTGTGAGGGCTCTGCACTGAAGTGGGATTAAGGTAGACAAAGCCTTGCCCTCACCTAAAAGGTCTCCTTCAACCTGCAGCTACACCTCTACTCACCCATAGTATCTACAAAAATGGGCAGAGCTTCATTTGCTAACAAAAGTCATTGAATTTGTAAAGGGAGCCATTTAACCATCCCCTCACTCACACCAGTATTTGCAACCCTTGCCCTTTAGCCACTGGAATGTAGGTAATACACTTCCACTATACAGCACACCCAACATAGAAGGGACAAGAAGTTGAGCCTTCCCTAGATCTCCCACAAATTTCACTTAAACTTAGACAAAAAAGAAAAGGACTACACAACTTTTAACAGTCACCTACGACATCCATTATTCCCTGAGAAACCCTATTGTTTTTTATAAATTGCCCTCACCCACTTGAAGGTGGCATGCTTCATCATAGGGCTGCTGACACACCCTGGTGCAGACCAACGCTCAAGGTGGAGCTCTGAGTTTTATATAGGTGTTAGCGGGATCTAATAAGCAGAAAAATAAATATGTAAAACTGTTTAAGAGGGTACCCCCTCAATTTTATACTGGGCCCCCCTTGGCAGGACTAAAATCATCAATATGAGGTATACCTGTAAAATGTTATCCCTGTTACCCAACTGCTGGTATCTACATTTTTAGCTGTACAAAATTGCCCATGTGGGTCACTATCCTTCTTCAGGATACAAATCCCTTTCAAATGCCACGTCCTCATCACTGACACATGGAGGGGTACAAATTAATATGTGGCCATACTTGCCCACTGTAGACACACTCCTGGGAAATACCTATAAAAATAATAAATCACATTTGTTGTTCCAACAACCATATAGGGTCAGGATCTCCTTATTCTGTATTCATTATCATAAAAGACAACACTTTTATTTAAATCCTGTGTTGTTCACTCACCCAATGTGCCACCACACACAGTGTACACAAGTGGTACTATCTCCACCATATATAACATTACTCCAACCCAAAAATTTCTTACCCAAGTTTCATTATTTTCATTCCGAACCTGGGGTAAAAGTGAAGAGTCATCCTGTAGTCACACTGTAAGCAAATGTGCACAAAATTTAACATGACACAATGCACCAAGTATACAATGCTCAGATATTCATGGTTCTGTTTTTTTAATATATAAACCTCATTCCCAGTCCAGGATTCACCTTCATTACTGTACCAGGTAATCATTTATCATTTATGACATACTTCCACTGTCTGATACCCAGAAGTCATTCTGGGTATCAAATTAATTCGGATAAGTCCCTCATGTTTATGCTTTCGGATGGACCAGCATCCACACTCCCTGGAGAGAACCTAAAGAGAGCTTCAAATATCTAGGTATTACCATTGCCAAAACAGAAACAGAATTTCTGGAGGGAAATTTGCAGCCCCAACTAGAACGTCTGAAAAGGGATGTCGCTCATTGGAGGACGCTGCCGATCTCCCTGATGGGGAGAGAGGTACTATTCAAAATGATGTCACTACTGCGCATGTTATATGTTCACCAAAACACCCCATATAAGGTATCTGATGGTGCACAGACAGAATATCGAGTCTGGAATATCGAAGTGCCAGAATATCGAGTTGGAAATATCAAAGTAGCAGAATATCGACTTCAAGAATATCGGTGACCAGAATATCGACTTGAAGGTAAGACATTTCTATAATATCAAAGTCAGTAATATCGTTTGTCAAAATATTGTTGTTAATAATATTGATATTTATATTAGTGTTCTGTATTTTAGTATGTATGTTAAAAGTATGTGATCTAATGTTTTTTGTATAAGTATAGCTTTTTCTTTTTATGTATGTGTGAAATTTTTAGAAGTGATTTATGTTATGTCAATTAAATTTTGCCTATTTTAGTTCTGTAGCGGGTTGTGTGTTTATAAGGGAATAGGGTGGGAAGTAATTTAATTATAATAAAGTAATTACATGTTTTATTGATTAGTATTTATAATTAAATTTGTATTAATTAATTATTAATTGGTTATCAAATTGTATTAATTAATTAATTGATAATTATGTAAATTGTGTTATTTTTTTGGAAGCGAGTTGTGGGTTTATAGGGGAGTAGGGTGGGTAGTAATTTAATTATAATAAAGTAATTAATAATTTTTATTGATTAGTATTTATAATTAATTTTTTATTAATTAAATATTAATTGGTTATTACATTTTATTAATTGATTAATTAATTAATTATGTAAATTGTGTTTTTTTTTTTTTAGGATTGAGTTGTGGGTGTATAGGGGAATAGGGTGGGAAGTAATTTATTTTGAATAAAGTAAATAATAATTTTTATTTATTAATATTTATTTTATATTTAGATTTTATAGTGTTGTTTGTGGTAATTTATTTAGTATTAATTAATTATTAATTGTTTGTTAATTATAATTAATTAATTGTTAAATATGTTAATTGTGTCAATTATGTAGGAGTCTTTTATGCGTTTATAGGGGAATATGGTGTGAAGTAATTTTTTTTTAAATCATTAATAATTATTTTTGGGATTAAAATTAATTTATATTAAATAAAGTTATTTGTTTGTAAAATGTTTTTTTAAACTTCTATAAAATAAGGTTTGTAGTTAACCCACTCTCTGGAGTGGGAATAGTAATTTTTTCCCCTCCGCTATCCAAAACTTTCCCTACTGTTGCACTCACTGGAGAGGGAATAGTAATTTTTACCCCTCCGCTATCCAACACTTTCCCTACTGTTGCACTCTCTGGAGTGGGAATAGTAATTTTTACCCCTCCACGATCCAACACTTTCCCTACTGTTGCACTGTCTGGAGTGGGAATATTAATTTTTACCCCTCCGCTATCCAACATTTTCCCTACTGTTGCACTCACTGGAGTGGGAATAGTAATTTTTACCCCTACGCTATCCAACACTTTCCCTACTGTTGCGCTCTCTGGAGTGGGAATAGTAATATTTTCCCCTTCGCTATCCAACACTTTCCCGACTGTTGCATTCTCTGGAGTGGGAATAGTAATTTTTACCCCTCCGCTATCCAACACTTTCCCTACTGTTGCAGTCTCTGGAGTGGGAATAGTAATTTTTACACCTATGCTATCCAACACTTTCTTCACTGTTGCACTCTCTGGAGTGGGAATAGTAATTTTTTCCCCTTCGCTATCCAACACTTTCCCTACTGTTGCACTCTCTGGAGTGGGAATAGTAATTTTTACCCCTCCGCTATCCAACAGTTTCCCTACTGTTGCACTCTATGGAGTGGGAATAGTAATTTTTATACCTACGCTATCCAACACTTTCTCCACTGCTGCACTCTCTGGAGTGGGAATAGTAATTTTTTAACCCTACGCTATTCAACAATTTTCCTACTGTTGTGGGTGGTGAATTGCGGAAACTATTGTGGGATGGGGGAGGCACGAGAATAGCGCTGACCAAACTCCAGAAAGTTGTATACGAGGGTGGCCTTGCTGTCCTGGACCTCGAAAAATATTACTGGGCATCGCAGTTGATAACAATCAATGATTGGATTTTTGCAGACAGGAATGACCCGGCATATCGGGTAGATCACTTGGTGATGAGGCCAAGGGGACATCCAGGTGCACTGTACCCGAGAATGGCAGGGAAACATATGCCCCTGCGTACAAAGACCGTGCTAGACGTGTGGAAGAGGGCCAATAAGTTCCTCGGGTGGGAAAATAGGTTGACGGAAAGAACCCCACTAAGGGACAGCGATATATGCTGGAGGAGGTAGGCAAACTACAGGGCTTTGATAAATGGAAACTGTTAGATATAGCCCACCTAGGAGATGTATGGAGGGGTCTGGCAATAATCTCGTTTGAAGACCTACAAAAGGAATATAAGCTAGCGGATACAGAAAGATATAGGTACATGTAGTTGGGGCATGCACTTCGTAGGCATATTAGGGAGGGGGAACAAATTCCGGAGTACAGCCCCCTGGAGGACCAACTCCTATTAGATCCAATCCCAGAAAAGGCACTATCCTTCACATATAGGAAGATTATGAACAACTCACCCAATCCCCTGACGACTCTGCGAGAAGCCTGTGAAGCCGACATCGTCCTATTGGAAGACGATGATTGGGCCGAGGCCATACAAAGCCCAAGGGAGGTAGCAGTCAGAGCGAGATTTAGGCTAGTACAGTTAAGGATTCTTCACAGATCCTATTCCACGAGTGTAGTTATGCACAAGCTAGGATGCACCCACACAGACCTATGCATACATGGCTGCAACCAGAGAGGTACCTTTTTCCACACTATCTGGAGTGTCCAACTATACAACAATACTGGGGAAAGGTAATACGAGTTATGTCAGAGGTCCTTGGGCCAGATGGCATATATTATGTGTAACAGGTGAGCAGCTATGGCCAAAATATCAGAAAGTTTGGCTACTGGTGGCGTCAATGGTGGCCAAAAGGAATATCGCCAGGGTGTGGGGAGCCAACCTCCCCCTGAAGGTGGGTCAATGGAAGGCTGATCTTAATTGGTGTAGCACAGCTAAAAAGATTGTTTACGAGAGCAGGGGATGCCCACGAAGATGGGAGAAAATATGGCACCAATGGGAGACATATAGGGATCTTTGAGGTGGGGAGGGTAAGGGAGGGAAGACTCAGAGACCGACAACAGGTGGGAAAAGAGGGTTACCAATGATCAAAGGAGTTACGGAGATGAGATCCGGAATAACTGTTGCACCAATGGATTACAGATTGGGATATGTATGCTTCTGGTTTATGTCACCAAATGCCCGTCGTTGGTATACTGTACACTGCATCAGTCGAATGTGTAATAAAAAGATTTTTTTTTTTGTAGTGTAATTTGATATGTCATTAGTCCTATTAGACCAATCAGCTGTATTTTATACCGTGGATCATAGGATTCTGACTGATAGAATTGCAGCAGCAGGCTTAATGGGGACTGCCTTACACTGGATGAAATACTTTCTTGAGTACCGAACCCAGTCAGTCCGCCTCCCTTCCTACTACTCATCCGAAGTTCGAGTGAACTGTGGAGTACCTCAGGGTTCCTCCTTGACCCCCTATCTTTTTAACCTCTGTATTCGCCCTTTGATAAACACTCTTCAGCAGAAGAAGGTGAAAATATATAATTATGTTGACGACATGCAGCTGATCTTCACAATTGACGCAACACCTGACTCGAGGGAGTTCTGGCAGAACACTATGCTATACGTCAGAGATTGAATGAATAGCAACCAGTTAAAACTCAAGTCTGACAAGACAGAGATCGTCATAACTAACAATAAAATAAATCACTGGCACCCGGCCTATTAGCCAATAGAGATGGGCCCCTCATCAAATCCTAAGACCGCTGTGAAAAGCATAGGCGTTCAAATCAATGCAAATCTGTCTATGAAACTTCAGATGGGCATGGTCAGATATTCTTGCTTCCTCCAAGTTAGGAAGTTGTGGAAAATCTGAAGATTCTGATCCATGGAGGCAAGCACCCAAAACATCCTTGCATTAATCCTGTCTAGAATTGATTATGCCAATGCCCTCTACCTGGGACTCTCTAAAAACCTAAATCACAGATGGTGCAAAACCAAGCAGCTAGAATTGTCTTTCAACAACCGAGGCACTGCCACACTAATCCACTGATGAAGGAGCTACACTGGCCCCCAGGGGCACAGCGTACTATATTTAAAACAGGATGTATTATCTTTAAATCTATCCACAGCAAAGGCCCCAAGTACTTATCCACAAGGATCCATAAATACTCCTCAATACGGAACCTTAGGTCAGCTAAAAAAAAACTACTAGTGGTCCCGAGATTCAAACGTAAAAGGATGGGAGGAAAACGTTTCTCTACTCTAGGTGCTCAGATCTGGAACTCATTACCTATCGGTATCAGAGGAGCAGCAAATTGCATGTGCTTTAGAAGGATGCTTAAAATGTGGCATTTTTCTCAAGCATATAGCTAAGCACTGGACTAGTTGACGGCTTAATATCCCAGCGCCAAGAGAGCTGTTGGTGAGCGCATGCTATATAAATGGCCCATAACATAACATAATATTAGTGATGTCATCACTGATGTCACTGACCATGTCATGAGTGATGTAATATGTGAGGTCACAAGCAGACCTTTGTGAAGGCGTAAGTTATAGTTAGCTCAGGTAACTATAGCTGCTGAATTTCACTGGTTTTGCATGAGTGAAATCCGAACCAAACTATAACAATCCTGTAACATTTGTTTTTTTCAGTGAATATATATACATATTTATTACTTATTGGCAGTCGCCAGTAGGTAGTTATAATTAGGACCTAGTTTCCATAGGAAAAGCGTTTTTGGTTTAGCCAATGACTTAGGCGCCGTTTGAGAATTTCATGAAATTTTCAAAACTAGTATGCACATGAGTTCAACTGCTTGTGATATGGTGTAAATCCGTTCAGTAGTTTTCATGATATTAAAAGAAAACCACATTTGTATGACTAGAGGCACCCACCCTCCACGAATCCAATCGACCTTATGCAGAGATCTGATTGGCTGCCAGCACTTCAACCAGAAGTGTTGGCAGCCATTTTGGGACTCGGAATGAGCCAAGTCCCAAACAAAAAGATAAAAAAAGAGAAGAGGGCAGGGTAGGAATACCCTGACCCCCAAGGCATTGTGCTGTGGTCCCCCAGATACCTGGCCAGGGCCAAAAAGCATTTTTTTTATTTTCACAATGAAACTCATAAAGAGTCACAAATCCCCAGAAAAATGTAATTAAAAAAACAAGCTTGGTCTCCCAGGCTTGTTTGTATTAGAGCTGTCATGTAGTTCCTACCAATCCATAGGATCTTCACACTGTTTGGACAACATAAACCAAGGGCTTGGTGTCAAGACTGATTCCAAACCCCCCCCCCGCAGGATATGTTGGCCTATAGACCAGCTAGCTCACAGTACCACTGTAAGCTCCCCTAACCTACCAGTGAGCGAATAGTTTCTGAAAACCACTAAACCATACACTCCTGATCCCTCAGGGATCGTGGAAACAGTACAGAACCTTTCACTCAGTCACTTGTGCTTACTTATTCTCTGAAAAATATAGAGATTACACAGTGAGACATTTTTAATAATATTTATTGAACCAATGTTATTCTTGCATAAAACACGTGTGCTGCAATGATTAGGAGACAGAAGCAGATAAACATGGTTACAAGCACCAAAAGCGTAAATAGTAGATATAGTTCTACCATGATGCTAAACAATTGTATATATGCAGGCATATAAATAAGGCAGTAATCTAGCGTACTCCTACTATGCGGGCCATACTCTAAGTGTACCTAGAGTGTGTGTAGGCGTAGAGCCAAGAATACCCCCATGGGACGATCCCACCCCATTACCTGATGGTATATAGTGAAGGACCCCTTCTTTGTCATGAACTGGGCACCCCTCATGAGATATCAGACCGCTGTATGGTGATTTCTCAGCATGAAAGGATGCTCTGTGTCAGCGGAAGTACCTCCTCTACTAATCTATCGGGATGCTCATCTTTTATAATAGAAAGGAGCCTTGCGTGGAACACATATATTAGTGTTGTTATGGATATATAGATAGCCCTGTCGAACCCGTGGATGAAGATAGTGATGACATTTCTACGTAGTGTGAAACGAGCTTGTGTAAATGTGTGTAAAAGGTCACAGCTGGAAATGTTATTTGTGAGGACAATGTAAGAAATAAACTGCTTCGCTACATGGGCCTAACTCGGGAATATAACAGAGCCCCGGGTGTGCCAGGTCCATGGGGCTTAATATTATATATTATATAGGGAGGGGGCATACATAACCCCCCTCTCCATGGCCCCATGGACCGTCACCTCCCCGGGGCAGGACAATTGTTATTTAATTGGAGGAGGACCACGAGGTCCACCTCCTAAATCTCTTATGAGTTCGGGGACCACCACCACCCCGGGACTTTATTAATAATTTGGAGAGGAGCCATGCAGACCCCCCTCCATTGCCCTAAAGGGCCCCAGGAACTACCACCTCATCCGGCCACGAATACAATTTAATAAGCGAAGGGGCTGCACGGCCCCACTCCTGGGCCATTTTCGGCCCTGGAGACCACCACTTCCCCGGGTATGGCCCCAAAAAATACAAAGGTGGGAACCGCCACCCCCAAGACCAGCTCCCTATGTCTCGGCATATCCACCCCAGGCACACAGCTGCTTGATCTCGCTTGGAGGGAGCTTTGACATCTCCTGACAAGTGACAGCCAACAGTAATCCAACTCCCAGTGGGCAGGAGCCCAGAAATTGCTCCCACTTACTGGGAGTGGACTTTTCATCTGTTTTCCTGTCCGCTGTCAAGCGGGAAGGAACACAGATGAAAGAACTCCTCCTGCACATAGGAAGCAGCATTTGTGCTGCTACTTCCATGCAGGAGCAATGCCAGCTCCTGCTGGAGGCAAGGAGCTGGCAGGCCAATGTCATAGGGGTGATAGTTCCTGGATGTGCCGGTCCTGAATTAATGAGGGTATCTATGTTGCCACTTGTCCTTAGTGAGTGGTAAACCCCTGACCCATTTGATTACAAAAGTGTATACATGAACCATGACAAGTGAGTATTTTTGAAATGTTCCCTCTAATCTGAATAAATGGTTAAGAATGTCGCAGGTAATGTAATATTAAAGTATTTATTTTTAAATGGTAAATCAAAGCTCCAACGTAATTCTTCTACAGTTAGAAACACTAGATACGGAGATACAGCCAACACGTGTTTCACCCCCTTAGTGGTGTACAGGCCTGGGGCTTCCTCAAGGTTGATAATACATACAAAAATAATGTATATATATAACATAAAATTGTAAAGTACAGGTGAAAGAATAAATAAACCAATAAGTAAGACCATTATGACAAAATTCAAACAGAAGTAAGCAAAACATTATAATGTGCATCGTAAGAGTAAATATATTGAGTGCAATGTGCATACGTGTCGTTAAATATATCCAATAGTAGAGAGATAATGTGAATAATCACATTGATGAAAATATCATGTAGTCTTCCAATAGAGTGTAGAAAAACAAAAGGGTTGTCCACCATTGTCAATACAATGCAATGGGTACATCAAAAGCAAACCCCAAGGGACATAGTGAGAATTGAAAATGATATACGTAATGTCAACATAATGTTCATGAGCAAATCTGTGATAAAAATATTGTACCATTCATGTCATATGTCATCAAGTTTCAATTGGCAGGGTAAAAACTATTTTATATAAATGGTTAAATGGACAAATGGAAACGGGTATAAAGATTGCCAAATAAAAATCAGAAAAGACATATAAATTATGAAAAATTTACATAAGTATGCTCATTGGTCATAGTCGGCACGGAGTGTCGTGTAGTTCCTATAAAACTATATAGGATCTGCCCATTTAGACAACATAAACTGTGGGATTGGTGTCCAGACTGATTCCAGACACCCCCACCGGATATGTTTGCCTGTATACCAGCTTGCTCACAGTGCTACTACGAACCCCTCTTACCAAGGAGAGAATAGTTTCCGGCAACTATCGAACATGACAATCCTGTCCCTTCAGGGATCATGGAAACAGTACAGTACTTTTTGCTCAGTCACTCATGCTCACTTTGACTCAGAGAGATACACAGAATAAACGGTAAGGACGTTTTCAATAAGCATTTTTTGAACCAGCATCATTCTAGTATAAAATATGTGTGCTGAAACAACCATAAGACAGAAACAGATATAAATGATTATTAGCACCAACAGAGTAAATAGATGGTAGATTCCTACCATAGTGCTAAAACAATGAATATATGCAGGCATGTAAATACATGACAGTGAGAATGCGCACTCCTATGATGCAGACCCTAACTAGATGTACCTAAATGTACCTAGCATGTATGTATATGTGTAGCCAAGAATCCCCATAGGATATAACCAACCCCATTACCTGGTGTGACAGAATGAAGGACCCCGTCTTGGTCTTGAGATGGACACCCCACGAGGGATGTCAGACCACTGCGTGCTGGAGTGTCTGCGTGCAGGAACTTCAGCGTCTTGCATTAATGTGTCAGCATTGAATTCTTTCTCCTCTGCCTGCCCCAGCAAAGATATGGTGTTTATATACCCCAAAGGTACCGTCAGGAGTTCTACCTTGCTGTGTCATGTCGGCCGAGGATGACGAAAGGGATGACCCTTATACATAGTTATTATGCAGAAGATGGTAATCCTGCTGTGATTCTGAGAATCCTCATGCATAATAAATGAGGCTAGTTTTCTGGTAAAACCACACAACATTTATGTAGCACCTAACTAGGTAAAAGGTCAATACCAAAAAACAGTTATGTAGTATAATGGCAGGGAAAATGTAGGTGAAAGGTTAGGTGACTACCCAGGCCTATATTGGGGTACATTACAAATCAAAACACCTACTCCTCATCTGACCGGACGATATACTAAAAAAGGGAATGCCCTTCTAATCAATCATAAAACATTTTTTTTAAATGTTTAGAATAAAACATTTCTAAAAGTATATATAAAAAAATGCCTAAAAACTCTATAAATCCTTTATATATGTTAAAAGCCCTATAAGTCCTTTAAAATATGTTCATATATATAGTTTGAGCAATTGAAAGCATCTGAAAGCCATGGTGCTCAGTAATAGTATAGAAGGAATTATTATTTTTTTTAAATTCCAATTTCAGTTGTTTTGGAAAAAGGCCGAATTCTTCCCAGCTCACGGAGAGCCAAATGTTTATGTGTCCTGTGTGGGAGACGCAACATCACTGCTGTTTGCTTTCGCAGACAACAGTCCCTGTAACACCTCATGGATCAGGTTGATCGAGCAAAGATGATCTTCTTCAGTTCCCACAGCCGATGCTGGGGAAGCATTTGAAACATCTAAAGCCTATGTGCCTGTAGCAGAGCTGGTATCCAATGCAACGGGAGCTGAAGCATCCCGTGGTGGCTCTAAGAATGCTGACATCAACATGGAAATATGCTGAGGACACTGCACTATGTGGGCCTTTAACGGGTCCAGCAATATATCCACTTCCGGTGGCGCAACCCATGGGAGTGTTAGAGATCCAACATGCATTCTTGTCCGCAGAGCAAGCAGCGGAGAACAGGCAAAACAAAGTCAATTCAGACTGGTCAAATGATAGGAACCAAGACTCGCTTAGTTCCCGAAGTCAAGGTGTGCCCAGATGGAGTACCATGCGATCATGGTAACGTCGCTCCAAGAGCGTTTTTTCCATCTCTTGAGTGACTGGGACATCTATTGTGTAGCAGAAAAATTAAAATCAGGATTTCCAATAACAGGAATTAGCAGAAGCCCTCAAAAAAGCTTTCAAATAGGGAGTGTATATAAGCTGGAATCACTCCGAAGACTGTCTGAAAGGTGCTTAACAGTCCAGAACCTATGGTCTTAAATAGGTGTACTATACCCTTCGTATCAGACATGTTAAAGATACGCTGGACCATTTCTCCAAAATGGAAAGAGCAGTTAGTTTGTACCAGTGCCTGTATCTCAGCTGAGGACCTTGCAACCTGAAGATCAAAAGTCTCCTGGGCCGAGGTTAAGGGCGCATCTTTCTGTAAAAGCATGGCTTTCATTTGGCTCAGAATATTAAACTGTATAAAGGAAACATTCAATGAAGGCCATAATGGCACCTCCCTGACTGTGTGGGTCGGTGGAAATGAAGCTTGCTTACAACAAGTAACCCTGGAACTTACTGCGACTAGATATGCGATGCCTGGAAGCATCCCACAACAACCTTGATCATTCAGCATCAAGTAACTCCCATTTGAAAGCAGCTTGAACACCGGATTAATCACGGCAGCTGGGGAACCCTTTAAATGACAGGATAAGTTTGCAATGGAACCGTTGCAAGTCCCATGAAGCATAATATCCTGGCCAAGTAGAGACCCACTTAATGAAGTCTCGCAGTCTGTACCAGTGAGAAACAATTCAGTGTCCCCATTCCTGCATCTAAATCTATACGGTAATTCCCAAGATTCATGGATGAAGTCCCTACCCATTGCTTCATATCTGCCTTCCTGGTGGTGTTTTAGGCAATATTGAAATTGGAAAGTTGTTACTGACAATGTTATATGGCCATGAATTAACCATTCTGTAGACGATGATTCTGCCACGGTGAAAGATAATTGGTCTAATTTCTCAATGTGCAGCATTGTATATTTTGCATCTCTTTGTGCCATTCTCGTCTGTCTCTCTGATAGATTATATGTGGAGAATAGAGACGTACTGTTAATATATCACCAGGGCACGTGACCAGAGCGCAATGATTGTAGCGGCCAGCCTAATAATAGAATGGATCGTAACTGTGACTGGCCGTGTTGTAAGATGGGCCGCTCCTGTTTCATTATATCTATAGCAGAAGATACAATGTTGCCCAGTGAATAAATCCTAGATGTCAGTGTGGTCAACCACAGCCAAAGCCTTTTCTAATTTGACTCTGTCAAATTCACACAATCTCCACGCAGCTTCTTGTTGAGAGATTTTCTAAATTTCATTATAAACGGCGCATAGGAAGCGTTTCTGACGTGGCTTTCTGGGACCTAGCGAAAAACCCCTTAGATCAATGTGATCTAAGAGTACGGACAAGTGTTGTTTCACTTGTGACAGTGTCGAGGTTCTTAGCCAATTGAGGCATATCTTCCCAACACTGTATGATGTCACCACCCCCGGATGTTCTCGTTGTACATAGCGCAAGTCAGGCCTATGGATACTAAACCCTTCGGTGGTACCCCTGAATCTTGACTGACACCTATTTGTGTTGATAGGCCAAACCAACCATCCCTTCCAATTGGGGTCTGTTGAATTGTATGAAACGCCATGCATGATGTCATCTAGTGTATCTTCACCATTTTCTGTATAGTTTTGCCATCCCTCCAAGTGTGAAAGCGAGGGAATACGAGGTGTGTTCAAGTCCTTAATCTTGGCTAACCCAAGACAGGAAGTCTGTTGCACAGTGTTGTTCAGGAAAATAATCTGTTGTGGTATGAGGATGCTCAAAATAGTGCCTCAGTTCCCTGAACCTGCCATTCCTTAGTACCCCAGACTGATTTTATGTCTATAGCGCCTTTCCATAAGTCGAAACCCTGTTCAGACAGTTGGGCAATAAAAAGATGCAGAGTATATTTGTTTTGTGTTAGTAAGCATACTTTTCTTTGCAGATGTAGGTGCAAGCTTATAATAATATGAGCGTGGTTCTGATGTATTAAACCCAGAAAAATAAACAAACTTTAGTGCAAACATTTGTGAACTACCTTTCGGTGGTGTTGGGCAATGTTCTCATTGGTGGTATGTGAAAACATTACGTGGTGCACTCATTTTATGCAAAAAATGATGACAATAGAGTTGGTAACAATACATGGTGTCAAAATCAGATGAATCATCAAACATTTCATTTTTTGTAAATGCTGTGGACAGTTCTAAATCAGACAGCATATTATTTACAGTTTAAAAATCACAATAGTCAGAGTATGTACTAGAGGTGATGATATCATTCAAAGAAATTTTAAATACATGTGGTATTTTTAAAAGTTCAGTTGGACCAAATACATCATATGAAACCCTGTCACATACTATTCCACCAGGAACTGGAACTGCTGTAATGTTCACATAAGACAGGTCTCTTTGTTCATGATGAGATGACGTATGAGGTTTTAGCACCAAATTCACATCTGATACTGCGAAGTGTTCTGGGAGATAGTGTCCATTCATGAGCAAGAAAAAGACAGTCACTAAACCTATCTAGAAGAGTAGGAATAGTATTCAATTTATTATCCAGAGCTGTAGCCGTGGTGAGACTAGGTATGTCTTTTTCAGCCAAATGTAGAAATCATGAAGTTGTGTTTTGCAGAAACTGGAGCTGGCGGTGACTCAGGTTCACTTGGATCCGGAGAAAATGTGTTGAAATCGATGAAGTAGCCAGATGCAGTACGATCTATCTTTGGTAGCTCAGCAGGTTTTGTTGAACTTGTAGGTATCTCCTGTAGAGGCATATTGATGTAGTTGTCGGTGGTAGGCCAAATTGATATCTGTGTTTCATATGTGTTTTGAAGATGTTCAATTTCAATAGGAACAAGTTCCATTTCATTGTTGGTAACTTCATTACTGCGTATAGAAGACTCTTCAAATGTTATCTGTCTTTGTTTCTGAACTTCCTGTACGGTAGCGAGAGCAGATCGGGGGCTACCCAGGAGCCCACGTGGTCTGCTACATAGTATTGGCCGCATAGTGTGGTTTGATCAAATCAATAGAGACAAATCTCTTTTCTTTCTTGCCGATAAAAGGCTGAAGAAGTACTGTTCTTGTTTCTTCAACAGCCAGGACAGGTACAGGCATTCTGTATGATGGCCCAAATTCTTTCTTGTCCTCAATCTTTTCTCTGACCAGATCCCCAACTTTTGGGATCCAGGCAGGTCTTGCTATTACTGTTTTTACTTCCCCAGTGGCGGAGCATTTTACTTGGACGTTGCTTTGTAGTGCCTGGAATTCATTGAGTTCCTGTAAAACAGTCAAACGTTTATCGATGTCAAATAGTTTTTCATCCGCCACTGTGCTGCTACAATCGAGGTCAGATACCCACATTTTCGTCTCAAATAGGACTTCGTAAGGAGTGATGCCTCCTAGGGAATTTCTTGGCATGTTATTAAGTGCCCTCTGAACCCCATATAGATGATTGACCCAACTACCACCCAAGCCTAATAACCTTGCTGTTAAGGAATGCTATAAGTCCTGGTTTTTCCTCTCCACACTCAAATTTCCCTCGGATGATATGGAGATGAGTACCGCAATGCTACACCCAAACTTCCCATGGCTTCCTTGTAAGCCCAAGAGCTAAATGCGGGGCCACGGTCAGAATGGAATGTACCAATTGCATATGTCCCTATGAAGACTCGCCAAATCCATTATAACAGTTCGAGCGTCAGCCGAGCACTGAGGCCAAACCCACAGGAATCTAGACCATGAATTCACTGCCACCAAGATGTACTTGTAAGCCCCATCAGATTGTAAGGGACTGCGGTGGTCCAAATTGACACAGGTGAGAGGTCTGTCTGATATTAGTAGTGGTGTTTGCGCCGGACATGCTACGCTGGAACCCTTCATCTGCTGAAAGATGTCGCACTTAAGGACAAATGCTTTAGTTTGTTTTGTTAAACCTGGCCACCAATAGCATTGTTTCAGTAGAGAAACTGTAGCGGTAATCCCTGCGTGTGCAGAACCCAGACCCTCATGCGCAGCTAGAATTAAACCTAATCTGCAATCCATGTTTGGTAATACTCTATCCCTCACTCCTGGAATTTGAGCAAACGGAATATTTTTTGCATCTAACTTGTAGGAGTACTTGAGTGGAAAGCCTTTTGGCATGGCTGAGCTGTTTTTGCGTGAAGCAATGACAGCTACCATTATCTGCCTGTCTATTCTCATGCTAGGATGAGTGATTGCAGCTAAGGCAGCAGTTCGCACTGTCGCCTTGGCAGCTTCATCAGCCAATGAATTCCCTTCAACGTGAACGCCATCACGTTGATGACTCAGCGTGTGTATCACGTGAGCTCTTGGCAAGTCTTTTTTCAGCTCTGCCAATTGTTCCCAAAGCAATGTGTGCTTTATTGTGCAACCTTTTGAGTCTTTAAACCCATTCTGACCCAAGCAGTGAAGATATTCATTGTAAGACTGCAGGCAGTAAAATTAATCTCACACTATGAGTGTGGGGAATTCCCGATCCGTATTTATAAGTGCCAGTAATAGTTCTTTTAATTCTGCCATCTGTGCCGTGCAGTCTCCCAGAGACTGCGTCTTCGTTCTACTAGGATGAAACTTGCCTTCCTGCATACGTCCTTTTACAATTGCACAAGCTGCGCTGTATTGCTGTTTACTTCCTATGGCAGGCTGAGCAGAACTGTCAGTGTAAATAATGTATTCATACTGATCTAGAGGCATTATTTTATTCAGGAGAGGATATTCTTGTTTGTATTGCAGGAATGCTTGTGTTTTTAATGTAGAATCAAATTTGTAGTCTACATCTGTCGCAGTGAAAGAATTAGCCCATTGTATCCATCGAGGATGTAAAGCTTTTGCATTCGTAATGCTTGCCTTTGTAACAACCTCTAAGACTGGTACTGGAGTTACAAAAAATATTCGTTTCCCATGTGCCAGTGCTCTTTCTCACACTGCAGTAGTCTGTACTGCTGTCAGAATTTTTTCTGTACAAGCAAAGCGCAATTCAGCATTTGTGTACAAGTGTGATTTGTATGCTATGGGTACCGTTTTGCCTTCATTGAAGGTTAGGTAAGTGTACCCTGATTGACCCGCGATTACACGGATCACCAGATTTGTGGTATTTACACGTGTGTGTAGGTGTTTGGAAGCTATCATGTCAGCTTGTAAGAAACAAAGGATATCCGTTTGCTTCTGTGTCCAATGTCTAACTGAAAAATAAGGTCTTATTAGATCGTAGAAAGGTTTTACTTTTTCTGCGTTATCCAAAATGTATGTTCTGGCAAAATTTAGGAATCCCAGTATGTATTGAAATTTTTTCAGAGTTTTTGGAGGTAGAAGCAGTGCGCATTTGTCTAAAAAGTTAGCTGCTCGGCTTTTTTCTTGATAACTCGTATCCCAAAAATAGGACATTGAGGTGGGCTATTTTCGATTTTTTAAAGTTGAAATTGTAACCCTCAGAGGCGAATCCCAAAATTATATTGCTCACCCTGCTCAAATGATCCAATAAATCATCATCCGTCAGATAAATATCATCTACATTTTAAAATAACTCTGTTACCCTAGCTGAGAACAAACCAGGGCTATTCTTATACCCTTGGGCAGTCAACAGAATTGACTCTGAGAGCCTAGGGCTGAGAATGCTGTCAAATATCTGCTTTCAGGCGCTATATTTTGGCAGAATAATCCATTTGAGATATCTAGTGTTGTTTTGTACTTTTTCCGCACAATGTTATTCGTTAAAGCGGCACTGTGTGCATTCTGTGCTTCAAATGTCTTTGTGCATGTATTCAAATGTCTGCAGTCTAAAACTAGAAGGTATGAATTGTCAGGCTTCATTACATGAAACAAAGGATTATTCATTGAAGATGTGCAATTCTCTATTACACCTTGGTATTCAAGTTGATCTAAGATCTCCCTTACTTGTTTTTTCGCTTCTTGTTTTATTGGGTACTGTCTCTGTGGAGTTGGAGTTGTTTTTACTGGGATTACATGGTGAGGTGACTCAGTATCCCCCTACATGGTTGCGATATAATGCAGGAGCAAGTGCTACTGCCCACTCCTGAGCATATGAATGTTTTAGTGATACTGGAACGAGGTCGGAAAAAGCCGGCAAAATTACTGTTTCTCCCTTTGGGCACTCCATAACAATCTCAGGCGGCCAATCTTTTGTAGTCAGAAGGATGTCATAGCCATAAGTCACGTTCTCCCAAAAGAGACCTTCAATTTTTCTGGGTTTGTCCGCCATCCTCTCCTGCGCTAAGACCCTCTCAGTCTCTAGCTTTTTCTCTTCAAGGACCAACGCCTTGAGACTCAACTCCTGGGCCAACAAGGCCTTTTTCTCCTCCAAACCCAGCCGCGCTATCTCCTTGGCATACTCCGACTGGAGCGTTTCCAAAGCCAGCTGATGCTCCCTTTCTTCCCTCCTATCCACCCACTCCTCTGGGGACAGGGAAAGGGATGGGGCACTGCCCCCAGCACTGGACCCAGCAAGGGACTCCCTATCTATGGGGTCCTCACTACCTACTGGCGTCCCTGCCCTGTCATTTTCTCTCTCCTGTGCAGACTCTTCAGGACCTCCCTCAAAACCACCACTTAGGTATGCGGAGGGGTAATCTGAAAGGTCCCCCCAGGGCTCTAAGGGTTCTCCCCTGCGGAGGGCTTCATAGAGGAACAGTTTTCTGAGGATGTTATCCACTATTGGTATCCCCCTCTTTCTGCAGAATTTCTCTAACTCCTCTCGGGTGCACTCCAAAAGGTCATCCTCATTATAGACTAACCCCATCTTGGCAAGATACACAACCCACAGTGCAACAGGAGAACACAATTCAAAAATGACACTTTCAGGAGAAATAAAACTCAGGAAAAATAATCCCCAAACCTGTGATCATCTAAATGCAGAGTTTGTAGTTCAACCAGTTGTCACTGTGGTACTGCGCAAATGCAGCTATGTATTTGAGGACGTATGCACATTTGTATTTTTGAACACGAGAACAGTAATGAAATCTGACGACCATTAATATCTAGGGCCATCTTGTATATAGTCCATATTGTACTTTCGTCCACGATTTTAGCTACGAAATAGAGGATCGGTAATATCTAGTTTACATTTGTATTTTTGCACATGATTTTAGTTAAAAAATTGAGGATGGTTTAAATTGAGCATTAACTCGTACATAGTCGACTTACATATAATCGGTATCTGATTAATGCTGAATAGGGAGTCAATGCATTAGGTTAAAGGGTTTGTGCAATAAGTAGAACAGACCTGTGCTTGTAAATAGGAATGTTTTGATAATACGATGATTTTAACACAAAATTGTAATGGTTTTAATTAACTATACACAATAAAATATATATAAGACGGCGCAAACGCAAGTCCTATCCTCACCGCTGACAACCAATGTTAGAAATGGGATTTCTGGTTGGCTAAGGCTTGCGCCAAAGCAAGGCAGAAACCACCACTCTAGTCAGGGCAAGGGAGTTACACACTGAAGATAACCCCTGCTCACCTCCTTGGTAGCTTGGCACGAGCAGCCAGGCTAATCCCAGAGGCAATGTGTAAAGTGTTTGCGCAACACACACACACAGCAGCAACACACTAGGCACACTACAAAGGAAACTCCACACAAGGTTATATAAAAAATAGCCTTTGTATTATCCAAAACACATTAGAATCATAATCACACATATACACTGTGCGAACTGGTACTAGGCAATATTCACAGGGGATTATATACATGACAGGGCCAATCGGGTCACTGTCAGAACCATCATAAAGCACAAGTAGCCAAAATAACACAACCAGTAACTACTGGTACAATACTGTACTTAGCATCAGCACTAACAAGATAAACACATTATGTCTGCATCACATTAGGCATAAAACACATTATGCATAAACATCCTAAGCATAAAGACATTATGCAACCTCTGTAGGCATCACATTAGGAATAAAACATGTTATGCATAAACCTCCTAAGCATCAACACATTATGCAATAGGCACCACATTAGTAATGCACCACAGTAACTCTACACGGTGCATTTATCCTCTTTGCGCCCCCACCAGAATGCAAAATGGCCAAACCTGACCCCAGGCCAACTGGCCTTCCTCTGGGGCCCAATGCCCTTTGTCCCAAATGTCAGGGCTCTAACTGGGGCCTTCCACTGGCCCTTTGGCTGCCAATGCAGCAAAAGCAATGTGCGCAGCGCACTGGGGCAGGGGGGTGCAACTCACCCCTTCCTCATTATCAAAATGATGCCCCTTCGTTGTAGCTGCCCTCCAACAGGTGGGGCAGCTGTGCAAAATTAGCCCTGGCACAACTGTGCCTCTTGAGCCCCTCCCCCCCCCCGGGACTCAGACACAAAATTGCCCCCACGTTGCAGCTGCCCGCGCTCTCACGTTGCAGCAGCTCACGTTCTCGCGGTGCAGCTGTGAGAAATAGAAGGACAACACTGGCAACACCGTGCCGAGGGAGCCCCGTTCACTGGGCTCCTCCTAGTGCCTTCAATCGGCACCAACAATGCTGCCCAGTACAGCCCCACTCACCGGGGCTGCTTGCAGACACCTCCAATCCCCGTGGCCTCCACCCAGGACTTCGGCATGGAGCCCGCGAGGCTCCGGTCCCTTTCTGGGAGGCTCACTATGGCGGTCAGGCTTCGCTCCGGCTCCTTCTCAGACCGCAACTGCTGGGCTTCCTCTTTGAGTCCCAAGGAAGCCGAAAGGGAGCCCGCGAGGCTCCGTAGTTGCTGCAGGCCCCGCCCACAGTCAGGTGCGGCGCCTGACTTCTGCTTGTGGCGCTCCTCTCGTCTTGCTAAAAAATGTGGGGTAGACTCCCGCCTTTGAATGTACCAATGCGGGGTAGGCTCCCGCTTCTCCTGGCATCCTTACTTCGGATGGCACGCAAATGCGGGGTAGGCTCCCGCTTCCTTCCGGCAATGCGGGGGAATCCCCACGTCGGGATTTCCTCCGGTACTTTGCAGCCCAGCGCTGCCGGTTTTATGCCCCTCTCGTCGTCCTCTGCGCCTTCAGCCAGATCCTTGAAGCCCTCATGAGGCGCTAGGAGCCAAGAGGCTCAAAAGGCAAGTTGGGCACAAAAGGTGTGCCAAAACACAGAAGCAGTCCTCTCCTCTTGCCCCCAAAGTCCCAGGGCAAAAAGGCTGGGCCCAGGCAGGCCAGCTCACAGGGCCCTCCAGCAGGGAGGAAGTCCTTCGTGGTGGTTCGTCCTGGGGCCAAGCAGCAGCAAGTATCCTCTAAGCACAAGGAAGCACCACAAATGGGGTCACAGCCCCAGTACTTATACTACATTTTCCTTTGTTCTGCCCTGGCACAGGGCTGGGGGAACCAGTCCCAACTGGTTCTGGGCGGTATTGGAGCACTCTATTTACAGGGCTCCTCTTCCCCCTTTGTCAGGTGGGGCTCGGTCATCAGACCACCAAAGGGGGGCAGAGCCAGCATTCACCTAGGCAGGCACAGACCTATTCAGGGTCAGGAGACTACTCCTCCCACTACTCCAAATGCAGGTCTCCTATTCAGCCTAGCGCTGACTCACCCTGCCCTCCATGGAGCCACACACACCTCACCAGCCCCTGTCACTCCAGAGCCAGACATGCAATACACATCAGGCAGGCAGACACATAGCACACAGAGATTCCAACTTCTAAAAGTGGCATTTCTAAAATGGTGATAATAAATCTGCGCAGACCATTGCGCAGGATTTATTATTACTATTCCAAACATACCAAACTTGAGCACGCTGCTCCTCTCATATCAGGAATAACCACTGAAACACTTATCAGGGAATCCCCAATGCATTCCTATGGGAGGGCAGCCTCACAGCAGTGAGAAACCAAAATGGTTGTTTGTCACTACCAGGACATGTCACACACTTAAGGTACATGTCCTACCTTTTACCTACGATGCACCCTGCCCATAGGGCTAGCTAGGGCCTAACTTAGGGGTGACTGACATGCAGTAAAAGGGGGGTCACAGATGTGGCACACACTTTAGGTGCCACGTCACAGCGGCAGTAACACTGCGCGCACAGGCCCTGCAATGGCAGAGGCCTGAGACAGGTTTGAAAGGCTACTTTGGTGGGTGGCGCAACCAGCGCTGCAAGCCCACCAGTAGCATTTAATTTAACGGCCCCGGGTATCTGAGATACCACTTTACAAGGGACTGACAGGTAAATTAAATATGCCAAACAGGTGTAGACCAATCTTACCATGTTTACCACAGAGAGCACACGCACTTTACACTGGACAGCAGTGCTAAAGTGCCCAGCGTCCTAGAACCACCAACACCATGTCAGAAAAAAGGCTAGGAGGAAGGCAAAAAGTTCAGGGATGACCTTGCAAAAAGGGCCAAGTCCAACATCTTGGTATAGCAAAAATGAAGGATTTGAACACACCACATATTCCCGCAGTCTCACACTTTGAGAATTGGCAGCACTTAACACACTACAGTGAAGATACATTAGATACCATTATACATCATGGTTTTTTCACTTAATCAGGCCCTCAAATGAAAGGGATGGTTGGTTTGGCCTGTGGACCCACACAGGTATCAATCTAGATTCCTGAGTAACACAGAAGGGTTTAGGATCAATAGGCCTGATCAGCGATATGTACAAACAGAACACTCGGGGTGGTGATGTATTATAGTGTTGGGAAGTTATGCCTAGATTGGCTACAAACCTCAGCACTCTCCCTTCTTTCTGATGGCATGGATCTCAGGGATTTTTTATTAGGCCCCCGGAATCAACGTCAACAGCACTTTTGTATTGAATATACAATGAGCTGTTGAAGATTTCTTAACAGGAAGCAGCTTAGAGATTACATTCGATCCATAGGGTTAATTTAGAAAAGGCTTTGGCTGTGGTTGACAACAGTATGACCACATTATCATCCAGAATTTATTCACTGGCCAACATTGGGGCATATTCTCAAGGAGCTATCGCCGAGTTAACGGCACTTTACCGCAGCCAAATCCGCGATACATTTATCACCCCATTCCCAAGTTGGTGCTAACAGCCCATAACACCAGTTTACCTGCGATAGCAGTCGCAAAAAACATCGCCACAGAGGAGCCCGGCAACTAATGATGTGCAGAGTAGGCGTTCCCGTGCTAAAAGCCGCGACAACACCACTCCACAACATTCTCAACGACCAGCCAGATCGGCGATAAGATCACAAAACATGCACTAAGGCGCGTTAGCAGCAGGAAACTAACACCTGCACCTACCTGGTGTAAAGTCGGACGACAACCGGCACCAGACAAGGAAGCACAGCCCATAGCCACACATGAAGAGCAACAGATGCCCTGGAGCAACCCATCATGCAGGCCTGAGCCCCAATAGGTCAACAACACCCACCGCCACCACCCCCAGGACCCCACCACCCCCCCCGGGGCCCTACCCCGGGCACCCCCCACACCTCCCATGGACAAAGATATTGCACATCAACTCCACGAAATCATGAACCAAACAAATAGCCTGAAGTCGCACAATCACTACACCCGACATACATGTGTGGCCAGAAAAAGGGAAATCATACACCCATATCAAAATATCCAAACAATACGTTTATTACAGAACAAACCAAAAAAAACAATTCTGAAGAGGCATGGCGGGTCGTCTCAGGACATTCTGTAAGTTACAGCCTGCAAAACAGAAATCTGGATCAGAATGTGTGCCATGCGCCCATCAAAGTACAGAGAGAGAGAGCGAAAGAGAGGAAGGGAGAGAGAAAGAGAGAGGGAGAGAGGAAGAGAGAAAGAGAGAGGGAGAGAGGGATAGAGGGAGAGAGGGAGAGAGAAAGAGAGAGGGAGAGAGGGAGAGAGAGAGAGAAAGAGAAAGGGAGAGAGGGAGAGAGTGCCGACACTTCGGACCTAGGCCTCACTGCTCACCTGCTGCCACCGGTGTGTCTCCAACCACGTGCCGGTATTCACAGCAGTCCCCCAGGTCCGTCATCTGAAACAGTTTCCAGAGACATGAATGGCAGAGTCCATACAGTTGCACACGCCATCATCGCTGGCCTGCCCCAGTGCACACAGGCTGCTGCACCCCAGCCCCTCCCACCGCCCAGCGGTGATTGCCCGCCCCTGCGCAACCAGGCCTCACTGCTCACCTTCCGCCATCGGTGTGTCTCCAAGAGGGCCCACCACGTTCCGGAGGGATCTCCAAGCCCGGTGCCCGTGACCATGGCACCCTCCACATCATGCAGCCCCACACCGCGGGCCACCAGGTCACACACCTGACTCTGGGTCTTGATTTCGCAATGGCAGAGACCACATCAGTGCACACGGCATCATCGCAGGCTGCACACCCGCTCAGCGCTTGAGGAGCCACTAACTCTGTGAAGTGCGACGCAATGCCACGTGGCGGGAGGGCCGCACTGCCCGCTGGCCCAGGCCTACACTGCGGTCCAGCAGGGCTCACACTAATCCTTGCCAGTCCAGACCGCCAGGACGGCGCATCATCGCAGGCTGCACACCCGCTCAGCACTGTAGGTGCCCCTATCTCACTGCACCGCAAGACACCGTCCCGTGGCGGGGTGCCTGTGCCTGCCGCAGTGTATCCAGTGCCACCAAGTCTGTGCACCGCTAGCCATGGACCCTTAATGATTGAGTCCCGTTGTGCGGATGCCATCATGTCACCCCCGGCACTGGGCTATGTGAGGTGGCAGGGCCCTAGGCCCTCATTCACACATGAGAACTACACAGAGCCACCCAGTCAGAGAGAGTGGAAATGGCGTCCAGCACGTGCGCTAGGCCCTTTTTACTGCCAGGGTCACATGTCCTGTGATGCCAGTGCTGGATGGGTGTGGCGTGGGTGTACACCAGCCATGAGGGAGTGGCTGTGGCATGCTGACAACTAGACCTGTGAGCTGCGGATCCCCACAGTGAAGACCTGGGACATGTAGTGTTGTCGTCTCGCCCTGTGTGCTTACTCGGAGTGGGCTGTCCTGGCGTATGCCAGTCCAGCGTAAGGGTGTGAACAATGACCCCGGGGCTCTGGGCGTGGTACCGTCCTGGGCTGGACAAGGAAGTGACCAATGGATGTGTCTCCGTTGTAGTGTCGGCGCCACACGGACCGGAATCGGCAATCTGTCACCCTGTGACAATAGTCCCACAACATGGGCAACATGGACGTAAGGGGGAATCACTGACCCTACATTCATCCATACTTCCACACTTGAAAGATCATAGACATGACACATCTGTGTGGATAGGAATGTTTATTACACATTCAAGGGAGTGTTGCAGCTGGAGCAGTACAGGACCATGCCAACCCCACTTCACATTGTCGGCCCTTGGAGAGCCAGCCAGAGTCCTTCAGGGAATGACAGGTACATCAGGAGAGGAGGAGTTCAGTCCGCAGTCTGATAGCTGTGTCATTGGTGACCAAACAGAATATGGCAGTCCATGTCGAGGTACAAGGTGAGTGTCACAGAGTGCATCGGGGGACAGTGGAAGGTAATGATGCAGAGGGCAGAACCAAGCAGAAACAGGCCACTTGGCGGAGATGAATGCTACTGCGTCCTCCTGACCACGAGGGCTGATTCATCCGCATCTTCGTCCTCTGCTGTTGCATGTGCCTCACATGTGGGTGGTGGTGTACTGTCTCCAGCACTGTGTGGCACAGACACATCAGGGGCCGGAGATGTGGATGGGGTGGTAGCAGCAGTATGCATCAGCGCCAGGCCCTGTGGCAGCAATGCCATGAGGAGGGTCTTTAGGGCATTGAGGGACCCAGCTACCTCTCACTAGTGTGCAGCCGTGGCAGCCGCTCTTTCCGCCTGCATCCGCTCCATGTTCGCCATGATCCTCCGCATGTGTCCCAACTCCCGGGCAAGATCGCTGGAGGCCCTCTGGCTAGACAGTCGTTCTTGTCGCAGAGTCAGGACTCTGGCGATGTCAGCCATGGTCCATTGGAGAGCATGGAGCGGACTGTGGGTGTCCGTTAGGGACTGTGAGTGGTCCCTGATGGGACTTAGACACCCACGTATGGTGTCTAGTTTGGCTGCCATGCGGTCAAACCCCACCTGCACCTGTTCAGCCAGCTTCTCCTGGCACCCCAACACATGGCATTGGAAGGCCATGTGTTCGTCGTGGGGGTCCTGGGAGGCAGCCGTGGTGGTGGGTGCTGCCTGCTGTGTGTACTGTGCAGGGGGGGGCTCCTCGTGGCAGCTGGGCTGCCCTGATCCTGGAAGTGGGCTGCGGAGGCTCTCCACGAGCTGTTCGAGGGCATCTGAGTCGAAGGTGTGGTGGTCCTCTTCGTCATCAGTGAAGAGAGGTTCGGACTGCTCTGCAGGAGGTGTTGGATTTCCTGCTGCAATGTGAAGGGGAGATGCAGTTTAACATTGTGTACACATGTATGTTGACGCATTGTACATATCTGCATTCAGACTGCATGACAGTGTACATTGTGACTGTTTGGGGGGAGCTGCCTATTTGATGGGGACAGTGGACATTCCGACTACATCACGGATGTGAGTTTGTACTTGTACATTGTCAACTCACATTTCCCTGCAGTGCCATATGTGATTGGCCAGTTTCTACGCACATGCGGCACCTGTTGTGTCCTCTGTTCTGTTGAGGACGTTTTGCGGTTTGTACCACCTCATTGTCAATGTTGATGTGCTCTGCATGTTATGTGTGTGTGCCACATTTTGGGGGAGTCGCCCCTGCAGCTCTGATTTAGCTGCCCTTCTCCCTTCCATGCGGTGTGCCTCTGGGTTCTGTGCTTATGCAGTGCTGAGATGTTGCATACCTGTGTGCATTGGTCTCTTGGTGGGAGTTGTGGGTCTGGGGCATGTTTTGTCCGCAGATGTGCTATGCTTAATTGTGCAAGTGTGCCATTGTGCCCATCTCCCCCCCGTCCCCCCAGTCCCTGGTGGTTACTTACCCTGTTGCTGTTGTGTCCGGTCATGTTGAGCAGTGTCCAGTTCCCCGACTCCTGCCACCGTTTCCCCACTGAAGACTGTGGAGACCATTTCCTCCATCTCGTCCAGCTCCTCCTGTGGCGCTGGACTCCCACCTCCAGTCTGCATTGCTGCCTTCTGGTTGTTTGCGAGTTTCAGCTTGGTTTTGCGCTTCACATCATTCCAACGCCTCTTGACCTCATCCATTGTTCTCTTCAGCACTCCGACTGCATTCACCTTGCCCACGATGGTCTGCCATATTCCATTTTTAGTTGCCAGTGACACAGTGGAGGTGACGAACAGTGATTGATGGTGTTCTATCACCTCCGTTATCAGGATCCTGTTTTCCTGCGGACTGAACTTCGTCTTCATCTTCTTCTTGTCCTTGCCCTTCCCTGACCCCGAGGTCCCAGGCTGGTCCTCCGTGGGGCTTGTGGGGTTCTGGTTGTCCTCTGTACTTGCTCCGGCTGCCTCCATTGTGCTTCGCTGTTGTTTGGCTTTTGTTTGTATGTTTTTTTCTTCTTTTATGGTGCATTTTCCCGCATGACGCGTGGGAATTGCAGGCCTGTGGCTGGTTTTTGTAGATTTTTGTATCGCGATTGGCGTCATCGCTACTATTTTCACGTTGGGGTTTCGCGGTTTTGCGGCGTCACGTTTTTTTTAGCGCGTTCATTTGACGCGTTGTCCTGTGACTATCGCATGGTACCGCCGTGCTGTAAATACCACATTGACACGGAGTTGTTTTCCCGCGATGAACTGCGATGTGTGGGGTTGCGTTAAGCTACACTTGCGGTAGTTATCACACGTTCTTGAGAATATGCCCCATAGTGTCTTCCGCAATTGAGATAATACAGCAAGACATGTATATATTACAACATGGACAGTCACAATTACGGTCAATAGTAATACTGAGCTGGACGTTACAAACTGTACGTTCTGGCCATGTGCCATGGCATTACATAAACAGTACAAATCTGTTTTCAGCATACAATCTAACAGAAAGACAGATAACAATGGCGCATAGAGATGTGAAAAGTACCATGTTGCACATTGAAAAATTAGACCAATTACCTTTCGCAGTGGCTGAGACACCATCCAATGACTGGATAATCCATGGTTACATCACCCTACTGATCATGACCTCTCAATTCCAATATTGTCTCAAATACCGACAGGTAGTCAGATATGAAGTGGTAGGGAAAAGATATGTGCATGAGTAATGGGAATTGCCGTTCAGATCCAGGAATAGGGACACAGATGTTTTACTAAGTGGCTCTGACTGTGAAGATGCTCTAAGTGGCTCCTTGGTTTGCAAGGTGATTTCTCTCCACGGGGCATGCAGTGCTTCAGTGGCAAACTTGTCTTCTTATCTGAAGGGTTCCTCAGCTGCTGTGATTCATCATGTGTTCAGGATGCTCTTGAATGGGAGCTATTTGATGAATGATCAAGGTTGCTGTGGAATGGAACCGGGCATCGTTTATCTGGCGACGGTTAATTCCATAGTCACTTGTTGTACGCAAGTACTGTTTCCACCTGCCTGCACAGCTAGGGATGCAGCGCTAAGGCCTTCAATGAATGTTTACAACATAAAATTTGATTCCCTAAGCAAACTGAAAGCCATGCTCTTGCAAAAAGATTAGGCCTTAATATCAGCCAAAGAGAAGTTTGATCTCCAGGTTGCAAGGTCCTCGTCTGAGATACAAACACTACTCGTCACTAACTTCCTGTTGCATTTTGGGGAGCTGGTCCATCGTATCTTTAACATGTCTGACACAGAAGGAATAGCGCACTTTTTAAAATGTATCAGATCTGGTTTGGTTAGCACCTTTCAGACAATTTTCGGATTTATATAATCTTTCATACACTCTATGTTGGGAAGCGTTTTTGGAGGGCTCCCGCTTGTCCTGCTATTTATGGCTGCAATCATGATTTTATTTTTTTTGCTCCCCAATGGACATCCCAGTTTAACTCAGAATGGAGACAGCACTGCTAGTGCTGCATTGCTGTGAGCGCATGATACACTGCTTCGGCACACCTCGTCTTCAAGAACTAAATTATCATTGGTTCTTATCGTTCAGGCTGGTCTGGCTTGACTGCATACAATCTGTGTTCTGATGTCTGCTTTGCAGCCACGAATGCGTCCTGGATATATATCTCGGATCAGAATTGGTTGCGCCACCAGACATTGAAGTACTGATGGACCCATTAAAAGGCCATTGAGTATTGCTGTCCCTAGCGTACTCCATTGATGATGAATGCATTCTAAGAGCTAACCTGGGATGCTTCAGCTCCTAGTGGTGTGAACAATGGCTCGGTGGAAAACTTGTGGGATATGACACCTTCCTCATCGGCTGCTGTGGGAACTGGATGGAATCACCTTTACTCCATCAACATGCTACAAGGTTCGGCTCTTGGAACGTCTGCGGATGTGGGCGACAGCAATGTTGCGTCTACCACTCGGAACACATAAACAATTGGCATTTTCCATGTCGAAGCTATTTGGCCTCTTTTATGAACAATAATAGCTTTTTCTAGGCACCATGGTTTTCTGAGAGCTTGGGATCTCAAATGATATAATGACTTAAAGATGTTTAAATAGATAGTTTAAAGGGAAGCCTGATTTTAGATGCTTTAAAGAGTAGTTTTTAATATTTTTAAAATTGTCTGCTGGCTTTTTAGATAACTTTTTAGATATCAACCCTTAGTATGAGGAGTGGGTGTTATATTCCTAAGTTAGGTCCATGTAGCGAAGCAGCTTATTTCTTACATTGTCCTTCTAAATAATATTTCCAGCTGTGACCTTTTGCACATATTTGGGTGCACGACAATGTTCGATTAGTTTCCCTGACACTAAACTTGATTACACATCTAACTTTGCGCAACATTATCACAACATCCTGAACATCATGCACATGGTCTCATTTCGCACTATGTACAAATGTCATCACTATCTTTATCCATGTGGCGACAGGGCTATCTACATATCCATAACATCACTAATCTATACGCACATCGCAGGGCTGCTTTCTATTATAAAAGATGAGCATCCCGATAGATTAGCAGAGGGGACACTTCCGCAGACACTGAGGTACTTGCATGCTGAGAAATCACCAAGCAGAGGTCTGAGATCTCGAAAGAGGTATCTGGTTTGTGACCAAGACAGGGTCCTTCACTCTTTTCCATCAGGTAATGGGGTTGGTTCATCCCTTGGGCAGATTCTTGGCTTTACACCTACACGCACTCTAGGTACAATTACCTAGAGTAAATAAATGTATTATGAATATGCCTGGGCGGAGTTAGCGTAGCGGTGCTACAAGGAACTCCGCTAAGCGGTAAAAGAACTCTGCCACGCTACGTGGAGTTCCGCGAGCGGGCAGAGTTGCTTGTCCGTCTGTGCTTGTGATGTTTCTGCCATACGGCAACGTGGATTGCGTGTTCACGGGGAAATATTGCGCAAATTGCACCACACGGTCATGCATGGGTACGGTCACCTTGTTTTCTTTTCTCTGTTATGGTGCTGGGGCCTACTTTAATCCTGCCTTAATCTTTTCAATCCTTCTTTCTCAAAACTTTTTTTCTGATCTTTTTTATTATCTTTCCCTGTGTCTTCTTAAGTGTATATCTTGTGTTGTTTTCTAATTTTTGTGTGTCTTTTAGTGCATTTTGTACTGTCTTTCTATATTACTCTCTTTCTAATTTTTTTACTTCCTTTCTTCTTCTTCGTAAATTTTTAACTTTCCACATTTTCTTTTTGCCCACCGCCCCCCCAGCATCATGGCAGAGATTGCGACCCGGGCAAAGAGGAGCCGCCTTCCTTGTGGAAGGCGGCGCCCGGAAGAGGTTCAGCGCCAGGCCTTGTTTTCGGAGGTGGAGTTGGCAGTGCTTGTTTTTTTTGTGCAGCTCAACCTCCCCTCCACCCTGGCAGCAGGCGGCAGGCCTGAGTCCGGATACAGGATCCGTGATCATCACCAGTGGTGGGCGACGGTGAGCCGAGCAGTGTATTGCTGTTCTGGTGTCCGGCACACCCATAACCAACTGACGCACTGGTGGTCCAATATCCTGGACCGAGAGTAGGACCTGCTGGACCTTCTAGGTGTTGAGGTCGCGGGGCTTGGTGAGTAGCTAATTATACTCATTATTGTGTGTTCTATGTTATTGCAAATATTATTTTTTTCCCAAATAGCTAGAATGCTGCTGCTCACATGCAGGTAAGTTATGTTTAAAAATCCTATATTATGTCACATGGTCATTATTCTAGACAGGTGCTCGGTGCTGCCTAATCATACTTGTTTGCAACTTTGCACTCGCTTGGGCTGATTATGTAAGAGAACTTAAGTTAGGTAATGCAGACTAACGAGACTTCTTTCCTTTGTCCTGTCACTAAGATAGTGGTAGTTAGTTAGTTACTTAGTATTAGTTAGTAATTTAGCGGCCTGCATCCTCTCACTTCAGTGCTTATCTCTTTAGTAGAAATATTTTTGTAGTTCGTATAGAGAGTGAATAGCAGCTAACCAATTTGGTGTATGCAATATGCATGCATCCAACCATGCATTTAAGACTAAATGCAGACTTAGTGATTTGGCCCGTCAAAGGGGGTTGAGATGATTCATTGTGAATGAGATCGGAAGTTCAGAACTTAGAAGCAAATATCATTTTTTTGCAATTCATTCCAAAGTCTTTGGAATAGGTGGGCTAGGTAGGTTTAGGATTCAGGAATCAGAATGGAACTGTGGAATAATACAGATAGGACGGTCCGTGGCCACCATACTAGTCTTCTACTAGTCGATATGATTTAGGAAAGGTCAATGTTATTGCAATTGCCGTTTCCTATCAAAAAATATCTTTTTGGAGCGATTATTTAATATTTATTTAACACCAATCATTTTTTGACAGTTTAATAAAGTCTTACATGATCATCAGCATCCAGGGGCGAGAAGACGAGGTCTTCCGAAGCAGGTGCGGGAGCTGGAGGTGCCTCCGAGGGCCAGGAACGCTCCTCATCAGATGGCTCTGCTGGCCCTAGTTGTTAATATTAATATATCAATCAATCAATCAAATAGCTTTATTTCGATATAAATATCATAAAAGCATCAGCCATTTCATCAAATGTATCAAATAGAGTTAAAAAAGAAAGAGAATAAAAGGAATACAAACGCATATAAACAATACAATAGAAAAGTACAACTCTAAAACCGTTAAGACATAAAGCTATTTCCTCAAGGTTCAAGATTCGTTTGAGTAAAAGTTTTAAAATGATTAATATCAACTGAATGCTATTCTACATCAAACGCCAAGTGTTCCGCCATAGCTCCTTAACTCTTCCCGTCAGGATTGCCAGTTATTTTTCAGCAGAAAGGGCTGGGGGGACTGCCCTCTGTACGGCCCTACACCTGGTTATCCAGGCGCATCCTAAGAACTTGGCGACTCCGCAAACAGTGTGCTCGGGTCTGATTTTAATATGCGTAAAGCAACTCTATGATCCAGAGTGCCTAGTTGTTTGCATATGGGGACGAGCCACCTGGACCTTGCGCTTGCGTGACCAGGACACGCAAACATAATGTGGGCCACGCTCTCCTTTGGGGTGTCACACAGTGGGCATTCTTCAGTAGTGTGATACGGTGGAGACCATTTTGCAGTAAATTCACGGACTGGGAGACAGCCAAACCTAAATTGGATGTATAAAGACCTATCTCTGGGGACCTGGATTATGTCCATATATGATTCTAGGCCTCTATGCAATTTATATTGGAAGAACTCCTCCGTGAGTCTTCCCATATTAGGATTATTGAATTCCTTGGCATCAATCCAGGCCCAGTAGGTCCGTTTAAGTTCCTCTTTGCTCGGTGGGATTTGGGTATCCCAAGAGGCCTTAAAGCCAAGTGCAATTATTACTGCTTTAAGATTGGAGATCCATTTGATCTCCTTCTTGGTGTCAATACGCATAATTTCTGTGAGTGCCTCAGCGTAGTTGGCTAATTCTGGGGTCCTCCTGAGACGGGCCCAGTAGAGCAGAGGGCGGAGTTTGGCCAGATCTTTAAAACGGCGCCTGCCCAGATCATAGAACAAGGGGGTTAAGGGGACTCCTCGTGGTAACATAATCAAGTCCCTAAAGAACTTGTGTTCCGATCTACTAATATCATCAAGATTTTCAAAGCCTCATAGCTCGGCGCCATAGAGAGCCGAGCTAATGGCCTTGGCTCCATAAACGGTAAGTGCCGGGGCAACAGGTCTGCTAAAGGAAGAGCGATGTTCTCTGCTCAGTGCCCCGGCCGCCCTTTTATGGTTTAGGAGCATCTTATCAAGATGGGGTCTCCACTGTACTTTTTCTGATAAGCGAATCCCCAAGTAATCAAAGGTGGAAACCCTCTCCAGGCGAGTCCCATCTAAAGTGAAGTTGTTCCTAAACAACTTATGGGGGTTGAAAGTCATTAGTTTTGTTTTCGTTGTGTTTATAAGCAACCCCCGAGAGTTACAAAAGGTTTGGAACTTATTCAAGAGGGTTTGCAGGCCTGCCGGGGTCTTAGAAATGAGCAGTGTGTCGTCAGCAAACAGGAGAGTTGGCACTTTTTTGCCTGCCAGGGCGGGGGCATCGGCTGGTGTTTCTTGCAAATAGCTAACCACCCCGTTTACATATAAAGAAAACAGGGTGGGTGCCATCACACAGCCCTGGCGAACTCCCCTGTTTACTGGAATCTTTCCAGTAAGCTGCCCTTGCGACCCCCATCTTACCTGGGCATAATTGCCCTCGTGGAGCCTCTCTAAGAGGTTAAGAATTAGTAAAGGGATGCCCATCTCTCGGAGTATTTCCCATAATCTATTCCTAGGAACCAAGTCAAAGGCAGTCCTCAGGTCGATAAAAGCGAGATAAAGACTGCCCTTGCCCACCGTTACCACTTTCCCGTGAATCATAAGAAGTCTAAAAGCCTGGTCCACCGTACTCGTATTGGTCCGGAATCCTGCCTGAAACTCGGAGAGGATGTCCTCCTCCTCCGCCCAGGCCTGGATTCGCTGTAGGACAACCCTCCCAACTACCTTCTGCATCGAGTCTATAAGGCTAATGGGCCTATAGTTTGAAGGGTCTTCTCTAGCTCCTTTTTATAGATGGGGACTACCTCTGCCCCCTTCCATGATTCTGGTACTGGACATCCTCTAGTGATGGAGTTAATTAAGAGGAGGACGTACTCGGCCCATTTGTCCGGGTCAGCTAAAAACAGATCGCCTGGAAGGCCGTCCGGTCCCGGGGCCTTAGCAGGCACCAGCCTACTTATAGCCACCTTAACTTCCTTTAGCGTGAAGGGGCCACCATCGACAGGCCTTAAATGGGTCGGAGGGTCACCATCTATGATTCTATTATTAGTACTGGAATTAGATGGGGGATGGCCGTCTGCACTTGTGTAGCTAGGCCCAGAATAAAGGTCGCCAAAATGATCACTCCAAGCTTCAGGAGTAGTATGATTGGGGATTTGATCTGCTTCTGCCCTATTTGTCCTCCTGACCAGTGTCCAGAACAAATTTGTGTCCCTTGCTAGACTTGCACATTTTAACTCTTGCCATCTAGTTTCATCCCAGTTTAATTTAGCCCTTCGCTGCGCCTCTCTGTATTCTTTCCTAGCCAGGGCGATGGCTGTGCCCTTCTTTGATCTAATAGCTGCTGCTAAGGCCTTCCTTTTAAGTCTACACTCTTTATTGTACCATGATTGGGCTTTCCCTTTGTGTGATGCAGGGCGAACGGGTCTAGTTGATGCTTGGAAGTAGGTGCTGATCTCCTTGATAGTGCGGGTATATATGGAAAGGGCATTAGAAGGGTCCTCTATTGTCCCCTCACTTAGCTTGTTAGTTTTATTATATAATATTTGTCTAATGGCCTCTAATTTTGTGTCTTGTAAGGCAACCTTATGCCATTTTAGTGCTCTTCTAGAATTTGAAGGTATTACCTCTTTGGTTACGCAGTGCATGTGGATGGTCGATGCGGGGCATGCGAATGTCCAGAGGGATCTTAGTGACATACATAGGGGGTTGTGATCGCTGTCTAATGTACTCCCCACTACCATGTCTAAAACATGTCCCCAAAATCCAACATCTACTAAAATATAGTCGATGCGGGATGGGCAGGATGTTTTATTGTATGTTAAAGCTCCCTGCAAATCTGATTTAGTCCTACCGTTAACTGCTCTTAGGCCATACTCCACGGTGAGTGCATTTAGTTGGATGGTCCTTTGCGTCCATCTTTCACCGGGGGGGTAAAGTTAGTGGGGGGATGCCCCATTTTCTGTCTTCCTCCTCTGTCCCTATTAAGTCTTCGATGCTAAGGGGCTCAAAAGTACTATTTAAATCGCCTGCCACCACTACCCTGGACTCGGGTAGACAACTTGTCAAGCCTTGTTCAAGCAATGTAATAATAGGTGAGGCTTTGCCCCCAGCTTTTCCCCTTATATAGACATTAAACAAGTACATTTGTTCCCTCCCTCTTTGTCCCTTAATTGTAAGCCTCATGATGTCTGGAGACGAGGCTTGGTGATTTATTATTCTAAGGTTTAGGGCAATTTTGACCCACACAATCAACCCTCCAGAGGGACGACCCTTCCCTGCAGTGGTAGCTGGGATGTGATAACAGCTATAGCCAGATTTGTGTAATGGGACCAAGCTCCATGTTTCCTGGAAGATGCATATGTCATAGCCCTCTATTAACTCATTCCAATTTGGTAACGAAAGTTTGTTGAGAAGGCCAGCAATATTCCAGGAAATAATTTTTAGCTGGTTTGGGGAAGCTAGATCTCGGGCTAAAGCTGTAATAGATTCTGGGGAATGGATTAGACCAGTTGTAGGCAGCTGTTCGGCCACTGGGGATGGGGCCTGAATCATGCTCGCATTGATGGTTACATTTTGTAGTCAGTCATTACAATCTAATGAAGAGGAACCTCTGCTTGGCCCTGCCCGTTGTCTATCGTTTGGCCTAAGAGGGGATCGTCTTAGCTGTATTGCTGAGGAATCAGGGGAAGAAGTGCGAAACTCGAGAAGAATGAGGTTTTCTGCCAAGTCTGCTTTACTCAAGGTAAGCTCAATATAGTCCCGTAAGTGTGTATGTGTTAAACACCTTCTGGCTCTAAGGATGTCCTCACGGATAAGTGAGCGACATCCCCTAACCTGCCGAATACAATGAATTGATTTGTTAATTAATGATTCCTCACTCTCATAACTAGCCCCATTGTGTAGCTTAGGAACATTAACCATATAAACTTTATGTCCTGCAAAATCCAGGGGTTGCGACAAATAAGTCTTTTTTGATGCGTTAATGGGCATTGGGCGCATTACGAGTGGTGTACTTAGAGGAAAGATGCAATGTTCAGGGTTGTGCATGGGGGCTACGTCTCGGGGATGCTGTTTTTTGGCCTTTAAGCTTCCCATGGTGGATAATGGGAGTGGGAGAACATCGTTATGTGTTGGAGAAGGAGGAGCAGATAATCTACCCCCTACTCGATGTCTTTCATGCTCAGAGGAGAGATGAGGTCTCGTAACCAGTAAGGGCTGTTCACCCTCTGTAAATGAGGGCGCTTTCTGGTTACTTAGGGTGTTGCTAAAAGCTAGTGTTTTAACTGTATTCACTAGGACGTCTATCCTGGTTCTCATATCCAATTTCCTGCCTGAGAGAGGCGACAAGTTGGTAAAGAGCTAGCATTGACGGTGCCGTCTCCTCAATACTCTCTGGTTGGATTGAAGACAAGGGGAGAGTAGCCTGTGTCAGTGGAGTATCGGCGATTTCTGCCAAGACAGAGAACCTATTTGTACAGAGAATGGCAGCACCAAGTTGGTTAGGTTCAGATATAGAAGTTGGTGTGTTAGGAGACGGCTCTAAGCTGAGGTGATCGATTGTCTGAGCCTCACGCAAATCGTGGATAATCTCAGTACCAGGCTTCAGGACTTCCTCCCTACTCTTTTTGAGAAACATTGAAGGGATAACGGGCGAACGCGAAATCCTAGGGTTGGGAGTTATCGATTGTGAGATAGAATTGGTTACAGCTAAATCTGCTCCCAAGATGTCCTCACACTCATGTATGAGGACATCAATCCTATCCATCACGCAGTTGTTAGGGGCGTGTTTGCGCAATTTTTTAGCTTTTTTCCCTTTCCCCGGCCCTACAGGTGCAAGCGGCCCTGTTCCCTCCATTAATTTTCTTTTGCCCATTTTGTGACCCCAAATTAAAGAAAAACTTCAGAGTAGTTAGCCAAAAGCGTTACAATGAGCCCTTGCAAAGAATCAATGAATTCGATTTGTTCGGCAGTGAGTCAATGGGCCGGAGACGCCCTGCAGCACAGTACCTTTTAAGTTGGCTTGTGGTAAGCAGTTCAGCCCGGCAAGTAGATGAAAGAGGAGTGGCCCTGCCCTGCCTCTTCCTGACACTGACGGGCAAGGACGGGCCCACCCTTGGCCCGGGCTTCGCCCGGGCACGTCCCGCGCGGGAGGAGATGCAGCGCTATAAGCGCGTTGGTGGTTTGGGCACCTCCCCCTCACTCGCAGCACCTGTGAAGTGACGTTGCACCCTGGAAGGTGTAGTCTCCTGCCAGATGGTGGCGTCGTCAGCGAGGAAAGCTGTTGATTTTCGGGTGCCCTGGGACTCCTGCCCCACCAGGACACTGACAGCTGGACAAGAGCACGAGGTAAGAGAGAAAGTCAGCAGGGCAACAACAGGGCAACAGTGTGATGGAATCCCGCGCTGCAGGAGGAGATGCAGCGCTATAAGCGCGTTCGTGGTTTGGGCGCCTCCACCTCACTCGCAGCACCTGTGAAGTGAGGTTGCACCCTGGGAGATGTAGTCTCCTGCCAGATGGTGGCGTCGTCAGCGAGGAAAGCTGATGATTTTCGGGAGCCCTGGGACTCCTGTCCCACCAGGAACCTGACAGTTGGACAAGAGCACGAGGTAAGAGAGAAAGTCAGCAGGGCAACAACAGGGCAACAGCGTGTTATTGCGAGCAATTTCCCACCCGCTTTGGCTACTGAACTGAAGATTTGGGGGTAAGCTGAGGATTTGGGGGTAAGCTGGAAAGATTAACCCCTTATTTTTTATCAGGTGGCAGATTTCGTTTTAAGTTCAGAGAGTTTGAGTTAATCAGGCTGGACAAATGAATGTTGAGTGTTTGTTGTTAAGTTTAGCCTGACCGTCCTGTGAAGAAAGACTGCGGGAGGGGGGGGGGCAATTTGAATCCGAGTTAGAATTAGAGTCAAAACCCCCCTTGCATCCACCCCTGCACCGGCTCCTCACCGTTTGTCCCCCGAGCCTGCTGCTGCCGCCGCCTCCGTTGCTGGTCGCTGTCAGCTGATGTAAGTCCTTCCCACTGAGGGGGGGGCTCCTTGTCAGGCTCTTTGCTCTTAGTTCCTAGCTGGGCTTTTGCCGGGCACCGGGCACCGAGATGCGGCCAGTGCTTTCAGCCGCCACCTCTTCATGAGCCTGTGAGGTGAGGTGCGGTGCGGGAGCCGCGGTCCCGGAACCGCGGGAAGCCACACAGAGCTTGCGGTTTACACGCAAGGTTTTACACGGCTTCACACAGCTGATGCGGGTGGGGAGCAACGGGCCGCGGAAGCCACACAGCGCCGAAAGCCAGTGCGTCTCGGCAGTCTCAGCAGTCTCGCGCTGCGGTTGCACACAGCTGATGCGGGTGAGCGAGCGATGACTGTCCCGCTCCGTTTCCACAGACTCAATCACTGCTGGGCCCACAGCCTCTGCCGGTCGAGCTGCTACCTGAGCTGCAGAGGTCGCAGGAGCCCTCGGGAAGTTGCAGCTTGCTGAGCGCCGAAAGTCGAACGCGGAGGAAAGCTGAATGTTCGGCAGCAATTGTTGCGGTAAATCGAGCAGGAGGTCCGGAGCGCCAACCTCAGACCTCTGAGTGCTCCGACCTCGGCGTAAAGAATTTCCCAGTGTGTGCTAGCAAGGCATCTGGACGTAAGTGTTATAAGTCAGAAAAATATTAATATATATTTCCCTAACTTTTACGGCTCCTTATTTTGAACTATTATTTCCGTTTCCTAATTTTATTTTTCCCAAATCCTCTTCGATCTATTTGTTTCTAAATTTTTGTTATCCCTGCATTACCTACTAACTTAGGTATTTATATTTCTATTGCCTGTTTTTTTTTTACCTCAAACTGCCTCTGGCTCTGTATTAGCCTGTCTGTAGCTTGCTTTCTTCTGGTTTTTCTGTCAGCTTTCACTCTCCCCTTATATATTTTGTGGACTGCCTAGTGGTAGTACTGTAAGACTGAGAGAACCCATTGGTCCTTACTACTACTAGTACTACTACTCTGCAGATTGCATGCCCAAGTAAGGTATTCTACGCATTTTTGTTGAGATGAGAAGGATTTCTTTTACTTTCTCATGCTCAATCAGTAAATGATGGTCACGTTGGACACTCCAAAGTTCTTTCTTCTTCTCTAAGCCTATTATTATTAGCAGCAGTTGATGGTGAACTGATTATGAAATGAAATGAATTTGTACTTGTAAAGCGCACTGATACCCTGAGGCTTCCTGGCGCTGAACGCATACCGCTGTGGAACCCTTCCTGGCTTTTCCCTGTGAAATGTCCACTCCTGGGCACCCCCAAGGTGAAGCCAGGCATCCCAGCGCTGGTGGGGCCGTTGTGGAGATTAAGGAAGCTATTGCCCAGAGTTGCAGAGTGGGACCCATGATTAGAATAGGCACCGAGGCGAGAATTACCAGGTCCGAGGAAGTTGAGCCCAAGACCCGCCGAGGCGGGAATTGAACCCTGGTCCCGGGCCAGATCTCTGCATCAGGGTCTGCCGCTCTAACCATTGAGCCACACTTCTCCACCGATTACCGTGCAGGAAGGAAGCATGAGGAGGAGGGTGGCACCGGTGCACAGACATAATATCGAGTCTTTTATTTCGACCTACAGAAATATTGAGTTGGAAATATCGAAGGGATAGAATATCGACATCAAGAATATCGGTGACCAGAATATCGACCTGAAGGTAAGAAATATCGTTTTTGTTAATATCGAAGTCAGTAATATCGTTTGCAAAAATATTGTTGTTAATAATATCGATGTTTATATTAGTGTTATGTATTTTAGTATGTATTTTATATGTATGTGTTCTATATTTTTTGTTAAGTGTTGTATTTTTGTTTAAATATATGTATTACATTTTTAGAAGTTAGTAATTTTTTTTAAAGTAAATTTTGCGTTTTAGTACCGTAGCGGGTTGTGGGTTTATAGGGGAATAGGGTGGGAATTAATTTAATTATAGTAAATTAAATAATAATTATTAGGAATTATTAATTATCTTTAATTAAATTTTGCATTTTAGTTCCGTAGCGGGTTGTGAGTTTATAGGGGAATAGGGTGGGAAATAATTTAATTATAATAAAGTAATTATTCATATTTTTAAATTGGTATTGGTAATTAATTTATTGTTAATTAATTATTAATTAATTTTTATTAATAAATTAATTGATAGTTATATTAATTAAGTTAATTTATTTTAGGAGCGGGTTGTGGGTTTATAGGGGAATAGGGTGGGAAGTAATTTAATTATAATAAAGTAATTATTATTTTTTATTTATTGGTATTGATAATTAATTTATTGGTAATTAATTATTAATTGGTAATTAATTTTTATTAATTGATTAATTGATAATTATATTAATTGTGAATTTATTTTAGGAGCGGGTTGTGGTTTTATAGGGGAATAGGGTGGGAAGTAATTTAATTATAATAAAGTAATTATTAATTTTTATTTATTTGTATTGATAATTAATTTATTATTAATTAATTATTAATTGGTTATTTAGTTTAAATAATTATTTATTTGATAAGCATGTTAATTTTAACCCTCTGCTATCCAACAATTTCCCTACAGTTACACTCTCTGGAGTGGGAATAGTAATTTTTACCCCAACCCTATCCAACACTTTCCCTACTGTTGCACTCTTTGGAGTTGGAATAGTAATTTTTACCCCTACGCTATCCAACACTTTCCCTACTGTTGCACTCTCTGGAGTGGGAATAGTAATTTTAACCCCTTCGCTAGCCAACACTTTCCCTACTGTTGCACTCTCTGGAGTGGGACTAGTAATTTTTACCCCAACGCTATCCAACACTTCCAACACTTTCCCTACTGTTGCACTCTCTTGAGTGTGAATAGTAATTTTAACCCCTTCACTATCCAACACTTTCCCTATGTTTCTTTTAATTATATGTATTATTTACTTTATTTTACATTATTTTTTAAACATTAAAAAAAACTATATTTTTAACAACAATATTTTTGACAACGATATTTTTTTTCTTGATATTTTTGTACTTACCATTATGTAGATAGGACTTCGATATTCTTGACATCGATATTTTTGTGTCAATATTTTTGTAGCTCGATATTCTGTCTGTCGATATTCTGTCAGTGATCCGGTGGCACCATTACAGTTTCCAACCAAGGAGACCTTATGTCCGATTGTCCGCACAGTTGGCCACTCTTTTTCTTTTCAAAAACACAGATTCACCAATAGCTCAAGCCACTGAGTCCAGTCCTTTGGGTTGTCCTCTTCTTGAGAGGCTTTTCAAAAATTGCACCAACAAAATGCCCACCCGGATATTTTATTATTTTTGATAGGACATACTGTCTACTCTAGTCTCTACCCCAATTGTAGTGATGTGTGTGGTGTATGTATTGTATTTTCAATCTTGCTAGTTAACAAAAGGTTTAGGGGAGGCATATATGGCATCTAAAAAATGTGTAATGTTTTTTCTAGGTGCACCAACCACCAGTGCCGGGGCCAGTGGGGAAAGCAACGTCAGCCAGGAGGAAGCAGATGCAGCAACTGCAGGGGGTGAGCCAGCAGCAGTGGCGGGTGGTGGTAAGTCATATTTCTTGCTTACTGACAATCGAATTTATACACTCGCTGCAAGGGTGTACACTGTACACTGTACTGTTGAAACTTAGGGGCCGATTCCGATTCGGGCTGGAAATCTCTCCGACCGAGCCGGACCCGGAGAGATTTCCGATCGAATCGGACCTGTGCAGCCCGACCGAACGAGTACGATGCGCACGTATGCCATCGGACTCGATTCGGTCGGACTCCCATTGAAGTCAATGGGAGCCGGTCGTACAACGCGTAGGTGGGCTCCCATTGACTCAATGGGTGCGAGTCGGACAAGGGCGCCCCCTACAGCGTGTACGCGGTGAAGCGACTCGCGCCGTACACGCACAGGTAGGGGGGACCCACGGGTCCCCCCTGTGTGCGACTCGCACGGCTACGCGTATAGGGGGGTCCGACACGGACCCCCAAAGTACGGCTCCGACTGCTCTTTCGAGCCGGAGTGCGCGGCTCGGTCGGACTGCTCGCGGCGTGCATCGTACTTACCCGGCCGGGGAACGTCTCCATTGCGCGGTGCGAGTCGGGTCCGTGTGAGTCGGTCGGAGCGTGTTGAAGCCGCGTACGAGTCGGTCGGCGATTTCGCGGGCGCTTGCATCGTACTCGCTCGGCCGGACCCGCGTACGAATCGGTCGGGAAACAGGGCTCCGAATCGGATCCGGTAAAGCCGAATCCGATTCGGAGCCCTACCGGCCGAGATCGGAATCGGCCCCTAAGTTGTGAACAGTTGAAGAAGACACCCTTTACTTAGCATTACCGGGAGTTGAGTAACTAATGGCCTCTTCTCTTCAACTCAGCAGAGAAAGTTTTATGAAGAAGACTAGGAGTCAGACCTTGAAGGGTTGATGGAAAAGGGAAAGAAGAATGGAAGGAGGAAGGACGAGTGACGTAATATATAACTGGCAGAGAAGGATGCGTGGGTGAAGGGGGCCTGGGATGCATAAAGGTGGCTGATAGGATGCATGGGTGGGTGAAGGATGGGTGAAAGGTGAAAGAAAGGATGTCTGCCTGGGTGGGTGAAACTGTATGGGTGAAAGGAATCGTCCGGGGGGTATTGATGGGTCAAACTTAAAGGCAATCAAGGATGCATGGGTGGTTAAATGACAAATGTATGTTGGGGAAAGGTTTGTTGAGAATAATAGCCATGTTTGGATGGATGGATGCCTGGATGGCATTCAATCATAGGTGAAGACTGGACAAACGCAATGTAAAAGAAAATTAAACCGTGCCAGAGTAGCAAAGCCAAGGGTGAAGAATAAAAATAATGCTAGAAGAACAATGCAAAGATAAATGGAAAAATCCCTGGGAAGAAGAATAAACAAGGAATGTTTATTTCAAGGTTTTTGATTCAAAGGTTTGAGGTTGTATTTCAGACTACTACCTTGACTCACAGTAGTTTGCAAGCACAACATATATATTATGTATGCACCCACCCATCATCAATTGCCTCCCTCCGACTCCGAGGCCCACTCCCTCCCTACCCATGTCATCATTTCGATAGTGTCAGCCATGGGTGGCCTATAGGCTGCATGGTTACAATTGTAGTACCTCACGTCACGAGACATCGTGCCGTATATTATCATTCATAATAGTAATCATCTGCCTTGTTGTAGCTGTCAGGGTGAAAGTGAAATTGAGCATTTGTCATTGATTTACCAGAGTATGGCCATGGTAGAAAAAGAGATATTTGTGTAGTACAGCTGCCCCACCTGCAGACAGTAGTAAAGTAATACAAGTCTGCGACATGAGTATGTCTGTCTAGGGCGTAACTTGCGCAAGCTGATCTGGCATGCCTACAAGATTAATTTAGCTAAACAAGAGAGAGAGAAGATTACTTGTCTACTCCATAGCCATACTTTAGTGCCTAATGCCTGAAACTCTAATCTCATTCAAAATCTTAGGGGCCAAGGAATCAAGAATACCACAAATGTTATGTACTACTAGTGCTACTGTGCCACTATATAATAATTTTATGTGTTACTGTTTTGTTAAGAGTACTGGTTACAATTTGTCTTTTTTCTTTCTTGATATAGCTACTCCTGCCAATTCACCATCTGAAAGGTGGGAGAGAGCAGCCAGGACCCGGCAAAGGAAGCTGGAGGCCATAGGGATGAATATCAGTGGCTGGTAGTCCTGGAGGGGAAAGTGGTAGCAGCTGCAGCCTCCAATGCCCCAGGCCCCAGCCAGGCCCCAGTAGTGCCTCCTGTGGTAAGGTGCCATGGTCTGGCAGACGCCCGCTGCCACTCT
Source organism: Calotriton arnoldi (assembly GCA_963921515.1). Lineage (NCBI taxonomy): Eukaryota > Metazoa > Chordata > Amphibia > Caudata > Salamandridae > Calotriton > Calotriton arnoldi. The sequence continues at coordinate 345,690 of CAWUFW010000184.1, forward strand.
TCATCTACTGCTGCCACCCCCTTGGTGGTGACAGTTGAAAGCCGGATGGAGGAGCGTTTTGACAGCCTAGAGAGGAAGATCTGACTACTAGCCTACACTAGGCCTCTCTCTTGCCCCTTTTTTAATCTTTTGTTTGGTGGATGGGACCTGTTGGGGAGAGGGTGGGATGTGGGATGTGGGATGTGGGATTTGGGGAAATTGGATTGGGGTTTTACTTACGGACATTTGGACAATTTGGATTTTGGACTCTCATTTGACATTGGTTGGGGTTAGGGAGGGGGTGGGTCAGGTTGTGGTCTTTTCTAATTTTATATGTGTTAGGGGAATACATTTTTAGTTTTACAATATGATGTAAATCTTGGGGGGTGTTTACTCTTTTACTTTGCTCTGTTTCCTTTGCAGCAGGGCCACAGCCAGTTTTTGAAATCTGCTGATATAGTGTAACACATCAACAGATAGATGCGGTACCCTCACTTGTCCAACTACTCTCTCTTCCTAGTCTATGCAGTCTACAACTATATATATTAACCCCTATGGACTCGGAAGGGGTGTGGGAATGAATTATTTTCCATAGTATATTGATTATTGCATCTTAAATTAATCCCCAACACTTCTTCTCTTACCTGTGATTGATGTTTAGGCGAAGCGATGGTGGCATGGTGGTGGTTTGTTTTCCCAAGGTGCCAAGGTGCCATGGTGGTGGTAGTAGTAGACAGTAGCAGTTGCAAAAAAAGAAAATTAGAGAGTCACCTGAGGGAGACTAGAGAACGACTAGTAGAAGTACAGTACACAAGAAGAAGACTGCCAAAAGAGAAACCATGATAAGCAATGTTAAAGTAAAATCAAAAACAGAATGGTGGGCTAGCCTAGTACAAGTTTCAAACTGAAGTTGACTCGAGCTATGAAGTGGACAAGCATAACCTTTAGTGCTGGAAGGATGATGATGCTGGCAATTATGAATTATGATGGAATATGTTCCTCTGGAAAAAATGTGAATATCGAATACTGTGCATGGGTGGGCAATCTAATCTAATATTACCAGTGTGGGCTATACTTAGAGCAGAAGAAGATCCTCACCATGCCTTGAGTTGGTGTTGCTTTCACCACATCCGCCCCACCAAGTGTGTGATCAATTAATGGTGTACATTTAATTTAGTCACACCTCAATAAATCACACAGCCTGCAGGAAGAGGGTTAGGGGTTCAATGAATGGATGGGAAAGGGATTTGAGGGAAAGGTTTGACTAAGACAAACACTACACATGAACAACACATTCATCTTGGCAGCCGACCATCAAAAATCTGTTGTGGGAGGAAAAGGAAATGTGTGCATGATGATGAGTAGTACTAGACTAGTACAGGGCAGTATATTAATTATGGAATTGTCTGTCTGCCCCCAGAGAGACCAAAGCTACATGCATTATGTTCTGTTGTACCGGGCTTTGAAAGATAGCAAATAAAATTTAAATATCTGTGGGAGTCAAATAAGCAAACATAAATAAAACACATAGTCATAATGATTGAAGAGAAAAATATGATACTGTATTACCGAATTGGGAGTTGCATCTCTGCATTCCTCTTGGACTGTCCATCCGTCAATCTTGGGTGCCTGGCAGATGCGGTTTGGTAAGGTAAGTGTTCGTTGTTTTTCCAGTATGGCGCAGGGTAAAGAGCCTGTAGATGGAAAAACAGAACGGATATTGAAAAATCAAGGAGAAAAGTTAAACTGCATAAGGAGGAGTGCAACAAGAAGACTTTCAGAGGCAGCATGGCTAACTCATGTCTGTTTCTGGCAGTTACCTCCTACAACAGGCCCCCCACCCAACCTCCACTTAGCTTCAAATTTGAGCCAGACAGCACTAAGCACACACACACAGAGCAACATTGCATTTTCCAAATGAAGTAAAAAATCAATGCACCGCTTTCAGTCACACCACACTCACCACCACCACTACACAGACATGTAGGCCTGGTGTTGTTGTTTACCTTTAGGCCACTTCAAAGCATCATCAGCCAAATTGGTTGGTTTCAGTGAATTTGAAAACTTCCATCTTCTTGTGGCATTTCTCGAAGTAGTCACGCTCTCACTCACGCCCTGTGTTATTCCATCAATCATCTCTGATCCTCCTGACTCTGACTCCGAGTATGGTGTCCAACTCCATACCAACAGTGTCCCGAGTGAGTCCAGCCTTGTCCCGATTCGAAATGCAATGGATCGGCCTGTAGTAGTACAATTTTGTTATTGAACAACAAGAAGGGAAAGATTGACTTGAGTCTTTTTGTGTGTGGAATAGTAGACATCATTCACAACAAACAACAATCACTCAGCGTGCAATGCATGCCATCATTTGCATGTTCTTCCGGGGCAGTCCCTCTAGGCTAGGAAATGATAGATACATAGTCAGGGCCCAGGGTTGGAGGCAGGCACACATTTGTTTGTATTCTCCATCCAATGTCTGGCTCGAGGGATATGGCTTTAGGGTGAGTCGGGAGTGGACTTACTTCTTCACTGACTGCACACAGTTGCAACTCCAATCCGGCAATAAAAGAGTAAGACGGTGGGGATGGATTTGTGAACCAGAAAGACACACAAATAATAAAGTAAATAATGTTCCTTAGCTGTATCTTATTTTTTTGGGGGGGGCATCAAAGAAAGAAAGAAAGTAACTAGAAAGCCTAGTTGTCAGGGAAGTAGAGCTCGTCCTCAAACTCTGGTTGTTCACCCAGAAGTAGGTCACCTAACACACTACTTTAATGATCTGAGTCGCCGTCATCATCTTCCTGCTGTGGCACTTCAGGCATGGTGTAATCCGGTGGTATAAAGTGCTGATTCATTTTGATCATGTTTAACCTCTCTACGATTTAGGGTGATAGACTGGTCCTTCTACTGTCAGAACAGCACCAGCAGCACCGAAAACACCCTCAGCAGAGTCACTTGCCACGGGGCAAGCCAGATAGTTTATCGCCAGCCTGCTGAGCACTGGACATTAGCGCTTTTTCCCATACCAATACAGCAATGGATTTTGATCAAAGTAGACCATCCAGTCATCCAGATCGGCCTGGACCATCCGCTCAATGGTCATGGGAGCTGTGCTTTGCTCGGCCTCTTTTGCCTTTGCCTCAGCACTGGATTTAAGCCCAGCCAGTAGAAACCATTCCTTTGCTGATTTTGGGGCTGATGCTCCTGTTCTTGTTGTTGTTGATGTTGTTCTTGTTGTTGTTGGTAGTTTAGGCTGCTGTGAGCCAATCACACTGCCCTCAGCCTCTGAAGTTGAACTTGAAGGCTGCCTTGCAGTACTTGTTGTGCCCTGGAGGAGTGGGCCTCTAATTCCAGGCATTCTTTTTCTAGCAGACTGGCTTGCACAGCTATCAAAGTTTTGAAGTTGGCAACATCCCCGTCTGAAAAAGGAATGAAAGTGTCCAGTAATGGTTTGTACCGTGGATCAAGAATTGTGGCACAAATGTAGTGGTTGAATGACACAATGCCTCTTTGCACCCTTGTATTTTCAGATAAGCGAAGGATTAAGCTCTCCACACCTGCGTACATTGCAGACACTTCTTTTAGCTGTTCCTGTAGTATGTGAAACAATGGGATAGCTTGGCCCAGTCCTCCTTGCTGACTTCATGTGTGAAGACCTTGAAAGGAAGCAGCATCTCTGTCAGGCATTTAACTTGGTCCCATTGGTCCATCTCAATGATCATGCCTTTCACAGTTGCATACCCTCTTTGCAAGGCATATTCATTGATTGGTCTATACTGCTCAAACAGACGTTCAAGCATGTAATAAGTTGAGTTCCAACGTGTTGGCATCTCCTGGATGAGTGTTTTAACTGGCATTCTATTATCACGTTGAATGATTCTCAGCTGCTTCCGGGCTTTGAAAGAATGGCTAAAAAGTGTGGCAAGATTCTTCTGCAGATGGTCAGTAAGTTGCTGACTTGGTTTTCTTTTTTCAGAAAGCCTTGAACAATGATGTTAATGCAGTGCGCCAAACACAGGACCCTGAAATAGCCACCATCGGCCATGGCCTTAACTATATTACTGCCATGGTCCGTGGCAACAAAACCAATGTTACGCCTTCTTGGTCGCAGCCATTCAAAGACCTTAGTGTTAAAGTCGTCCAAAATGTATGCCGCAGTAGGAGATTTCTCCATAGAAAACATGGCTACTGTAGCATGTTACCGAGCGCCATTAAAAATGTCAGCAGTGTCAACACCAGCAGATATCTTTTCTCTAATCCCCACAAAAGAGATCCAGTGTGCAGTGATGCACATGTAATCAGTGGCTTGGCAACTGGTCCACATGTCTGTAGTCAGGTGGATAGTGTGAACAGCACTCTGCTGCAAAGCTTGTCCAAGCAATTCCAGCACGTCGTGATGTAATGTAATGTAATGTAATATGAACTTATAAAGCGCACTATCACCCCACGGGTATCCTGGCACTGAGGTTAACAGGGATTCCCCTAAATGCACATGTTTACCCACGATATGATTATCCTCCACTACATCCTAGGGAAGAGATAGGTTTTAAGCTTCTTCCTAAACTGAAGGAAACACTTCTAATTGCCTGATGTTGGGTGGAAGATTGTTCCACAGATGAGCGGCCGCACAGCTAAATGCTCTCCCTCCAAACCTAGAGGTTCTGATTCTAGCAGTACAGACCAGATGAGCTGTGGAAGATCGAAGATTTCTTACGGGAGAATGCCAGACACATTTTTTCTGCTGTGGCAATGGTCCAAGTCCATGGAGGGCCCTGGAAACAATGCATAGTGATTTGAACTGAATTCTCTGAGCTAGAGGGAGCCAGTGGAGCTCATTAAGAGCCGTGGAGGCAGAAGCACTACGCGGCATCTTTAAGGCTAACTTTGCGGCTATTGTCTGTATTCTTTGCAGTTTCATAATGAGGCAGTAGCGGCTCGTGGAGGAAGTGCTGCGGGGTGGTGGGGCAGGGGAGGAGCAGGGAGGGGGTAAACTGCGGCATACAGCCGAATAGAGGTAAGTAATCAAATAAATAAATAAAACGAATTTCATTGCGCGCGCTGCATTGCCAAATGCGATGCAGTGCACGCAACGAAATTCGTTTTATTTATTTATTTGTTTAGTTACCTCTGTTCGGCCGTATGCCGTAGTTTACTACCCCCCACCCTGCTCCTCCCCCACCCCGCCCCACCGCCCTGCGGCACTCCCTCCACGAGCCACTACTGTAATGAGGAAATTAGGCGCACCGAGTAACAGGGCATTGCAGTAGTCCAGACGGCACAAAATAACACTTCTTACCACTAGAGCCCTGGCTGACAAGGGTAACATAGGGAGAATTTTCCGCAATGCTTTAATTAGGCCTGGGCAGAAAACTACGCTACGCTCGCATAGTTTGCATAGTTTGCGCAACTACGTGCTACGCGAATTGCACGTAGCACAGTGCAAAAACGCGTAGCGGGCATTTTTTGCTTGCTCGCGGTCCTCAACGTCAAGTTGGCAACCGCGAGCGAGCAAAATGACATCCCGGTGAGACTTTTTCCTCGTTCGCGATCAGCAACATCAAGTTGCCGATCGCGAGCGTGGAAAATAAACCTCCCGGCGAGATTCTCAACGCGGGGAGGTCAGGTTTCTCATTGCGAATGGTCGCGTATGCTCGCGACCGCTTGCGATGAGAAACTACCAGTCCGCGTTGAGAAAACTGCCGCTCGAGTACAAATCTACTCGAGCGGCAGAAAACGACCGCTTGCACTGTGCAAGATGCCGTTTGCAATGATTGCACAGTGCGGACAAGCATCCGGCACTGTGCAATCATTGCGAACAGCATTTCCTACCGCACTACGCAGTTCGCATAGTGCTACGCGTAGCTCGCATAGTGCTACGCGTAGCTCGCGTAGTGCGAAGTGCACTTCGCGTAGCTACGCGTAGCGCTACTACGCGAACTGCGCCCAGGGTTAGCTTTAATGAGGGAGAAGCAGGTTCCAACTGTTTTGTTCACATGTTTTTCCAGACTCAACTTGTTGTCAAAGACAGCCCCCAGATTACGCACTGCTACAGCCGGTGTAGGAGGCGTATCTGCCTGAATAGGCCAGAAATTGGCCGGAAGCGGGCAGGGGATTTTCTTAGCCGTGCAGTATAGGATTTCCGTTTTCCCCTCATTGAACTGCAGGGATTTGTCCGTAAGCCATCTAGCAGTCTTCTGCATGCATTCATGAAAGTTACTGAGTGGAGTAGACTCTTTTCCTTCAAGGGACAGGATAAGCTGCGTGTCGTACACGTAATTTACCAGCTTGATATTATAGGATTTAATGATGGAGATCAGTGGTCTCAAATAAATATTAAAGAGGATCGGACTGATTGACAAACCTTGGGGGACACCATGCTGAACAGTTTCAAATTTAGATAAAAAGGGGGGGGAGGGCCACTGCTTTCTGCCTGTTCTCCAGATAAGACTGAAGCCATTTCAGTGCCAGGACTCCAACCCTAATTCAGCAAGCCGCCTCAGTAAGATTTTGTGGAACAGCAACTCTGGCGAAATAGGATCGGCTGGGAACCTTCCATTTCGGGCAGATGGCTGCCACAAATTCAAGAAAACCCACCTCTTCCACAAAAGAAAAAGGGAGGAGGTCCAGCGCTAACATTTTAGCCAGCTTTGCATTGTACAAACATGCCGTTGGGTGGTTGCGTTCATACTGCCCCTCCGGCCTAACCATGCTGAGAATGGTAGCCTGGATTTTTTTCTTTTCTGGTGCAACTGATGCAGGTGACTTCTTGAGACCAGATGTTGTTAGGCTCAATGCGCATTTTTTCGTTGTGGTACTCTCTTGCCTTGGACCCTTTGTTGTCTCAACCTGATTCTTATGCCATTGCGATGTTGCTGATGATGATGTGGGCGATACCACTGCACTGCTGAGGACAGGGCTGTTTTGTGCACCAGAGAAAATGTCTCTCTATTCTTCACCTTCTACCGTGATCGGATCTTCATCCCCTCCACCAACAACACTTGCATTTTTTGGGCCGCTAAGGTGCGCCTCCCACTGGATCAAGTGGTGTTTTCTCAGATGGGTTGTTTGGCCTCTGGTACCATAGTTTGTACCAAGCTTACCCCGATTAACACCTACTCCACAAATGGAGCATATAGCAATGTTCACCTCCTTCTGGCTAACCGAAAAGAAGTCCCAAACTGGGCAGCTCAACTTTCTGATGCTGCTGGTGCCACTTGCAATGTCAAATGAACTGGTAGGTGGGCGTGAACTTTGACTCTCTACAGTGCATACTTCTACTGAGGTGCTTGTGGTGGATGTAGGTCACTGCCGGGACTTCGTAAATATGGCAGCTGGAGGTGGTGTTGGTGGTATCTATGTTGGCGGTATCCATGCCACATCCCTCACAGCGATTTGGAATGGGGTAATGTCAGTCTTCACTGGGGCGGGGCTAACGTCCATGATGACTAGTTCGTCATCATCCTCCTCTTCCACATCTACCTCCAAAACTCTAAGGCTTTCCGGAACCTTCCTTTTCCCTAGCATTGTCTCGTGGGCATGGAGTGTCTCACTCTCAGACTGAGTCAGGATCCAAGTTGTTTCTAGATCATCAGAAGGGGACTTGGAGAAGAAGTTGATGGACTAACCCTCCTTTTCCTTGATGGGGATCTCGAAAACAATGGATCTTCTGAAAGAGTGGCTTGCTCTTCTCAGCAGGTAGCTCGATCTCCTGAACTGCCCCTACTTCAGAAGGAACAACTACTATTGGTGGTGGTTGCGCTGTTGTTACTAACCCTGGGCATAATACTTCGCTACGCTCACGTAGCATGCAAAGTTTGTGCTACTACGCACTACGCAAATTGCACATAGCAGAGTGAAAAACTGTGCTAATTGACGTAGCATAGCAGCAGTATAATAAACACCTTCAAATGCTTTGATAAAGCAATTTTCTATGCTAAAAAGCATATAACCAATTCACAAAAGTGAACTTTGACTGACAATAAAAATATCAACCAATGAGAGAGGTGATGATTTTGGAGTCCCCCCTAACCTAGGGGGAGGACCAAGCAGATGCCTTGAACACAAAAAGCATATCATGTGAACGATTCAGTGGTGGTCCCTTCCTCCTAGGACCACCCCAAGCACAGTTATGGGCAAAAATACAATCCCAACCAAAGGCCCTGCAAAGCATTATGGGACGAGATTAGCAGTGGGCAGTGAATATTATAGTGTCCAATATCAAAATAATTCTACAAAGAGCTGCAGTTCAACTAGTCGTTACTAGATGTCCCTCACGAGTCAAATGCAAAAGCATTGAAATTATTAATACATCAAGCTGCAGTTCCACTAGTCGTTACTAGATGTCCCTCACGAGTCAAATGCAAAAGCATTGAAACCCTTTCATGAAGCTTTTGCATTTGACTCGTGAGGGACATCTAGTAACGACTAGTGGAACTGCAGCTCTTTGTAGAATTATTTTGATATTGGATACTATAATATTCACTGCCCACTGCTAATCTCGTCCCATAATGCTTTGCAGGGCCTTTGGTTGGGATTGTATTTTTGCCAATAACTGTGCTTGGGGTGGTCCTAAGAGGATGGGACCACCACTGAATCATTCAAAAGATGTGCTTTTTGTTTTCAAGGCATCTGCTTGGTTCTCTCCCTAGGTTAGGGAGGATCCCAAAATCATCACCTCTCTCACTGCTTCTTAATTTATCGTTTTCACTTTTTGTGAAATAACTATATGCATTTTTAGCATATAAAGACAGAGATATTTATTTTATCTTAACTTGCACTGTGCAAGATGTCTTTGGCAATTATTGTACAGTCCAGTCAAGCACACAGCTACGCAATTTGCATAGTTATGTGTAGTTCAAAATGTACTTCACGTAGCTATGTGAAGTGCTACTACGCAAACTACGCCCAGGCTTAGTTGTTACCCACTTATCTGAGTTTCCTACATTTTTTTGGGTACTACTTTGCGATAAAGATAAGTCAATTTCAACGTCACCGCTCATCAGCGTTGTCGTGAATAGATTGGTTGCCTTTGCGACAGATATGGGCTTGGGCATAGGTTGGTGGGGTGGGTCCCCTGATGTAGGGGTGCTGCTCCCAGCTTGCTCTCCGGACACCGCTGCTGCAGGTGCAATTTTTGTTTTCCCAAAAAAGGTACTGGGCAACAAACCGGGGGTGGTAAGTGGCAATGCCTTCTTCTTCTCACTGGCAATTTTGACTTTCTTGGTTTTGGTACCTTTCTTTGGGGACATCTTGAAGCTGTCAGTTAGCATGCAGCGGCACTTGTCTTAGATTCACAAGTTGAAGGGATATCTGTGGTCACATGTCACGTGACATCATGCACAGGCATTCTATCTGGCAGTACAATGTGTGACGTTGTCTCCTCCTCTTGTGCACCTAAAAGCAAACAAGCAAGAAGAACTTCAGTTAAATGTGGCATTGTTGTAGTTCAATAATTACTAGTACAAAAACAAACATAATATATATAATTTAGTGTGTGGTCACACTTGTTGGTGTTACCTCAGTTATTAAAAAAAAATACAGTGTAACCATTTGTGAGACAACAACAAGGGCTTTCATGGTGTACTGTACAGTACACTCAGGAAGGATAGGAAAGAAGAAGAAGAAGAACAAAATACAAATGTAACAGTTTGCTTTATGTGCATTGTGCATCACGTGGGATGCGGCACTCAGGGAGCTGAAGCTGACAAATGACAATGGAACAATCCTTAGACAATGAATACTGTTTTGCATGTCATATAGCAGACATGGTGTCAAGGTTGATGCCAAATCATGTTACTTATGAAACTGAAAAAAAATATTTGAAAAAAATTGAAAAAATAAACAACAAGCAGGAGGCCTGGAAAACATTGAACACAAGCAGGCCTAAGGACACAGACTTTACAAAATGGCCACCACCACATGGGGAACCAAGGCAAATGCATTGCTGGCCTACTATTGCAATGCATTGCAAACACACTCACACACTGGCCAGACAAAGGAAGCATGCTAAACAGCACATATTTAATGCAACAATGCCAAAAACAAAAATCCACAGGGCTAAAAAGGTTTGTAAGTTACAACCACACACATCCAACAAAGGTATTAACACACATAAAAAACTGAAATACTACAAAAAAACACATTTTGTATTTCAATTCAATGCCATCCATGCCCTAAATTATGTTTTAATTCAACAGACACCACTGAAACAGTTGTTTTATGCACCCATGAGCAGCTCTGGGCCTACTGGCTGAGAAAGGCCTATTGGCAGACTACTGGGCTACATACTGATTGAATTAAATGAATATTGCAAATTGATTTCAAAACATGGAGAAACTGTAGTGAACTGTGCAACATGTTTCCTTTATAAAAGAAGAAAAATTACTTACAAAGAAACAACTAGGCCTCTACTGAAACTACGGGCTACCCACAACAATGACATGTAAAAAATCGAGGAAAAGTACAAATAAATCCAGGTGCATGGCCCCAATTAAACAAACAACACCAGTTTTCCAACTTACTTGTGAAATCTCAAATTCAAAGTCCTCAAATCCAATGATATATTATGCAGCAGACACAAAGAGTGATCCTTCCAGCTCCAGATCCAAATGAAAAGTGACCAGGAGATGGACAAAGCACTGGGAAGAGCCTGCTGGACAGGAACAGGAATTTGGAGACTCTGGGGCCCTTTGTTCCTCTTGAAAAAAAAAAGTAAAAAAGAAAAAGGACTCCTTGCACGAAAAAGTATAGCCAAATGTCAATTTGAGGAGTTCTTTTACTTCAAATCATCACTTCGAGAAGGTTTTGATGCTGCTCAGGGAGAGAACCTTCTCCAGATTTCAGTTGCAGTAGATTCTGCACGTTCGGAATCACGTTCTTCACAAAACCCCTGCCGGAAGTCTGCTGGCATGCTCGAATGATGTGTTGTTGACTGCAAACTCTCGCGGGACATTGCAACCACCTAGCAAATCATGAGGCGCTTGCGAATGGCTCAGAAATCTCATCGGCGATCGCGGGTGCCCAGTAAAACACATTTCGGGCACGCAAACACAAAAAAAACTACGCTCCGCTGCAGAGTGCGGGCTTTTTCAGCAACTCCGCATTCTACGCGGAACACGGAGTTGCCAAAAGTCCGCAAACTTCACAAGCGGAGCAGAGTTTTATGCCCAAGGTTAATTATTAGTTTAAGTTAAGGGTCACAAACAAAGCCATACAGGTACTCATACATGTACTCACACAACTATGCGGTCATTAACATATGTACTGACATACCCACACACTGTCAAACACCCACTCAAAACCCATAATCATTGACAGTCCTATTTACACATGCAAACGTCTACTTACATACACATAGTGTACAGTTTTTTTTTACTACAATCTTTATGGCTGTTTTTTCACAACTGATCAATGATCATTATTTCAGCACTACATCATTTATTGTGCATGAGTATTCAACCTGAGAACAGTAGGATGGAAAATGGACCTGCAGAACACATTTTTGTGGTGCCAAATGTGGCATTTTTTCACAGCGAGAAACCATCTCACTCAGATGTTCACATGCCACTAGTATTAGGATAGCTGCAGCTGATGAAGGTTCTTCCAAGAGTGCTGTAGAGGTGGAACATTCTGCTGCACCTAGTAGCTCCTGCATCATTCAGTTGTACACCCTTTCATTAATTGTTTTTAAGGGGTACCATTTGGAACTTGCTCCATGTGAATACTTTTTGGCAGTGCTGCTGGGTAACTGTGTGCCACAAATCTTAATCTGCACATATTTAGCTGTCATCTTTTCCCCTGAAGGTATTGTGAAATGCTTACAGACATCACTTTCTTTTGTGCTTTATGGTGTAAAGATATACCTGCATGTGCTTAAAGTGGATGTGCACAAAACTGTATTTTGTAAATAGTTAAATAAGTTGTGTTATGTTTATTTGTAGTGAGTGCAATTCACTGTGTTCCCTAATTGCAATGAGATAATGTACAGTTTTTTCTACAATATCTGTGATTGTTTTTTCCCCTCTGTTCAATGATGACTGTTTAAAAAGTATATAGCTTACGGTGTATGAGTAAAGAATATGAGAACAGTAAAAAAGGGAAAATTAAATGCTTGTTTATATTAATACATACCTTTATAGTTTGAGAAATATCTAGCTATTTCTTAGAATTATGTTACTTTTGTAATTCTATTAATTGTAAAACTGATAAATATTTCAGTTTTTTTCTTTTTATGCAGATTAATGGCACCATCTATTGGGGTAATGCACTTTACTAACTAGTTTGTGCACTGTTGTTCCATAACTTTATATTTTGAGGATGCACACCCAAAGACAGATTGCTACAGTTACTAACACACCTAGGCACACATCAGTACTGCAACTCACACACCCAGCTATACACAGATATAGATACTCACGCACACAGGCTCACACTGATGCAGCCACTGCCACACCTATATACACATCAATACAGTCACTGACACACCCAACTACACACTGATACAGCCCCTGACACATCCAACCAAACACTAATGCATCCAATAACACACTGACACATACAGGGACTTGCCAATGCAGACACTCACACATCCAGGCATACAGCAATGCAGACACTCACACAGCCAGCTAGACACTAATGCATCCAATAACACACCCAGGCACACACTGATGCATAAACTGAGACACCCAGAGACTTACCAAAGCTGAGATAATTAGGCATACAGCAATGTGGACACTGACACAGCCAGTCAAACATTAATGCATTCAATAACACACCCAGGCAAACACTGATGCATACACTGAGACACACGGACTTACCAATGCAGACACTGGCACACCCAGGCATACAGTTGTGTAGATACTGACACAGTCATCCAAACACTAATGCATCCAGTAAGACACGTAGGCATACACTGATGTACACACTGAGACAGCCAGAGACTTACCAATGAAAGCACTGACACACCCAGGCATCCAGGAATGCACACACTGACACAACCAGCCAAACACTAATGCATCCAATCAGACACCCAGGCACACACTGAGACACCCAGAGACTTACCAATTGAAACACTGACACACCCAGGCATACATCAGTACAGACACTGGCACAGACAGTCAAACACCAATGCATCCAATAATACACACAGTCACACACTGACACACATCCTAAGACACCCAGAGACTTACCAATGCAGACACTGACACACCCAGGAATACAGCAATGCAGACAGCGACCCACTCAGCAAAACACTAATACATCCAATAATATACCCAGGCACACACTGATGCACACAATGACACACCCAGGGACTTACTAATGCAGACACTGGCATACCCAGACATACAGCAATTAGAAACTGAGACACCCAGCCAAACAAAAATGCATGTACTAACACACCCAGGCACACACTGATGCACACACTGGCACACCCAGGGACTTACCAATGCAGACACTGACACACTCAACTACACATTGATACAGGCACTGACACATCCAGCCATACATTAATGCATCGAATAATACACCCAGACACACACTGAAACAACGAGGGACTTAACAATGCTGGCACTCACACACCCAGGCATTCAGTAATGCAGAGACTGACACAGTCAGCCAAACACTTATGTATCTAATAACATTCCCAGGAACATGCTGATTCACACACTGACACATCCAGGCTCACACTGGTGATTATGCTCGGACACCCAGGCACATACCGATGCATACACTAACACAACCAGGCACACACTAATGCATACACTAACACACCCAGGCACACACTGACGCAAGCACTGACACGACACACCCAGGCACACACTGATGCATACACTGACACACCCAGAGGCTTACCAATGCAGACACTGACACACCCCGGCATACAGCAATGCAGACACCAACACACCAATCCAAACACTAATGCATCCAATAAGACGCCCAAGCACACAGAGACGTATACACTGATACACCCAGGCATACACAAAAGCAGACTTGATATATCCAGGCATACACCAGTACACACATTGACACACTTAATCTAACTCTAAGGATTCCATTAACACACCCAGACACACACTGATGCATAGAGTGACACACCCAGAGTATACATTAATGTAAACACTGACACAGCCAGACGAAAAACAAAGCAGGCACTGACACAGCGAAACACTAATGCACACAATAACACACCCAGGCATGCACTCAGACACACACTGACACACATACTCTCACAGTGATACAGTCGCTGACACAATAAACAACAAAAAGTTAGCTTATTTTTTTAATAGATGGTGGTTCTAACAAGAACCTTTTTTTCTAGAAGGGTTGTTTAATAGATTTTTAATTCTTTTTTTTTTTTAAACAAAAAGTGAACAGGGTAGTAAAAAGGGTAAGGATGGGGAAATGCAAAGAAGCAACTGACTTCACTCTTCAACAAAGATTAAGTAGTCACTGGAAGCAAAAAAACAACTAACAGCAATGCTTTTTCACTGTATCAAAAAATGCTCCCAGAGACAACATTTTTACAGCGACAAGCATGTGGCATTTTGCGCAGAGAATAACCATGTGACTCAATTCCTTATCCTTACAGGCAGCTGGTATTGTAATGTCTGCAGCTGGAGATGTTTCTCCCAAGGCTGCTGTAGAGGTTGACTGTCCTGCTGCACCTGCTTTCTTTTGCAACGTCTGTTGTAGACCCTTTCATGAATTGTTTTTAGGTGTTTCCACATGGAACTTGTCCCATGTGAATACATCTTTACAGTGCCTCTGGATAACTGCTTGCCACATATATTGCACTGCACGTATTTTGCTTGGATTTAGACCAAGATCTCTGTACTGAGGTGAATGTATGACATTGTTCTGCATTCTGTCCATCAATTGTTCTTTTTGCATTTGTCCCCTGAGTGGGACGGGTATGCCCAGACGTGCTCTCGATGCCACTGGAGTCAAGCTATCCGGGCTGATGAGGAGTGAAACCCCAAAACTGGTCCTAGGATGCTTGTTTCCAGTCCAGGGAAGACTTGGCCTGACAGTTCGGGCTGGTCTGTTCCCATTGGGCGCAGGGTCAAGACTGATTTGCATATGGCTGGGTTCAAATTGGAATGGCATGGGGAGCAAAAACACAATGGATTTAGGCCCAGATCTCTGTACTGAGGTGAATGTATGACATTGTTCTGCATTCTGTCCATCAATTGTTCTTTTTGCATTTGTCACCCCGAGTGGGACGGGTATGCCCAGACATGGGTCCCGCGCTCTCCATGCCACTGGAGTCAAGCTATCCTGGCGGATGAGGAGTGAAACCCCAAAACCGGTCCTAGGATGCTTGTTTCCAGTCCAGGGAAGACCTGGCCTGGCTGTTTGGGTCGGACTGTTCCCATTGGGAGCAGGGTCAAGACTGATTATCATATGGCTGTGTTCAATCCGGAATGACATGGGGAGCAAAAAAATGATGGATTTAGGCCCAGATCTCTGCACTGAGGTGAATGTATGACATTGTTCTGCATTTGCGCAGAGAATAACCATGTGACTCAATTCCTTATCCTTACAGGCAGCTGGTATTGTAATGTCTGCAGCTGGAGATGTTTCTCCCAAGGCTGCTGTAGAGGTTGACTGTCCTGCTGCACCTGCTTTCTTTTGCAAAGTCTGTTGTAGACCCTTTCATGAATTGTTTTTAGGTGTTTCCACATGGAACTTGTCCTATGTGAATACATCTTTACAGTGCCTCTGGATAACTGCTTGCCACATATATTGCACTGCACGTATTTTGCTTGGATTTAGACCAAGATCTCTGTACTGAGGTGAATGTATGACATTGTTCTGCATTCTGTCCATCAATTGTTCTTTTTGCATTTGTCCCCTGAGTGGGACGGGTATGCCTTGACGTGCTCTCGATGCCACTGGAGTCAAGCTATCCGGGCTGATGAGGAGTGAAACCCCAAAACTGGTCCTAGGATGTTTGTTTCCAGTCCAGGGAAGACTTGGCCTGACAGTTCGGGCTGGTCTGTTCCCATTGGGCGCAGGGTCAAGACTGATTTGCATATGGCTGGGTTCAAATTGGAATGGCATGGGGAGCAAAAACACAATGGATTTAGGCCCAGATCTCTGTACTGAGGTGAATGTATGACATTGTTCTGCATTCTGTCCATCAATTGTTCTTTTTGCATTTGTCACCCCGAGTGGGACGGGTATGCCCAGACATGGGTCCCGCGCTCTCCATGCCACTGGAGTCAAGCTATCCTGGCGGATGAGGAGTGAAACCCCAAAACCGGTCCTAGGATGCTTGTTTCCAGTCCAGGGAAGACCTGGCCTGGCTGTTTGGGTCGGACTGTTCCCATTGGGAGCAGGGTCAAGACTGATTATCATATGGCTGTGTTCAAACTGGAATGACATGGGGAGCAAAAAAATGATGGATTTAGGCCCAGATCTCTGCACTGAGGTGAATGTATGACATTGTTCTGCATTCTGTCCATCAATTGTTCTTTTTGCATATTTTGCTATTACCTTCTTTTCCCCAGACGATATAGTAAAGTGCTTCCATGCATCACTTTCTTTTCTGCAAGGTGGTGTGTTTTCCTCCTCATCCTCAACAGGTTGTGGATGCTTACCTTGGATGGACGATACAGCCATTGTGTAAAAGCAGAGCAGCACTGGTTCTCAAGCCTTCTTCTAGAGACTTCACTGGAGAAGTAACTGCTTTTGGATGTAGTTTTTCATGTGGAAGGGTGTGATCTTGATGTATCCAATCAGAAGGCAAAAGAATGTGTTTTTAAGTGAATTTGCAAATCTGGTCCGTAAGTTAGCAGATTCGCAAAATTAATAAAATAGGTACCTTTTTTGAAAAACTAATATAAGGTGGTTTATGTATACTTGTAAATATTTTCTCACTGATGTTATTAATGACAATGGAGGGGTGTACATATGCACAGTAATTTATAAACTTTTCGGCAAATCCCTGAATTCAGAGTTGCGGATTCGTACCGATCATGTGATCGGGAGTAAAAACCATAGAGTAGTAGACCATAATGTAATTAGAAAAATAAAATGTGTTTATTTACATTTAAAAATCTTCATTTACTTTAAATTCACTACATATGTGATGTTTATGTTTTTAAACGTATAAAAGCATATTTATAAAAAAAAGAATGCCTACAGTACCAAAAAATGAAGTTAAAAATAAATTGTAATATACTTAGTATTAAAAATAAACCCCGCAAATTAACTAAAAAAAAACGAAGGGGCCGATTACGATGTCATTTGGAAACTGTCCAGAACGAATCGGTTCTGGAATAGTTTCCAAGCGAAGTGGGTCCTGTGAGCCCGGATGACCGATTATGATGCTTCCCAACATTGTTCGGTCGAACTCGCATTGACTTCAATGGGAGCCTATGTTCCGAACAAGAACACAGGCTCCCATTGAGAAGAGGGGTGGTTGGGGAAAACCTTGCACCCATTGTGCATGGTTGGGAAGAGGGGTCCCTTGGTTACCCCCATGGGCTACATTTGGATGCCTCCAGGTGAAGGAGGCCCCACTACGGGCCCCCAAAAACCAATTCCGAAAGCTGTTTTGTCTCGGGCGAACCGAATGGGTCATCGTAATCGCTCGCCTGGAAACCGTGCCCATAGAGCTATATGATTTGGCTCCGAAAGGTTCAGACTGAGTCAATGCCTTTCGGAACCAATTCGGACTGCCTGTATGGTCTGCCGACATCATAATCAGTCGTTGGGAAATCTGTATGATTCGGTCAGAAACCAGGGTTCCGAATCGGATTCTGAAATACCGATTCCCTTCCGGAGCCCTTCCTAAAGACATCATAATCGGCCAATAAACATTAGAGGGACATAATATTTTAGAAAAAGAATTTGAAAAACATTTTAAATTTACTAAAAAAAACAAAGGTTACAGGGATGTTATAGTTATGAAATAGTAATTTAAAAAACCTTAGAAATTCACTGAAAAAAACACAGGTTGCAGGGGCATTATAGTTAAGCCCAGATTTTACTCGTGCAAAACCATAGAAATTAAGCGGTTATAGTTATCTAAGCTAACTATAACTTATGCTCTCGCAATGCACTGCTTCTAACGTCACATATTACATCACTCAAATTACATCAATGATGACATCACTGATGACATCATCTACAGAACCACTCACACATCCACTCAGACCCCCATACAACCTCTCACACACCCAACTACACAACTACTCACATACCCATTCACAAGCCCTTTTATGCACTCACACATACCCACACACTCACTCATACAGCTAGTCACAGCGCCACTCACTCACCGATACACCGGTTCACACAGCCACTCACTCACCTAAACAGCTAATAACACAGCAACTCCCCAACCCATACAGCCACTCACACATCCATTTACTCACCTAAAAAAACACATACCCATTTGCACATCCAAACAAGCACTCACACGACCACTCACTCACCTATACAGCCACTAATATAGAATCTGACTGTATAATACAGCTACTCACACACCCACTCACTTCCCAACAAACCCACTTACACACCCAGTCAGTCACCCATAGAGCCACTCACACAACAGCCACTGATGCAGCCACTCACTGCATCAGTGACTCACAGACCCATACAGCCACTCACACACCACTCATCCACCTATAGGGCTACTCACACACCCACTCACTCACCAATAGGGATGCTTACACAGCCACTCACTCATCCATACAACCACTCAAACACCCACATATCCACCCATACAGCCATTCACACACCCATTGTCTCACCCATACACCCACTCATACATCCACTCACTCACCAATACAGTCACTCACACATCCACTCAGTCATCCATACAGCTACTCACACACCCACTTATTCATCCATACAGCTATTCACAAATCCACGTATTCCCCAATACAGGCACTCACACACACACTCACATACCCATGCAGCCATTCACATAGCCACTCACACACGGATACAGTCACACAGCTACTCACATAATATATGTTAGAAATAGTATCAGTCATTAAAAGAACACAAACTCTACTAATTTAACTTTTGTGGTTTCTTGGTATATATTTTTAACATGTAACACACTAACCCAAGGGATTCCTAGGGGAGGGAACTAGAGGCGCGGGGCACTCAGAGCAAGCTGGCCTCCAACCTAGCATGAATACACAAAAGAACCTGCTCCCGAGTTTTTTGCCCGAAACTTAACTAAATCCTAAGTGAAGATGCTGGCATCTCACAAAAAGTGAAGGACTGTCCTCACACACCACCAGGTGTCATGCTTCATCATCGGCAGTCCTCGCTCTCTAAAAACTTGGTTTGATAGAGAGCGGGCCTTCACCTGGAGTCAGGGAGGCACTACTAAGACTAAGTGGGGGCCCGTGAAAGTGAGTGAAGGTTTAAAAACCAGTATAATTGCTGAATTACATTTATTTAGAAAGGCAACTATATGGTATTAAAAATACAAGAACGGTGAGAATAGGGGCGTATTATTACCCCCGCACCATAGTGGTTAATTTTGTCGACATGTTTCTGCCTTCTTGGCCCAAAGGTTCCGCGGCATTCATCAGGACAAAGATATAAGTTGGGCTCCGTTCTTACGAAAATTTCAGTGTGAAGTTACCACTGGGTAGGTTGACCTGTGTCACACTCTACCAAAGAAGATTTTCAATAAACCTGTAAACAGAAGTGAAGAGAAAGAAAAAGGATTGCCATCAACATATTCGGTCAAAAGCGAGAAATTGCCCCACATGCACAAATTAATACATAGTGGCTATTTGTGTGTAACACGTGTCACTGCAACTGTGAACACACAAAGGGGCATATTCTCAAGCACGTGTGATAACCACCGCAAGTATAGCTTAACGCAACTCTGTACATCGCAGTCCATGGCCGGAAAACAACGCCGTGTTAACGTGCTATTCCCAACACGGCGGTACCATGCGATAGTCACACGATAATGCGTCAAATGAACGCGTTCAAACCAACGTGACGCTGGAAAAACGCGAAACACCAACGCGAAAATAGTAACGATGACGCCAATAGCGATACAAAAATCTGCGATAACCAGCGATAGGCCTGCAAATCCCACGCGTCATGCGGGAAAATGCACCATAAAAGCAGAGCAAAAAAAAGGAGAGATGACAATGTACGAGCACAACCCCACATCCGTGACGTAGAACAAATGACCAATGGCCCTCATCAAACTGGTACCCCCTCACAGTCACAACGTACATTGACATGCAGCCTGCATGTGAACTATTCCAATGCCCAAACATGCATGGAACACACATTGAATCCGCATCCCCCCTCCACATTGCAGAGGGACAAGCAACCCCTCCTGCACACAGACGGGTCATGACCATGACCAATCCACCATGAAAGCGTGGACGAAGGTAGGGGCAGTGACTCCCGCCTACGTACATGTTGCCCATGTCGTGGGACCTGAGTCACAGGGGGCATCCCTGCATCATGGTGGCACATATCTGACCCCAAGAGGAGCACTGTTGTCACCTGTAGGACACAAATGGCAGCCAAAATGGAATGAAACTGGACACACGTGAAATGCCTAGGAGTGGGACCCCCCACTAACTGCGACACACAGAACTGGCAGTCCGAATACGTGACACCCAAACAGCCACCCTGCACAGAGGTGACACACCCACCATCCATGAACAAATCATAAAACTTGCAGCAACACGTCGCACACACACTTGTCTGAGTGATGTCCCAGAACAGATGAGTGACATGCACCCAGGGAATGTGTACTCAGAATGCATTTATTTGCACATACCGTGCCTGTGGTCAATTAGTACTGTCCCATGATTGCCAAGGACAGTCACAATGTGACGTGCTCATGTGAAGAAATTGCCAATGATGGTGTCCCTACGGGCTATCTCTGCTGCGGCTGCAGTGAGGTGTGGTCCATCTGCCTCATCCTCATCACCATCGTCAGGTGCATCTGGCACTGGTATCCATGGGGCCCTGCTGCGTACACATATGTTGTGTAACACACAACATGCAATGATCATCTTGCACACGATATCTGTGCTGTACAGGAGCCTCCCACCTGTGATGTCCAGGCACCTGAAACGTGACTTCAACATGCCAAATGTGTGTTCCACGATGCCCCTGGTGCGTCTGTGGGCCGCATTGTACTGCCTCTGGGCCTGTGTGTTCGGGGCTCGGAGGGGTGTCATCATACAAGCGCAGAGTGCATACCCTTGGTCACCTGTTACAGTGCAGAGAGACATGAGTCAGGAGTTGGTTCTGCATGATGTGTTGGCATCTGGTCCATTGGTGCGTGATATGTGTGACTCTGTGATTACTGCATGACATGTACTGCTTGTTGCAAATGAGCGGCATCAATGTGTATGACGTAGCCTCACAGCTGCTCCACCCTCCCCACGAGAACATTCACTAGAGTGCGCAGCGCAGTTGCATCACTTGCACTCCTATGGCACACCATTGTCATGCCTGTCTGTGCATTTCCACAAGCCTGACAATGACACTGTGATGTTGTGCGTTGAAGGTGGACGGACACATGTGTGTCGGCCCATGGTAAGGGCAGGGCAGACACAGATGTAGAGACCATGCCTGGCTGAACTCGCCATGCGGTTGAGGGCAGACCTTTGACTGATGCTGCGGAAATAGCCACACACACACAGTTGGCATGTCTGATCCCTGACCCCAAGCGGGCTTGCGCACCCTCATTTACCCCTCTGCCCAGCCCGTACTCCGGGGGCATGCTACATAGCAACATTGTACATTGCGTGACGGGTGGCGCCGACACAACACCTGAGACACACGCATTAGTCACCCCCATGGCAAGGCCTGAACTTAACCACGCCCAGAGCCAAGTGTGGAATTAACACACCCCTACGCTGTACTGCCGTACGCCGGACCACCCCATCACGCACGCAGGGGGGTACCACACAGCTACATGTCCCAGGTCCACCCCACTGCCTGAAGTGGCAAGGTTGCGCACGCTGTACACAGCACAATGTAATGTGGTATGGCTCGGGGCCCACATGCATGCAGAATGACCACACGTACACACTGAGACAACATGTGGAACTGGCTACGGGCACGTGCGCCCTGCACCTTACAGTGCCAGGGTCACACGTCCAGTGACGAGTGTGCCGTATGGGTGTTGGGCAGTGTGTGTCACCCCTCAGGGGTTGGCTAGTGCTGGCAACAACAACAACAGTGATCAGACAATTAGAAGTCCAAAGTACAAACAGCAAGGGTCCATGACTTTAGCTGCACAGAGTCAGTGGCCCAGGGTGCTCAGCGGCCGGCACAGGTGCACCGCCACGGGACGGTGACTTGCGATGCACTGAGGCATGGCCACGAGAGCTGAGCGGGTCACCGTTGATGTCCAAGGGGGATGGCGCCAAGTGTTATGGGGAACAGTGGAGGGTGTACATCCAGGGCATGATGCAGAGGGCAGAAGCAAGCAGTAACAAGCAATATGGGGGAGTTGAATGCTATAGTCTCATTACTCCCACAATGTCAGTGTCAGCTACATGATGACGAAGACGACCCCCAGGCCATGGACTCAGACGCCAACAGAGTCCAACCAGAGAGTGTCCATGACTCCCGTGGCACGGAGTCAGTGGCATCAGAGCTGGAAGGGGATGCAGACTGCGATGCGCCCTGTACATTGATGTGTACACTGCAATGGACAAATCAAGCCTCAGTCCCAAATGTGTGACCTACTTGACCGCTGCGTATGCCGGTGGGGGACATCAACGGGGCAGGAGTACTGCGTGCCTTGCCCGGGGTGGCCGTGATGGTCTGAGGAGGCTGCCATGGTCGCGGGCCTCTGGCTCGGAGTTGGCACCAGCACGTGGTGGGCCCTCTTGGAAACACGCTGGTGTCTGCAGGTGAGCAGTGAGGCCTGGATGCGCAGGGGCGGACGGGACTGGTTTGGGGACCAGTGGCCCGGGCTGCGGCAGGCGCACAGGATCGCAGGCTCCGCCGCACACGGCGTCGGCCTCGTGGTGGGGTGAGGGTCGCCGCCCTGGCAGCCATGTTGGCCATTCCGGAAGAGGACCACGCCCAGGTCAATGTGCTTTTTATTCACACCCCTACGCTGGCCTGGCATACGCCGGGCAAGCCCACTCCGCACACACATACAGGGGGGACGTGACAAGCTACATTTCCGAGATCTTCCCCACTTACTGGGGTCAGATGGTTGCGTCCACTGTCCACAACACAACCACCACCAGCAGTATATGTTGACAAGGATATGTCTGTGGTCTGCATACTGCAGTCTGTCCAGCACTTCCACGCCACACTTGGCATTGTGTTCATTCTCATTCATGGATCACTTGCCTCCTTCGCACATGCATGGTTCCCACCTCTCCCCACATACTGCCATTGTGTGGCTCAGGTGCCATGCCTTTGATGGCTCATGTACATGGCCAGCCCAGCTTGCCGCAGTACGTTGTGCTGTTGTGTGTGGTGTGTGGGCATGTTGCATGTGAGTATGTGATGTGAGCATTGCCAGAGTTGTGAGTTGCATGTTTGTGGAGTTGAGGTGTGTGGTGTGTTCATTTGGTGCTTACCAACGAGCACTGCATTCCCTTAGGTGCCAACCTGGAAGCGCCGGTTGATGATGGACTGTCGGAAGATGTATGAGTCATGCACCCTGCCTGGGTAGTTGGCGACGACGTTGGTGAAGAGTCCCCGGTGGTCGACTATTGCCTGCACATTGATGGAATGCGTGTGCTTTCTGTTGCGGTAATTGTGTGCAGTGTCGGCAGGGGGCACAAGTAGGACATGTGTGAAGTCAATTGCCCCCAACACGTGCAGGAAGCCAGCTATGGCGTAGAAGCCTTGCTTGGTCTCCAGCTGTTCCTGCGCAGTGTGGGGGAAGTATAGGTACTGGGGTACCAAGCTGGTGATGGCATCCAGGACAGGTTTGAGCAACTTGGATAGGGCTGGCTGTGAGACTCCTCCGACTCGGGCAGTTGTTGGTTGGAATGTCCCAGAGGCCAACAGGTGCAGCACGGCCAGCAGCTTTATCTGGGGTGGGATGTTGGTTGTCCGCTGTGTTGGTACTGTCAGCCTGTGGGCAATGATGTTCAGGATGCGGAGGATGGTTGACCTTTTGAGTCTGTAGTGGGCAATGACATTCTCTGGTGTTAGGTCTGTGAGGCTGGTGCGTTTCCAGAAGGTCCGCTGTCTTTGTCTGCGCTGCCTCTCTGGTGGTCTGGGGGTGGGGAGGTGGGGGGGACTTGGGAGGGGTGGTGGTCCTGGAGGTTGTGGGCGTGGGTGTTGTGGCCCTCTCAGGGCTCCGAGCTGCATGAGGAGTAGCTCCATGGCATCTGTTGTTCTTCGGGTGTGGCTGTGGGCTGGGCTCCCTTTTCTTGTGCAGGTTGTCGTCCGACTTTGCACCAGGTCAGAGCAGGTGTTAGTTTCCTGCTGCTAACGCTCCTTATCGCCTGTTTTGTGGTCTTATCGCCGATCGGGCTGGTCGTTGAGAATGTTGCGAAGTGGTGTTGTTGCGGATTTTTGCTCGGGAACGCCTACTCTGCATCTCATTAGCGATAGTTGCCGGGGTCATCTGTGGCGATGTTTTTTGCGGATGCTTTCGCAGGTAAACTGGTGTTATCGGCTGTTAACACCAGCTTGTGAATGGGGCGATAGATTTATCGCGACTTTGGCTGCGGTAAAGTGCCGATAACTCGGCGTTAGCTCCTTGAGAATATGCTCCAAAGTCTCATTAAAAACCAATGTGAGACCAAACTCACATTCTTACCCTATGATGGTTCCCTACACGCCCCATGGGAGGAGAGTGGAGGAGAGACCCCTGTAGTCAAACCCTGGAGAAGGGATATAAGCACAAATCAAGTCAGCGTCGAATTCAAAAAACCTTTTTCTTATTGATGGTGACGAAAATACACATTAAAACAACCATTCACTCTCTTACTGTATCAAGGTGCGTCTCTCGCCTTGCACCTGGATGTGTCTGCTCTTCCTCCCTGGAGTCAAATGAACAGCGGAATGGTCCGGCTTATATAGTACCTTTAATTGGTAAAAATTCATGAAATGTATTTCACGTGTGCTCATAATTAAAAGGACTTCCGGTGTTGTGAGAGTACCCTAGTTATTGCTGGCAGCTCGCCTGACTTCCGTGTCAGCCGAGTCAGAGGACATAATGGCCTGTGCTGAGACTGAGCACCTGTGGTTGCGAGGTTTCCAATGTCCGGGGGATGCCCTTGTTGCAATCACAAGCTGTGTGCCTGACCCCCGCGTCAGCCGGTTCTGAAATAGAAGGGCCTCAATTAAGGCTGAACACCTGAATGCTCCTAGCAACATTGATTTACGTAAATAATAGACACCACTAAGATATTCTTGTCGAGCTTCGGGCTCACCCCATCACAACTAAAATTCTCTTTCAGAATACTTAGAATGGCTTCATTGTATGTAGGCCTGGGCGGAAAACTACGCTGCGCTCGCGTTGTTTGCGCAACTACGCGCTACGCGAATTGCACGTAGCACAGTGCAAAAACGCGTAGCGGGCATTTTTTGCTTGCTCGCGGTCCTCAACGTCAAGTTGGCGACCGCGAGCGAGCAAAATGACATCCCGGCGAGACTTTTTCCTCGTTTGCGATCAGCAACATCAAGTTGCCGATCCCGAGCGTGGAAAATAAACCTCCCGGCGAGATTCTCAACGCGGGGAGGTCAGGTTTCTCATTGCGAGTGGTCGCGTATGCTCGCGACCGCTCGCAATGAGAAACTACCAGTCCGCGTTGAGAAAACTGCCGCTCGAGTACAAATCTACTCGAGCGGCAGAAAACGACTGCTTGCACTGTACAAGATGCCGTTTGCAATGATTGCACAGTGCGGACAAGCATCCGGCACTGTGCAATCATTGCGAACAGCATTTCCTACCGCACTATGCAGTTCGCGTAGTGCTACGCGTAGCTCGCGTAGTGCAAAGTGCACTTCGCGTAGCTACGCGTAGCGCTACTACACGAACTACGCCCAGGGTTAATTGTATGTCCAATCAGCCTTGGCTAAGGGCAATATGGAAGAACCTCTAGTTCACGTTGCAGGGTATGTGTTTATTTGAAATTGTCTAAGCATGAATAATGTCATGGAGATCGGGCTTTAGTGTGAAAGAACAAGGGTCACTGAAGGGCTGATTAATCACTTTTTTACAGAAGTGTTTGGCATGCAGCCAGAACTGGCCCTTTTATATTCCTTTTGCAACACTCAGCCTGGTTGTATATCTGCCACACACTCAGAACAAATGTGTCCACTTGATATCAATCTAAGGTAAAAACAACTAATAAGATTTTTTATCCTGCCTGTCATTGACTTGCTTTGCTAACTGGTCCTGTTTTGTAATGCTATTTCCCTGAGCAAACCCCACTGCGATGGGTGTTCCACAGGCCTTCATTCTCCATATCTCCTTCCTTTTGTGCCTCCACAAATACGCAGTCAGCGATATTCTTGGCCTATTCTGTTTCTCTTGCATGTTGGCTGGCAGCTCAAACCCATGTAGCTCTATGACTGACATCTAAACAATTCCAGCTAGCCCGCCCTTGCAACTAAATTCCTTTCTTTCTTGTTGTTAGCATCTTTCTCCAGGAATAGCTCCTTCATAGACAAAAAGGCTGATACTTTGATGAGAATGTTGCAATTCTCCAGCAAGCGAAAGCTACCCATTAGAAGCATCAAATATTACTCACCAGTAGATACATCTTCACTGCAGAGTGGTCCTATCAAGTAATGTCTGATCTGTACTTGAATGGTCTGTATGGATTTCCTGTAAAGAGAAAGTGCAGAATCTTCTGCCTATCGTCCATACCATGTAAGTACTGTGGAGTGGGTTACTCAAAGCTTACCAAAGTACCTACACTGTGGCCAGTAGGCAGTAAGAAGATGAGTACTGAGCACAAAACATGGCTAAATACCACTCCCTAAGAAAACAAAGCAGAGGAAATGGTCATAGACTACACTATCTGAGCTCTGGGATCAAGACAATGAGCAAAGGGTGCAGTGTAAACCACTCAGTGTTCCCAGACCCTACAGCCTGGGGCCTTCTGTCATGTTAAAGAAACATTGAAGGTAGGTGGATTGAACATAGGGTGTTTAATCCACCCTTATGCCTCATTCACCAGAACATGTTTTGCATATCAACAGTCAATTCTCTGCCAAACGTGAGGACTTGGGTGTTTGGTACAGGCTGTGCCCAAAATCTGCATTTCCCAACTGACGATAACGGGCTGCAATCCCATGGAAAAGGTGAAATGGCCGAATAACATACATGCTCAGCTCAATCGAATATGAGCCACAGTGTGTCATGGACTGTGCATCAGGTAATAGAGGCTTCTATGTCATAATGACCCTTTTTTTTAATTCCCAACTGTTTAACCCCTTCGCTGCTAGGCCTTTTCCTCCCTGTGCTAAGCCTTTTCTTGGCTATTTGGGGTAGTTCGCGCTTAGACCCCTGTAACTTTTTGACCACATAAGGTATCCACGCCAATTTTGCGTCCTTTTCTTCCAACATTACAGGGATTCTAATGGTACCCAGGGTTTGTGGATTCCCCTGGAGGGGACCCAGAAATTAGCCAAAATACAGTGACATTTCTCTTTTTTGAAAAATGGGAAAAAAGGGCTACAGATGAAAGCGTCTGTTTTTTTTCCTGCAAATTGTATCAACAAAGGGGTTGTGGTGCTGAAATCACCATCTTCCCAGCTTTCAGGGACAAGCAGACTTTTGACAGAAAACCACACATTTTTACACAGTTTTGGCATTTTTCTGGGACATAGCCTATTTTTGCTATTTTTTGTGCTTTCAACATCCTTCCAGTAAATGGTAAAAATGGGTATGAAAGCAATGATGGATCCTGGAAAGCTATACATTTCTGAAACGTAGACAAAATTTAGAATTCAGCAAGGGGTCATTTGTGTAGATCCTTCAAGGTTTTCATATCAAAACTAACAGTTAAAAATGGAACAAAATTGAAAATGAGTTAAAAAAAACAGTCATTTATTCCAACATTTTCACCTGTAACGTCTACTACATATGACAGATGTTTGAAAGCAATATACCGTTACATCCGCTAGACCCTTCTGGTTGTGTGGATATATAGGACTTGTAGGTTCACCAAGAACCCGAGGAACCCAGAGCCAATCACTGAGCAGTGTTTTGCACAGGATTTTTATTGTGTACCGGGTATATAGCAATTCATTTGGAAAAATATAAACAGGGGAAAATCGGTATGAAAGTCACCTGTGCATTTCTGAAATGGGAACAAAATATAGAGTTTAGAAACAGTAGCTATTTGCACATCTCCGAAATTGTGGGTACCCATACCAGCATGTGAATTATAGGTCATTTTTCAAAGTGACTTCTTTTTTACACATTGTCTTACATTTGGAAGGCAGAAATGCATTGAAAGTCAATAGGTAATAACAGTTGCTCCACTATTTTTTGTTCCCCTAAGTCTCCCGATAAAAATGATACCTCACTTGTGTAGGTAGGTGTAGTGGCCGTGACAGGAAACGGCCCAAAACGCAACGTGGACACACCACATTTTCACAGTGAAAACTGACCCTTTTTTTGAAAAGTGCCTAGCTGTTGATTTTGAACCCTAGCTCTGCCGGCACCTAGGGAAACCTAGCAAACCTATACATTTTTTAAAACTAGACACCCAGGGGAATCCAGGATGGGGTGACTTGTCTGGCTTTCACAAGGTTCTGTTACCCAGAATCCCTTGCAAACCTCAAAATGTGTCAAAAAAAACAAATTTTCCTCACATTTCTGTGGTGGAAAGTCCTGGAATCTGCGTGGATCCGCAAAATTCCACCCACCCCCCATTCCCCAAAGTCTTCCACGCACACCGTCATTAAATTTTTGTGAACAAGAAAGAAAACACAAACAAATTGCAAATAGATACAAAACTATAACTACAAAAACAACAGCAGTAACTAAAGACATCATTCTAATGCCAACCGTGAAACTGAACAACAACTATATAAAACCATACAGACCAGGCAGTACACTATTAGACTCACGGTTGCTCCCAAAAACTCTTTTGAGTGTGATACAATCTGAAACATGTGGGCACACACAGCCCAGGATTAGAAGGACAATCAGCACAGTGCATACGACTCTCCTTCCGCATACCTCTTCGCAAGTAGACTCTACATCTCTTACAGGGATTGGTTTTTTTGGACGTGGGAGGAATTAAATCAGAAAAGTGGCGATCTTTCAATCTAGCCACATCCTCCACCACTCCAACTCTAGGAACACTTGCCTGTTCCACTACAACAAGGCTGCCTATCACAGACTCCTGAAACTGAACAAAAGTCATCTTTGACGCAGGAGAACACTCCTTGAACACAACAAAAGCATTAAAAGTTGCTAAATTGAAGAGATGGATGGCCAACTTCTTATACCAAATGTAAGCCTTACGAACAGCAGTGTAAGGTTCCAGCCTCTGATCTACTCTATCGACACCACCCATGTGCTTATTGTAGTCTACAATGCACACAGGTTTGCGCACTTCAGCAACCTGACCCCAAACAGTCACAGGTGAAGTACTCTCATCATGGATGGTAGTCAGCATGTACACATCCCTCCTGTCCACAAATTTCACAGCTAGCAGTTCCTCACTACGCAAGGCACTGGACTGTCCCTTCTGAAGCTTTTTGCAAACAAGCTCTTTTGGGTAACCTTTACGGTTAGAGCGGATTGTGCCACAAGCAAAAGTTTCCACTTTGAACAATTCCTTAAACAAATCTTCAATGAAAAAAACACTACGTTGTACGTCTTGCACATCTTGGAAGGGGGGAGGAAGCGGCTAATTCTGCAGCGCCACGGAGGCGGAGTTTTGCCTACCTCCGTGTTCGCAGCAGAGCGCAGAGTAGGCAAATCTCTGCAAACTCTGCTGGCGGAGCGGAGTTACCCGCCCAGGGTTACATGTGTGGGTGGCACAACCAGTGATGCAAGCATGAAAGTAGCATTTAGATTACATTCTCTGAGTATATGGTTTCCCGCTTTACAAGGGACTTAGGGGTAAACTAAATATGCCAATCATGTATATACCAATGTCACTGGGCCCGATTCACAGAACTTATCTGAGACAAAATCCTAAACTTACTACTTTTGTTATTCACAGAAGGCATTTAGTAGTAGTAAAGTTAGGATTTTGTCTTAAGTTTGTCTTAAGTCTGTCTTAAGTCTGTCTTAAGTCTGTCTTAAGTTTGTCTTAAGTCAAACTTAAGACAAAATCCTAACTTTACTACTACTAAATGCCTTCTGTGAATACCGAAAGTAGTAAGTTTAGGATTTTGTCTCAGATTAGTTCTGTGAATCAGGCCCACTATGTTTAGGTGAGAATCACATGCACTTAAGCACTGATTAGCAGTAGTAAAGTGCTCAGAGTCCTTAGGCCAACAAAAAGACACTCAGAAAAATGGGAGGAGGAAGGCAAAAAGTTTGGGGAGACACTTCAGAGAGGGCCATTTTCCAACAGGTCTTGTTAAGTGGGCTCAGGGAGCCTAGCATATGGCATGACCTAAGACACAAAGGGGCGTATGTACAAGGAGTTAACGTAGCTTTAGCAGGGGCGTTTGTACAAGGAGTTAACGCAGCTTTAGCAGCACTTGTACGACGGTTTTGCAGCGATATTTTTATCGCTGTATGTACAAGCTGTCACTAACCTCTGTTAGCGGCAGTTTTACAGCGAAAACGTCCATTTTAAATATCGCCACTTCTGTTAGCGATAATGACATGCAAGGGAGGCGTTCCCGTGCAAAAACGGCCGCTAACCCCACTTCGCGATATTTACAAGGGAATTCTTGAAGTGTGGAAGACCAAAAAAACTGCCTCTAACTGCAGTTAGAGGCAGCTTTTCAAGACCAGAAAATAGCTGGTCTTAAAAATGGAGCTAACGCTTGGGGCCTCATTTCAGCAGGTTTGGGTGCTGGACCGCGCTGCAAGCAATGTCGCTGCTCTGCCCTGGGACAAAACTACAGGGCAGGAATGCACACCATCAAAAGATAGTGCACATTCCTGGGCCTCACTCATGAAAAGTGTTGCAGCGCTGCGACAAGACAGCATGGCAACACTTTTCACTACGCCCTTCTTGCGACACCATGGATGCACTGGATTCACGGGACAGCGCTCCATGTTGCAAGTAATGACAGATACGTCTGGAATCCTGACGTATCAGTCAGCGCTAAAGTCGTGCATTGCTGTAGTTGTGTCACAAGCATGACGCAACTCCAGCAATGCATGGGGCCAGCCTATCCCTGTGGCACTGCGTCACCCTTACGCCTGCCATCAGGCAGGCGTAAGGTACTGATGCAGTGCCGTTCTTGAGGGGTGCCCGGGTCTCGGGGCAGTTGGAGATCCATCGGTGGCAGTTGCGCTGCAGTGTCATCGTCTGTAAGCGTTGGCGGAGTGGTGGTGCTGAGGGTGTTGAGGAGACGTTCTTCGATGGCCTTGATCCAGCTGCGAGGGGGGGCGATGATGGCGGTGGTGTACGGTGGGCCTGGTGAAGACGTGATGCATACAATGATGGTCGGTCCAGGAGAGTCCGGTGGTGTGGCTGTAGTTGAAGTTCACGCTGGCGGAGGAGACGTGCTCGACCGTGTGTCCTGCTATGTGGCTTGCTGCGATGACTAGCTGCTTGAGTCTGATGTTGGGGAGCTTCCCCAGGAGGGGGTGGTGTTCTGGTCACTGGGGTTGTCCAGGTGCAACTTGAGTTCACTGACAAGGATGTCAGCGGTGGATGGGAGAGCCTGGGGTGCAATGAGGTCTACAATGGTATCGGAGAATGGGGCTCCATGGCACGGGGGGCCTGCAGATGAGGGTGCTGCAGAGGATGGGCTTGGGGTTGGTCCGGATCTGTAAGTTGAGGTGTTCCATGGTCACCGTTGGGTCATTAGAGTGCGTGGTCAGTCGGAGTGTGCTTCTGTAGGTGATGGCAATGTCTCCGCCTGGATGGTCGGGTGGTCCTTGCGGGTGATTCAGTAGCTGTCAGTGATGGCAATGGCGATGTCCGGCCCAGAGCAGAGGTTGGTCCTGGAAGGCGATGTGGCGTCCAGGGTTGATGGCGAGTAGGGTGCTGGCGTCATAGCGGTGGAGTGTCCGAGAGGAAGGGTCCTTGGTGCTGAGCGTGGTCCAGGGGCAGACAGACGCAGACGGGCTTGCCTATGGCTTGCCTTTGGCACGGGAGACGTCCATTACAACGCAGGCATTACAACGCTACTCCAACAACGCAGGTGCCTTTCACATCGCATTCCATTACAACGCATTGTGAGGTAAGTAATGGGGTATTTTTAAGTTTTAGGGTGGGTATGGGTTTTGTGTGTCGGAGATTAAATTTGGGGTGTATTATGGGGTAAAATTTGAAATTTGGGGTGTGTTTTGGGGTCAATTATGAAAATTGGGGTGTGCATTTGGGTCAAATATGATTTTTAGGGTGTATTTTGGGGGTTCAAAGATGACTTTTAGGGTCTAGTGTTTGCTTTGGGGTGCAAGGGTTAGTTTTAGGGTTGTACTCACTGAAGTGGGAATAGTAATTTTTACATCTCCGCTATCCAACAACTTCCCTACTGTTGCAATATGCCAAGTATTAGTATGCATTGTAATGGAATGCGATGTAATGGTATGCGTTGTAACTTCATATATACCTTTGGCACACCAGTGGTACGCCCGCTGTGCATGGCCGCACAGCGGCCACCATTGAGAAGTGCTGTGGGGGGGACTGGACAGCTGGGAAGTGGGAAACGCCAGAGAGAACACTGGATGGGGCGTGGGCGCGTGGGTGTGTGTGTGAGCGGGTGTTGTAAATATTTAAATGAGAGAAATCTTACCTCGAAGCTGGGTCCCGTGTCTTCATTGCTCCTGCTCTCCTGAGTCTTCTTCCAGGAACAGGAAGTAGGCAGCCAGGCTCCCTCCCCTAAGCCAATCACAACACTGCAATGCGGCGTTGGGATTTGTCATTGGCGCCGGGACAAGGCGTTCGGCCAGGGGCTGGAGGGATGGGCATGTTCTCCATGCAGGCTGTAATGCAGCCTGCATTGCGAACAGGACAGTGCGCATGACTGCTTTGGGCGGCCTGAGCGGGCCGACCAAACAGTCACTGCGCACTTGAGTGGACATGCCACTCCGCCCCTGCCCTGCTCCGTGAGTGGAGCTGCCCTACCCACCCTCCCGCCCGCAAAGGAAACATGGCACGATTACATCAGGAAGTTATCATCATGTGATGATTCTTCCTCGTCTTGCACTGCTTGAAAGCAGTGGGGCGATGCTCTTCCGCCATAGCGGATGAGCCGGCACTGGGGGTGCGTCATCTACAGGTGCTAGGCCTGGGCGACTCGACCCCCGGGCCTCCTCCGCTACACATCCCACCTTCTCCTTACCTAGACATTGACACCATGGCGCAATCCGCTGCACTCTCTCCAAATCTGTGATTCAGCCAGCAGGAGCCTCAGCCAGGCAGGATTTCACAAGCCTGGGTACAGCAGTCACCGCCAAGTCCGCTGGGGAACTTCCCGATGTAGGTGATGCAACAGGGCCCCCTTATGCGTGAAGATGCAGCGCTCCCGCCACACAAGTTCGGCGCAGCTCAGGGGCCTCACCCTCCACAGCGTCCAGCCAGCGCAACATCATCCGGCCTGTGATGCAGAGAGGCGCCGCCCACTGTTGGTAATCCCCTACATGCACCCCGGTGTAGTGGTGGATCATAGTATGCGATGCAGACCTCCCTACGTTGGTGCGCAGGGGAGCCTCTACCATTTACAACTCCAAGGGGCTCAAGGTGGTCTTCTCACACAGGTCAGCAACGTGTCTTCAATGCGACCTGCCAGACTTCCCCACCAGGCATGGGGGATCGCCGCACCTCAGTGTCTACCGCCACGGCTCATCAACTCCACAGCACCTCCGCATCCCACTCCAGCTCCAGACGCAGGTCCAGCGAGGCATCCAGGCTCCAGACGCAGGTCCAGCGAGGCATCCAGGCTCCAGATGCAGGTCTAGCGAGGCATCCAGGCTCCAGACGCAGGTCCAGTGAGGCATCCAGGCTCCAGACACAGGTCCAGAGAGGCATCCAGGCTCCAGGCGCAGGTCCTACGAGGCATCCAGGCTCTCATCCTGGTCATCCTGGATGTTGGGTGGCTTGAGGGGGTTGTTGATGTGTGCTGCACTTGGTCCTGGCTGCTCCAATCTGCATTTCATTGTTTGTTTTACCTATTTTCATTGGAGGTCGGCTATTTTTCCAATAGAGGCAAAAAAACTCATGTTCGGCTGACTAACGTGCGTTTTTTTGCCGCTAATCGGCCTTTTGTTGGTTTTCGCCCATTAACGCCGGAATTCCTATCGCCATCACGCTGATGTTAGCAGCAGTTTTCACCGCTGATCCCTGAAGCTATCGCCATGTAGCGAGGTCTTGTACATCCGTCGCTAACAAGGCGATAGTTTTCAGCGGTACACAGCGGTAAGAGAACTGCCGCTAACTAGCATTAGCGGTAGTTTTGGCCAGTCCTTGTACATATGGCCCAAAGTCTTTTATGTGCAAGAGTCCCACAAGAGCCCCATTGGGGCACGGATTGAACTGGTCTGCCTGTAAACAAGGCAAATTTGATGCTCAACTATCAAAGGACTGTGTGTGAGCACTTCCTCACTCACTCACTATGGCTTGAGTCTTTGGCACAATCCCATTTTGGACTGCTGTAGTAAATGCTGTAGTAAATGTATTTGGCCTTGATTTTGATAAGAAAAAAATCTATTGACCTTGCTTTCAGTTCAGCATTTTTGTGGAGATTTATATTAGTTGGGCCTGTTTCATTAGGGAAAACTATTTCTGTTGGTCTTGTTTTTCCTGAAAACATGACATGCTGGTTGTCTCAAAATATGGCAGACTTCTCACAACACAATGCTAGTCTAAAGGGAACATGAACTCTCATCAGCTACCTTGTCATGAGATCTAAAAAAAAATTGCAAATTTCATTTGAAGGGGTACTGGTGTTCCTATTCAACACCATTAGAAACATTGAAATTCCCACACCCACACAACTATAAAAGTGTGATGCTATCAGAGTTGTCATCAGTCAGATACTTTTTCATTTCAGTTCTCATGTGAAAGATCTCTTGAGTGGTGCATTATCTGTCATGGCTGCATATCTAACTGGGGATGTTCAGTATTTTTAGGTTTTTGTGGATAATCATAACTTCCCTTTAATTTAATAATTTATGGAACTTTTATGGGCTCTGTCACCCCAACCACACCGTTGCTTGAACATAAATATTTTTTATTTTTTAATTAATAAAACTTTAGATCTGCTGCTATAGCTTCCCAGCTCTGACATTGGCTGGGACTAATGGGAACACAGCATGGCCTTTGGTTATGCACTATGCATATAATCGTTGCCCATAACATGCTTTTGGCAATTATTGTAGCTTATGTCCAAACATTGTGCTGCTGGTACTACTGGCTGAAGGACAGGATCCTTATCCCTGTACCTCGTACTCCTGGATATGGGGTGTTTCCGACAGCCAAACCTTGACCCTGTTCCTCTGCCGTCAGTGTCTTCTGCACATTGCCTGAGACAATTGCCACTGTGCATGATGCATGGCAAGTTGTTTATGACAAGGTTCAATGAACCAAACTTCTCTCCTAATTGAGCATTGCATGTTTTGGTAATCACCGCAATCTGTGGCCTTTGTTTGTGAGCCGCACCTTCATAATAGTAACACTACCACCTACAGGTACTGTGAGGACACGTCCTATGCCCAAATTCACACTTGCTAGTGGGTGCTGAGTCTATCCTCTTATTATTCTCAGTGGGCTAGTTTATTGGATTTTTTCTTTTTTTCATTACTTTCTTCTGCTTTTTGATTGACTACCCTAGGTTTACTTAGAAATATGCATAATGAATTGCAAACTGAACTCTGCAAACTGCATATACTGAAATGGTTCCCACACCTAGGTTTTTTATTACTATTTTCTAAGGGGATAACACTGCATTTTTCCCTCCTTCTGTATGTGCTTTGCTGCTCGTGACAATTAGGCATTCTAAGTTTGTTTGCACATGGCCAAAGAAATATATATTTCTTCCAACAAGGTTTGCAAACAAAGAGCGGATTCTCAAGCATCAGAATTGGTGGGCAGGCTCTGCACAGTCAATCAGATTTCCAGTGTTGGTTTGGGATATGCTGTCATTTTTTTCACTCATATCTATATATATAAATTCTTGCCTAAATGTTTGAGGTTTAAATAAATGTATTTAAAACCAAAAACGTTTTCCCACAGCATTTTAAATAGAAAATGCAACAATTTTGACCACAAATTTAATTTCCCCTTTACTACCTTGGATTGAAAGTTATAGAATCATACATTAAGTGCATCTATAGCTTCTTTAAAAAATGTTATGTAGATTTGGCAAGCTGGGCCAAAATGTTTATCAATTAAAAAATATGTTTCATTGACAAACTATCTTAACCAGAACTGTGGCGGACAAATACTATGTTATGTATCTCTCTCCTGAGAGCCAGTAGAAAGAATACCAAGTTATAAATCCAGTTTTTCACTGCTATTACCTCACAGCTGTGGAAAAAAGAAATTGTTTTCTACTGCTGTGACATCACCAGGGAAGGTTTTGATTTACGTTTTCTCCCTGTATCAGATAGGTCTGCGGAGACTAAGCAAAACAGAGGAAATTTGAGTGGCAGTCTAATTCAATTTCTACTGCCCCTCTCCATGCTCTACATACTTTAGGAAGGCCAGAAGGGCTGGAGCCTCTTTACCTCTGTCAACATACAGACTCATACTGACAGACAGTCCACTACCACACTGTGAGGTCTCCCAGTGAGCCATATCAGCGATGATGAGATTGGGAAGGGGTGGGAAGCAAGATACCAGGTATGGCACATTGTACATAGTGGAGGTAATTAATTGATGGAGGGGACGGTTTGCAGCACTTAGGGACAGTTTTATTTTTAGTGTTGGAATGTATTGTGGGAGTCTTTTTCAGTGGTGTTGGGATGTTGGCAGAACATCAGGTATTTGTGGTTTTATATTTTGTGATGAAGTGAGGGAATGTGTTTGGAAAGTGTTGGCACGTGATTGAATGCCATATACCTTTCTAAATTTTCAAATGGAATGGGGTGTTGGTGGGTGTTTTGAGGATTGTGTGGGCGACTTATGAATATATAAGAAATATATTTTATACTTTCATAAGTCACCACCTAAAATGTGCCTTTAATTCACATGGCATGGTGCCAATACGAAGAAAAGGCAAACTATGTGTGTCTTCATGTAGGAAACCCCAAAAGCTATTTCACCATGTAGGCCTTAATGGACTTTTCTTTAGGTAGGCTTAGGAAATGATTAGAAAAAGCTTTGGAATAATGTTTAGGTTGTTTTTATGTTCAAGACTTTTTATTGATTTTCAAGAGATCAACAAAGAGAAAAAACTCCACAGACATTTCCAAAGAGAAATACTTCACATATACTCTCACCTACAACCACTGGCAGGTGAGGCAAAGATATGCATTATACAAAATTAGAATATACAAGATCGCAAAAATAACATGACAGAACCTTAAAAGAAAAAGAAAGGAGAGATGTGGGGGGGAACCTTACGAGTGGGAAGTAACATGCAGGCCCCTTAGTAAGTAGTTAGCAATGTGATGTTGTGCTGTCCAGCTACCCATTGATGTTGCTATAGAGTGCCCCCAGGTTCGGAGCTTCCTGCAGACTGAGTCGCAGCCGCAGGTTCTTCAGGTATCAAGCGTAGAAGCCTAAGATAAATCGGGCAAGTTATCTCTCTCAATTCCCTGCTAAGATAGCTAAGACAGGGACCCCACATTTTATCAAAGCGCGGTAACTGGCTCTCTGCCACCGCCGTGAGCTTTTCCATTCCTAACAGCTCCCATAACCTATGTAGCCAGTCTGTATGGTGAGGCACCAAATTTGTACCTCACCGGGCTAATAAGGCCTGTTTTGCTGCGCATAGGGCTAATGTGATTGCACGTTCTCTCAGAGATCCAAGAGGGTACGTTTGGGGAGGCCCAAGAGGATGTAACTCGGAAACCTGGGGAGCTCAGTATCAAACTTTTCATCCACAGCATTTAAGATTCCCTGCCAATATGTCTGTATTTTAGGACAGTGCTATAGGATATGTGTCAATGTACCAGAGTCCCCACACTCTCTCCAGCATTTAGGGTCGCCTCCCCTTTTCCAACGTGCTGTAAGCTCTGGTGTGTAGTATCAGTAATGCACTATCTGCAGCAGCGTCCCTTTGCCTGCAGCTGAGCGCGCTGACGTATTAGCTCGTTTATGTATGTCCAACTATTCCTTTTGTGTGAACTGCCTCTCACATTCCCTCTCCCATCTAGCCTGTGCTTTTGTTTTGACGTGTGATTGCGATGTGTTAAGTGTTAAGGAAGGCGTATATATCCGATAATAGTTTCTTGTTGTCTTGTTTTTTAGAAACATATTTAATGGTGTAATTACATGTTTGACAACTTAAGCAGAAAAGTGACTTTAAAAATGCTTCAAACCAGTTCATCCACTCATCTCGTCTCCAGAGCTGAAATACATATCCTTGGCTGGGAGAGTTAACAACTCCGATTCAAAGGAAAATGCCCTGTCTCTGAAGCCAAGAAGGACCAAAGAGTGTTAACTGATGGCCACTTAGCAGGGATTCATTATCTTGGAGTGGACAAGAACAGTGAGCAGAGCAAAATAAGATTTACACTACTTCTTTTGACTTTGAGAGGCTATGGAGGCCTTCTCCTATTCATTCTAAGGACCCCACAAGGCAGGTAGGTTCCAGTCAAAGTAAGAGGAAAAAATCCATTCGACCTTCTCAAGTGAGAGGAGATTTAATCTGTATAGAAAAGTGGTTAAAGAGTTGATGACAGGCCCGTTTGGTGACAGCTGGGTTTTACAATCTTGAAACAGTGGCTTCCGGGTAATTTTACAGCAAAGAGAAGAAGTGCTGTAAAATTTGGTGGAGGACTGTGAGAAAATAGTTAGGACTGGGTGCTATAATTCCTTCAATCACAGCTAAAATATTGTATCTCCACCACTGCCTTCTCACAAAATTCCTGGACCTGTGAAGACTCCATCTGAAGAAAAAGTCCCTGCTGGAAGAAAATTCCTGACTCTTGTTGGAAAAAGGGGACTCAAGAACAGGGCCGGACTGGCCGTAGCGGGCACCAAGCGTTTCCCCGGTGGGCCGCTAAGGTGGGGGCCGGTTTTGTTACCGGGGATCGGCAATATCGGCCCCCTGTAACAAAATCGTCCAAAACCGGCCCTCGCAAACAGCTCGGCTGCACCCCCCCTACACCCAGGGGGGGCCGGCCGAGCAGTTTGCGAGGGCCGGTTTCTGTTCCCAGTCCGGCCTTGCTCAAGAACTCATAACTCCTGCTGGCACACAGGGACAAGAACTGATCTCCAGGGTCAAGTTGTTAGCCCCCCGTTTTACAGAATCAAAAAGAAAAGAGCTCCTGATCACAAGAGAAGTCAGCTAACCACTGAGAGCTGGACCCTTCAGAAGGCATGGCTTGAGAGAGAACTCGTGCCTAGAATCCCATCCCAAGGAGCTGGGGCTGCAGTACTTTTCAGGAGGAACTTTCCAAGAAGTTTGAAATAGTTGCCACTTTTCATTTTTTTATTTTCCGGAGGACCAAGACAAGGTGCTGAAATGTGCTCAGGGAGGTCTCACCCAAGGTGTGCAAGAAAATCAGGTTTATGACACTCTGAACCTTTTGCCCCACTGAGTACTGGCTCACTGAGACCTCTTGGAGAAAGTAGCCTCACCTCGTGGAGCCCTACCAGCCTGACTCTGCTGAAGGATTTTGACTTTCAAAAAGTGACTGAGTTCAAATGTAAAACTTTGGACCAGGGGAGGAGGCAAATCTGTCTGACCCGTGAAATGACCTTGCCAGCTTCAAAATTCAGTTGTCTCCCATTTTGAGGGTTTGGTGCCAAAACCAACAGCTTCAGTGTATCAGATTTTGATAGGACCTCGATCGCCAAAACCTTGTACCTTGCCCTTCTGGAGGATGTTGACTTCCATAAAAAAAGCCAAATTTAGAAGGTAAAAACTTTGACTGGGATAATCCATTTGCTCCATCACAGTTGGCCTGAATCAAGCCCATGTCCCAGTCAACTGCAAACAGTGACTTGATTGGTGCTTTACTTTTTCTTAGGGCTTTTTGTCTCAAATAAAAAAAAAAAATCATATCTCTCATTCCCCTTAACCTATTTTGCTGATCTTGGTGTCCTTTTCCTCAGTAATTTATTTTTTATTTTATTTATTTTAAAAGTTTTATATAGCGCTGGCTAGACCCAGAGGTATCAGAGCGCTTTACATGGGAAGATAATATAAAGCAAACATGGCATGTAAATAGATAAAAAGATAATGAAACAACGTATGAAATATACACAACAAAGTAAATATACAGGTGTAAGAGCTATACACTTCAAGTAACTAGGTATATGATGTTCGCGAAATGGACAGATAATACTGGCCAAAATGTAAACATGGTGATTGGAGATCAGGTGCAGGTCACAGGTTAGGATCCCCAATAATAATTGAGTCAAACATGGCGTATAAGTAGATAAAAGATAATGACAACAGTATGTGGATTATACAAATCAAATAGATAAACAAATCAAACAAATAGATAAACGAATCAAATAGGTAAACAGGGGCAGGAGCTATACATATCAAGTAATTAGGTCGATGATGTTCATGAAATGGACAAGTAATTACTGGACTAATATAACATGGTGAAATTGGAGATTGAGTGCAGGTCACAGGTTAGGATCCCCAATAATGATTGAGGAGGTGGATTTTGAGGTCTTTTTTGAAGCTGAAATAGGAGGGGTTGCAGCGCAGGTTTTTTGGGAGGGCATTCCAGATGATAGGGGCATTACCAGAGAAGGAGCGTGATTGTGTGGCTTTCTTTTTATGCAGTTTTGGTATAAGGAGGAGGGAGTTGGTGCTTCTCAGGGGTTGAGTGGTGCCCGCAATGAGGAGTTTCTTGGAGAGGTACTGCGGAGTGTTTTGGTAGAGGACTTTATGGGTGATGCAGGCAGTTTTATAGGCAGATCTGCCTTCAATAGGAAGCCATTTAAGAGATTTGAGAGCCGGGGATATGTGATCGAAGCGTTTGCAGTCTGTAATGAGCCTGGCTGCAAGGTTGAGCACTGCTTTGATTGGAGCAAGGTGGACCTTGGGGATTCCGTTGAGGATTGCATTACCATAATCGATGCGTGAAAGAACAAGTGACTGAACTACAAGTTTAAAATCATCAGTGGGTATAAAGGGTTTGATTTTCTTGAGGTGACGGAGAGTGAAGAGGGCTCCTTTAGCCGAGTTTTTGATGTGGACGTTAAGGGTCAGGGTGTTGTCGATAGAAATACCAAGAGATTTGACGGAGTTGGACAGGGTGAGTGAGCAGTTGAGTGCGTTAAGGTCAGAGATCCATGATTGAACAGGGAGAGGGTTGTTTTAGGGGAGAAGAGAATGATTTCAGTTTTATTAGGGTTAAGTTTGAGATGATTGGATTGGAACCAGGTTTGGATCTTGGTGAGGGTGTTGTTCAGGTGTAAGATGTCGG
This sequence comes from Calotriton arnoldi, assembly GCA_963921515.1. Classification (NCBI taxonomy): domain Eukaryota; kingdom Metazoa; phylum Chordata; class Amphibia; order Caudata; family Salamandridae; genus Calotriton; species Calotriton arnoldi. The sequence goes on from CAWUFW010000184.1 coordinate 387,268, forward strand.
CATGAGTTTTAATCTTGTAATAGATTTGGGTGTCATCGGTGTAGAGGTGGTAATTGATGCCTGCTTGTTTAAGAATGAGGGTGAGGGGTTCCATAAAGAGGTTAAAGAGGGAGGGAGAGAGAATAGACCCTTGGGGGACTCCAAGGGAGACAGGAGTGGGTTTGGAAAGATAGTTTTGAATTTTGATTTGCTGAGTTCGGTGTTGTAGGTAGGAGACGAACCATTTGTAGGCAGTATCATTGAGGCCGAAACGGGTCCTAAGCACATTAAGTAGGGCTGAATGGTTAACTGTATCGAACGCTGCGGAGAGGATAAGAAGGCAGGTCTCGCCATTGTCAAGTGAGTGGTGGATGTCATCGACGACATTGAGCATTGCCGTTTCGGTGCTGCAGCCTTTCCTGAAGCCTGATTGAAAGGGATCAAGTAGGTTGAAGTTTTCGATGTGTTTGTCTAGTTGTAGTAGGACACATTTTTCAAGGACCTTTGAGAGAAGGGGGAGGTTAGTGATGGGGCGGAGATTGTTTAGGTCATTGGGGTCAGCATTGGGGTTTTTGATTATGGGAGAGATTTGTCCAAGTTGAAGGGAGGTGGGGACACAGCCAGTGGAGAGAGAGGTGTTGATGATTGTGGTCCAGTATGGGGTGATGATGTGCTTAAGGGCAGGGACAAGGTTAGAGGGTAAGGGGTCTTTTGTGTGGGAGGACAGTTTAAGATTATCAATTATTTTAAGGACTTCTAGCTCAGTCACGGGGAGGAAGTTGAGCAAGGAGGCATTGTTCTTTAATTGTGAGTAAGGGTAGTTGGTTTCAGGAGAGGTAGCAGGGTCAGCTGGTCGAGGGGATGTGGAGTAGGCATTTGAGGTGAGGACGGGTTTGCATTGTGAGTTGGAGGGGAGCTGTGTGGAACGGAAGGATTGATCAATTTTGGCTATTTTTTCCGAGAAGAAGTGGGAAATTTCTTCACATCTGGCTGAGGAGGCGATCAGATTTGGAGGTGCAGGGGAAGTTTGGTTACGAATGATTTTGAAGAGTTCCCTAGGTCTGTTTTTGGCACGATCAAGTTGAGTGCGGAAGAAGGATGCCTTTTCCTTGAAGATGTGTTTTTTGTACGTGGATCTAGCGTGTCTGAGGAGTGCAAGATGTTATGTTATTTTGTTATGTTATTTTATTTTTATATAGCGCATATACACCGACAGGTCTCTTAGCGCTTTGGAAGAAGCGGGATAACGTCAAGGCGGGGAGGTCTTCATGGTGTTGAGAGATCATATGGGAGGGAGAGGGATGGTGTCTCCAGGTTCTTTCCGACAGTCTGAGTGACCGTCTTTCGTTGTTAAGCTCGGTATTAAACCAAGAGTTTGAGGGGGTCATTCTTTGGTTTTTGAGTTTTGGCGGGGCTAATTGGTCAAGAATACCAGTGACAGTATTGTTAAAGTGTTCAGTGAGCTCATTAGCATTTTGTGAGGGGGGAATGAGAAGAAGTTGAGCTTGGAGTTTAGACTCGAGGACACCTGGGGGGATATGTTTTAGATTTTTGGTCAGTTTCTTTGGTCTGTTAATTTTGGAGGTGGGGAGATTTGCATTGGTAGCAATGGTGAACAGTATAAGGTGATGGTCAGACCAGTCAATGGGGACGATATTGGTCACGGAGGCCAGATCTTCGTTAGAAAGAATGGCGTCAAGGATGGCTCATTTGGTGTGTGTTCGGGACAGGCATAGTTGTTTGAGTTCATTGATCTCAAGCAGATTAGTGAGGAGGGAGATAGTGGGATCATCGGAATCGTTCCAATGGAGGTTAAGATCCCCAAGAAAGAGATTTTTTGAGTTGGATAGTGAGGATTGTGTCAGGAGCTCAGATAAGTCCTCGATGAAGGGCTGGGGGGGGCCTGGAGGGCGATAGATGTTGTGTAGACGAATTGGGTGGGAATTTTGGGTTGTCAGTTCAGCTTCCAGGTATTCACAGGAGGAGTATCCAGAATTTTTGACAAGGGATAGCTGAAGTTCATTTTTAAAGATAATGGCTAGACCACCTCCAATTCTGTCAGGTCTATCTTTTCTAAGAATAGAGTATCCCGGGGGGAGAGTAGGTCAAGTATGCTCGTTGAGTGGTCTTTGAGCCAGGTTTCTGTGAGGAATGCAATGTCAATGGATTCACTCAGGATAGTTTCTGAAATTTCCGTGGCATGTTGGACTGCGGAGCGACAGTTGACCAGCATACATGTAAGTGGTGTGGGGTTGCATAAGGTGGGTGGGCAAGTGTAGATCGACGTGAGTTGGGGGAGTGGTCTGGGGGAAGCGGGAGAGGAGGGGATTCTATTAGTCCCTAAGATAACAGGGATGTGGGAGTAGGAGAGTGGAGAGTTGGTGGTTGGTAAGCTAGGAAGGTAAGAGTTGCATAGGTCGGAGAGGTCGGACGGGGAGAGATGGTTCGAGGTGCGGTGAGGTCTATGTATACGGCAGCGGAGAGGAGTCGATCTCCAATGATTGTGTTTGGTGTTAGGGATTTTCGGGGGGAATGTTTGGGGGGGGTTTCTGGGGGGGATTTTTGGGCGGGGCTGGGTGGGGATTTTATGGTGAGGGAGGGATTTGGAGCTGTGGAAGATAAAATCTTTCCTGAATTGAGAGAGTTTAGTAATCAAATTAGATAGGTCCAGTTCGATGTTGTGTAGGCTCTGGGCAATTAAGGAGAGGGGAGGTACCGAGGGGGGGTGGTCTGGGTTAGTTACGGAGGGTGGACTGATGTGTGAGGGGGAGATAGGGAAGTGGGTGAGGAATGAGGGGTGACGTGGCTGTTAGGTGTGAGGAGTTCGGTAATCAAATTGGATAGGTCAGGTTCAGTGTTATGTAGGCTCGTGTCAATAGGGGTTGAGGGGGGTACTGAAAGGGCGTGGGCGGGGGGTAGGGAAAGATAAGGGTTAGTTGCAGAGGGTGGGCTAATGTGTGAGGGGGGAGATAGGGTGGTGGGAGTGGGGTGAGGGGTGACGGGCTGTTATATGGGAGGGGTTCAGTGATCAAATTAGATAGGTCGAGTTCACTGTTGTGTAGGTTAGGGGCAATTAGGGTGAGGGGAGGCATTGAGGGGGCGGGGGGAAGGGAATGATCTGGTGGTAGGGAGTGGGCTGGGTTAGTTGCGGAGGGTGGACTGAGGTGTGAGGGGGGAGATAGGGTAGTGGGTGTGGAGTGAGGGATGTCGGTGCTGTAAGGTGTGAGGGGTTGGGCTAGGTTAGACATGAGGTTAAGAACTTCAGGAGATGTGGTCAGAGAGGATAAAAGGGCATAGAGTGAGTGGAGAACAGATATATTAGGGTGGAGGGGTTGTGTATTTATCAGGGGTTGGGATAAAGGATTTGGAGGCGGAGTTAGGAGGACCTGCAGGGGCAGGATAGGGGGGAGAAGAGGGTGTACGGGATGGGTAGGAGGAGGGGGGTGATGAGTTGTGTTAGGGGATTGAAGGGCAAGGATGGTGGAGTACGTGAGTAGTTGGGTAGGGGGGGAGAGAGGTTGTGGGGTCAGGCAGATGCGGGGTTATGGGAGGGGAATGATAAGTAGATGTCAGGGATTGGGGGCAACTGTTTTTAGTGGAGGGGTCCGAGGAGTGTGAGTTCCGGGTGTTAAGTGGAGAGAGGGAAATTAGAGGGGGATGAGAAGTAGGTAACGGTGGTTGGGGGATGTTATTTGTTGTAGAGAGGTCCAGGGAGGGTGATGGTGAAGTCGATTGTTGGAGGATGGTGTTAGCTGGATGGTTGAGGGTGGAGGTGGAGTGAGGGGGAAAGGGGGAGGGAGCGATTGGAGGGGCGTTATTCCGTAGGGGAGAAGGAGTGTTAGGCGCAGAGTGGTCAAGGAGGAGAGACATAATGCTGAAGTGGTGTTCGAAGATGGAAAGGTGGGGTACCGTGGCTTGTATGAGGATGTTACCTGTTTTGAAGATGGAGATATCAATATCACCAAGAAAGGCTGGGGAGGGAGTGGTGGATATTTTGAATCCATATGGAATTTTGGTTGATTTAGAGATTGGGAGGTGTTGTAGGAAGATGCTTTTCCATTTGGAAGGACGAATGGAGTAAAAGATGTAGTTGGTTATAATGGGGGAGGTGAGGCTGAGGTAGTTATCAACAATGAGTGTTTCAGGGTCACGGATAAGGAGTTTATGTTTGAAGTTTTTCTTGGCATGTTTGGAGAGATTGGGGGGGTAGAGAATGGTCCATGAGTTGGGGCCATGTTTGGAGAGAGTAGGGTCCTGGGGGTGGTGGTTAATGCTGTGGGGGGGCATGTTGGGTAGGCGTGAGAGGAAGAAAGAGTGGAGAGAGGGAGGATAAGGAAAATGGGGGGTAGAACAGGAGATGAGAATTGGGAATAAAGGGGGGCACTGGGAGAGTGGGGGTAGAAATATGGGGGCTAGACAAGGAATAGGGTGGACAGGCGAGGAATTATGACTCGGCAAAGAGGAGCAGATCAAATAGATAGACAAAATTAGATCGACAACATGGAGCAAATCAAATATATAAGCAGTCGGCACAAATGGAGCAGATCAGTATACCAGCAGCAGGTTTGCAAATAAATAGATATCAGTAGAAGACAGCAACAATGCTTGTGAGGGCGTGGAATGTCTAAATTAGAGAGGGAATGCCGTAAGAGAGAGTAATACAAGAGTAAAAATATAGACAGAGTTAGAGGGACGTATGAATAAATCAATGAGCCAAGGAAATACTAGAGTCAATAATCAATAGAAACAATTAGAAAGGGAATACCTGAAGCAAAGCAAAATAATAAGCGGTAAGAAATTAGAATAAGAGGATAGAGTTGAGTGACTGTCTTGTGACAGGAGGTAGGTTAGGGAGATATATTGAACTTGTTTCCCAAGTTCAATATATTTTTATAAATTTTTTTATTTAGCGTGGACTTTACCCGAAGTTGTCTGTGCGCTTCCCAGTAGGAACGGTAACATTACATTAAGAGAAAATTAACAAGTGAGCTTAATACAAAAGCAAGCGTTTTCATTACATGAGGAAAAAGTGACAATTGTGCAACTAACAAAAACAAACAAAATACAAAAAGAGGTAGTAAATGATACGTTACAAAAGGAAAGATGTCTGGGGAAGTAAATCAGGTCAGATTCCCAAGTGCATCTCCGCAGCTTTTTCGGTCTGTTGCTTTGTCTGTAGTGGCCCAGGTTTCTGTGAGGTGAGTATGGGTGGGGGGAGGGACAATTCCCCTTATGTTCTGGAGTCCTGTGCCTTACTTCCCAGCCCCAACACTCACTCTTTACGATGCGTGCCCCCACTGGTATCCTCCTGGAATGATCTCTGAAGCCCCAGGGAAGGCGGTGCCTTGTGTCTGCGGGGTAGGGAAGAACTCAGTTGTGATACTCAGCTGGCAGTGTTGACAGACGCAGCTAATCGGGCTCAATATCTCCCCCGCCGCAGTAGACGTGCTATCTGGGGACAGTGGGCTTTAGCTGCTACAGGTAGGTGTTTCAGTTTGGCTGCGTGTATAATAGCGGAGGTGGGGGGGGGGGTTCAAGGAGCCGATCCTTCACCTCGTAATCTTTGCCCAACTCCCATGCTGCGCACACTGGGACCGCTTTCCGATTATCGGTGGTCGCAGGAATAGGTGCACACAAAAACTCTGTGCATCCCCTCCGGCGCTGTGGTGGTGCCTCTTTTTCCCCAACGCAGCGAGCGCAGTGACACAGTGTGGAGCAGTAAGCCACCGGGACCCAACGGGCACAACCCTCGAGTATTATTTACTGGCCAGGCCTCCTCTGTACCCCCGATATTGCGGATGCGCCCCTGCTCAGACCACACCATGTAGCTTGGCTCGCCTCAGTGCTTCATTCCGCACACAGCTCCGTCACATACTTTCAAGTCCCGCTAGGTGACTCCCTTCACGGCGTGTGATTCCCAGCCTCAGTTCTGCAGGATTTAACGGTCCCTCAGGGCGCCCGCCCCGACAAAGGTGAAAGGATGACGCAACTGGACTGGCTCCCGGCAGCGTCACATGCGCCTCTCTGAGCCGTCACTGTGCTTTTTTCGCGATGGTCGCCAGCTTGCTCCTTGCCAGTAGGGCAGTGCCCCCGCAGCCCATTCTCACAGCTCCGGTGCTCAGCAGACGGATTCTTGTCACTCAGCAGCACACCACCCCCCGCAGCCCATTCTCGCAGCTCCGGTGCTCAGCAGACGGTTCGTGTCACTCAGCAGCACACCACCGTACTGTTAGCGCCGTCTCACCTTTTCAGGCAGCATACTGCCCGCGTCGCATCGCCGTTGCACCGCTACTCCGGTGGTGGTCGCCATCTTGTGTGGTCGCCGCGATCACTAGCTGCAGGCGCCAAAAGTCGATCTTTCCGACGGCTGCCGAATTCCGCGACAGGCCGGCAGGCTTCACCAAATGCTCCGATGTTCGGAACTGGTGACGGTGGGCACAGAGCTGCAGCGTTGCACAGGATAGTTACGGATGTTGCCGCTCGGTCAGCAGAGCTGCTCTAGCAAGCAGCCATCTTGCCGATATGTTTGCTCACTTATTCTAAATTGGTTTAGGAATTGTATTACATTGTGTATTTCCTCTTTCTACATGTGAAGCATTCTGCAACTAACATAAAAAGAGAGATATGCCTCTGAAGCTTGTTTTTGTGCAGGAAGGTGTCCTATCTGTAACACAGGCATCGTTGCACCATGGTGCATGGGTGTCTGAGTTGATGCTAGGCAGCACTCTTAGTAAATATGGCACATTCCAGCTGTCTACATTTGACGGAATGCAGCAAGTTGTCCTGCTGCATTACGTTGCACCAAATGTTGCTAGATATGCGCTCAGGTATTTTTTTTTTGTATATTTGGGAGTGGAATATTACTAACAAGTGTTATTGAGGGTTGTCAGGATACCAAGTTACATTAATTTGTGAAGTATTATTTGGCAGTGCTGTGGAAGGGGGTGAGGCAGTGTTGTGCCTGGCTTAACTGTGACTCCCCCTTTCCTGTGCACCATTTCTCTAGGATCTGCTGTGCAGGGAAAGAGGACTGGGGCAAAACATAAAATTATAAATGTGTAACTGTGCATATAATGGAGTTTTTGATCTAAGGGCTTCATAGAAAAGCCAGACTTTGCTCTAATTTTGCATTTGATGCTACTTAGACTCCTTCACGGAAAACAACCCTGTATTGACTAAACATCTATAGTTGCTTATGTTCAGTTCCCTCCGACCACTAATATACTAATCATTCAAATACCAATATTTTTAGTAAAAGCAATATTTATTTGTGAACATAGGATTGCATGACAGCGTCCAGTTTCTAGGCACACATGTAACAGACTGAATATCCAGTAAGCTAAAAACATTACATGCTTCAAAAAATTAACTTCTTCGGAAAAATCATTTAATACAAGCACCTAATACCAAGTCTAGAAACGAAAAGAAGAATGGCATCATTAGCATCAATCCTTCACACCTGAAACTCACTGTGCAAATTTAATATTCAGTTTACCTTGCACTGTGCATGACCTTTTCATATTTAATAAATTTATGTGGTGATTGTATATTGTTCAGTCTTGTCACTTCTGCAGTACGTAGACAAACATTTAAATGCAGGGCACATCTTCTCTGAAAAATGTCCCTACCTTAATTCTTTATTTATATCCTCATCCACTTAAATATTTATTCTCCTTGGAGTGTATGTACATTTATATAAGATACTCATTGACCTATATCTTTGAACACGTAAACCAATGCAAAGAGCAAGAGCCGTAATTTTCCCGGCATGTTCAGTTTAAGTGGCAGGTGTTTAGCACCACAATATATTCAGTGCATAATGCTCACATGTTTTTATGCTAAGCTGCAGACAGAGCAAACATGTCTGGCCTAATGAAAAGTAGGTGAACGATTCTGTAAAATGAAACTAGAAATATTTGATAGTATGCCATACAACTCATCTTCTGTACTCGTTCTTTATACATAAAAGACTGCTATGAGTTTAAACCTCTGCCTATTATTTATTCATCCAGATCCAGTAATTGCTTGTCTCAGCTTTTTAACTGAAAGAATTCTGAGATCACATTAACCAAAAAAGGATGGTACAAGAGCAGCAACTTTTTCACTGGTGCCAGCTACACCACATCTGCAACTGGCACTGAGCACCCTGCAGTCACCCCAGAAGCGTTCTAACAAACACGCTTTACCAGACATGATATGCATATCCGGGAAAGGGATTACACCCCTATACCAGTATGAAAATTAAAGAAAATTGAAGAAAACTGAAAAACTCCACTCGAGAGAAAGTGCAGAAGCAGGATTGTGGCTTAGAGGAAATGAATGAGATTCTCGCAATTGTGTACCTTCCTGTCCAAAGGTGACTCATGAATAGAAGATACCACATCCTGTACATCAAGTTACTTGACAATATAGGACCATCTGGTGCCACTGGGAGAGATGAGGAACAGCAATGTGCGTTAGTCTCAGCTGGTGCCTATTAACTGCCAAAGGGAAAGCAACACATTCAAACTAGCTGAGCCTCCATCCTTCCCCGGTGGAATTCGCTCAAAATACATACATTGCAAACGTTCACTGAGTCAACAAGTAGGCGCACCAAGTAAGACAGTCCTTTACAAGACGTCTTTAGAAGTTACTGCGGAAAAGACCAAGGGGTATATTCACAAGAACGTGTGATAACTACAGCAAGAGTAGCGTAACGCAACTTTCAATATCGCAGCCTAACGCGGGAAAATAACCCTGTGACAACGTGGAATTCACAACAAGGCGGTAGCATGCGATAGTCACCAGATAACGTGTCAAATGTCAGCGTGAAAATCAATTCCACGCACAAAAAATGCGAAAAGCGAACGCGAGAAATCATGCGATGAGGCCAATCGTGGTACAAAAAGTAGCGAAAAGCAGCCACAGACCTGCAAATCCCACGCGTCTGGTGGGAAATTGCACCATAAAAACCACAGAAACAACACACCAGAAACAAGCCAAAGCACGTAGCAACATCCATGCACCCTGACCCAGCACAGAGGACAACGCGAACCCCACAAACCCCACAGACCACCAGCAAGGAACAACGGGGTCGGGGAAGGCCAAGGAGAAAAGGGAGAGGAAGACGGGGTGCAGACCACAGGAAAACAAGACCAGCGCCACGGAAGCACAGAACACTACCAGCAACTGACCCACAAACAGACCACCTGGAATGCAGTTGGAGTGCCCAGGAGGCCAATCCAGGAGGTCAAGAGGCGCCGCCATGACGTGACAACCTAAACCAGGCACAAACCCGCTGCCAACAGGAAGGCAGCAACGGTGACAGGAGGTGGCAGTCCAGCGCCACAGGAGGAGCTGGAGGAAACACAGGCCACAGTCATCAGTGTGGAGACCGTGCAAGGAGGTGGGAGTACGGACACACCCCGACAGGACCCGACACAACAACAACAGGGTGAGGATCCAACAGGGACTGGGGGGACGGGGGTGATGGGCACAATGGCACACATGCACAATGAGGTGTAGCACACTGCACACACACAATTACCTAGGGACATGTCCCCCATCCCCATGGCACACTACAGCACACACACATAGCAATCACAGCACATACCATGACAAAGTGGCACAAAGTGCAACACCCACACTGCAGAACAGGGGACACAACTGGGTCCGCCCACGCGCAGAAACAGAACAATCACATTGGACAGAGCAGGGAACCGTGAGATGCATATCTACGGCTACAACCCCACAGCAGCCATGTAGGCGAAATGGCCACTGTCCCAACTCAAATAGCCACCACCGCCCAAACAGTCACAATGTACATTGTCACACAGTCTGCATGTCGACAAGAACAAGGCGCCAACACAATGCCAACATGCACCTCCCCTTCACAATGCAGAGGGACAAACAACACCTCCAGAAGGTCAGAACAGAAAACCCATCAGTGATGCCGGAGACGAACACCACACCTTCGACACTGACGCCCTACAACAGCCCATGGACATCCCACACAACCCACCACCAGGACCAGGGCAGACAAGCCACTCAGAGGAGAACCCAACCCCTGCAACAGACCACACAGCATGAAGCACCCGCAATCAGCCTGCTCCGAAAGGTTTTTCACATTCTCCCTTCTTCAACACGAAAAACCCTGATACATGCAATGGTCCTTAGCCAACTGGACTTCAGCAATGCTCTGCTGATCTCCGCTAAAACAACTGCCTTGAGCAGCTTACAAGTGGTCCAGAATACGGCGGCCCGATTGGTGACTAGTGCTCCCCCCCGAACTCCATCAGGTCCCCTGCTACGCAAATTACATTGGCTGCCTATACGTAAAAGAATAGAATTTAAAATTGGTTGCCTGGTTTTCAAAGGCCTCAATAAAATGGGACCTAAATATCTAGCAGACAAACTGGTTAGATATACACCTTCGCGCACCCTTCGATCAGCAGATAAGGGCCTTCTTACTGTCCCGCGCATAAAACAAACTAGGCTAGGAGGCAAAGCATTCTCCTACATAGCCCCACAATTATGGAACCAGCTACCTCTGGAGATCCGCCAATGCACTAATTACCTAACTTTCAGGAAAAAACTTAAAACTTCACTTTTTTAGTTCTCCGTGCCTCTCTAGTCGCCATTAGCGCGGAGATACCCCATTTGGGGTGATTCATGCGCTTTATAAATGACAGAAATAAATAAATAAAAAATAAATCACGGCTGGCTCACAACACTTCGCCGACCCACACATGGCACCCCAATGCCAGGTGTCAGAACGCCAAAAGGAGGTGGCCCAACAGGTGCTGGCGTTGCATAACACATGGAAGGTGAACTAGAACACATACGTGGGTGTCCAATACCCTTCAGGGACCACCCACACCCCACAAAGGAGACCCACACTGCCATAGAGACACATGCAGATGCACATACCCAGTACAGACCAACGCCAGGGGCACGCACATATCAGTCACATACCCACGTTGGCTCTGCGTACGACGGCACAGTCCACTCCCCTTACGAATTGAGTGGGTGACGACAAAGCTACATGTCCAGGTTCTAGCCCGCTGCCTGCGGTGACATGTCTGCGTCCGCTGTACACAGCACAATGTAATGTCATAGGGCCCAGGGCCCAGGGCCCCCATGCACACAACAAGACCACAGGGACACATGCACATAACATGTTGAACTGGCTACGGGCACGTGCGCCCGGCCCCTTTATTGGCAGGGCCACATGTACAGTGACGCCTGTGCTGGATGTGTGTGGGATGAGTATAAGCCAGCCCGCACGGAGTGCTTGGTGCTGGCAACAACCTGAACAGTGGACACCAGTGTAATGGAAACAGAAAACACCAGCATAACAGAGTCAACTGCAGAGCAACATGGAGGGATCCGGAGTAAGGACAGAGGTCACCCAATATTCAGTCAGGAGGTTCCGTGAGTTGCAGTGCACTGAGGTAGGGGCACTAGAGAAGAGCGCGCACAGGTGAAGGAATTGCTAGTATTGTGTACCCTCAGGTTAGTCCTGATGCATATGCAGTAGGGTGTGTTACATCTGCATCAACTTCCTCATCAACGTCCCGGGTCTCCCACACTGCCTGAGGTGACAGTTGCGTACGCAGTCCACAGCGCAATACCCAGTAATAGATCCGGGTGTGTAGCTTGACTACCACCACCAATCTGCATTCCTGCCTTGGGGCTGTTGCCTCCTGCCCTCCCATTGTCTGTGCCTTCTCCCGTCCGCACACTTGACACATCTTCCTCATCATTGTCTCAGGTCTTCCCCACTGCATGAGGTGACATGGCTGCACAACCTCACAACAGCACAATACTCGATCAGTAACGGACAATGGCTGGCGGTGCACTGAGTCACTGGCACCTGGTGTGCTGAGCAGGGTATCAGGACGATGATGGCATCCACGACAGGTCGGAGCAACTCCGTAGGTCTGTCAGGACCACCGTTTCGACTCTGGCAGTTGGCGGTTGGAGGTGGTCCTTGCCGTGGTGGCGTGTGCCTCCTGCGGTGATGCGACATCTGGGCCGGTCAAGACACGATGCTATGTGTGGGCCCTGGTGGCCCGCAGTTGAGGCCGGAGGATGCGTACAGCGCAGGGCCACAGACACATGGCGTTCAAAACCCCAAGGCCATCGCTACAGAGGCCATTCAATGTCTAAGGAGAAGGGGTCCCAGGCCTGAGCATCACAGAGTTAGTGGCCCCGGATGCACTGCGGCCGGCACAGGCACCCAGCCACGAGACGGTGACTTGCGGTGCAGTCAGATGGGTCATGCGACCTGAGCTGGTCCCCATCAATGTCCAAGGTGTATGTTGCGGAGTGTTGCGGGGGACAGTGGAAGGTGTCCTCCAGGGCATGATGCGGATGGTCTGATGTTATCCGGAAGCAGCAAATTGAGGAGTGGAAAGCAAAACCCTCGCTTTCACCAACAATTCGGTATCAGCTACATGAGGATGAAAACTAGCCCCTATTCCATTGACACAAACGCCACCACTGTACGACCAGTGAGTGTCCATGAATGTCGGGGAACACACTTAGTGGCACAGGTGCTCAGAGGGGATGCAGTCTGTGATGATGCCGGTAAACAGATGTGAACTCCAACACGGCCAAATCAGGACTCTGTGACCTACTGGACTGCAGTGTCGGCCGGAGGCAGCGTTCAGCATGGGCCCACAGACACGTGTTGTTGGCTCGCGAGGCACAGAGTTAGTGACACAGTGGCAGTTGTCGGTAGTGTTCAATCACCTCCGTAACGATGATCCTGTTCTTTCCGGACTGCAACACATCATCCTCCTACGCCTCTCCGTGCGTGCGATGAAATGTATTCTGCCTTTTGAATTACCGATGTTCAGTTCCAAATCTGTGACCCCACTCGTGCGCAGCGTAGGCCGAGGGCAGTAGTCTGCGTAGGCCCACAGACACGTGTGGTTGTGATGCCATGCACAGACTTGCTGCCACCACATCGAAGGGTGTATTGTGAATTGTTCACTGCCTTAGATGATGTTCACTGCCATAGTGTAATCAAGACTCAATTCCAAATGAGTGACCTACCTGACCGTGGTGTAGGCCTGAGGCAGCGGTCAGCACGGCCCATTCACCTAGTGTCGCCGGCATAGTTTGGATGGCCCCACCGGCCGGCATTGTTCAGGTTCAGTGGCACCACGTGTAGCCGGCTGGCATTGCACAGGGTTAGTGGCACCACGTGTAGCCGGCTGGCGTTGAACAGGGTTAGTGGCACCACGTGTCGCAAGATGCCCATATGTAACTTTGCCTCACTGATCGGGGGGTCTGGTGCTGTGGCCACTGGACCAGATTTGGGGTCATTGCCATTCATGACTCAGGACACAGTTTCACATATGGGACCTACTGGTCCGAAGAGTAGGCCATAGGGGGCAGTAGAGTACGTCAACGAGAAAGGACTGAAGCGGGCCTGTGGCGTGGAGGCCGTGGTGGTCTGAGCTGACTGCCAAGGTCGCGGGACTCAGGCTTGGAGCTTGCGCCGGCACGTGGTGGGCCCTCCTTGACACACGCCAGTGTCGGCAGGTGATCAGTGTGGCCTGGCTGCGCAGGGGCGGGCCTGACGGGTTCGTGGTCCAGCGTGCCGGGGTCCGGCAGGCGCACTGCATCGCAGGCCACTCCGCTCACGAGGATGGCGTCGGCCTCGTGGCGGGGTGGGAGGTGCAGCCCTGGCAGAGACGTGGGGTTTTCCGGGAGAGGACCACGCCCAGGCCTACGTGCTTTTTAATCACACCCCTACGCTGGCGTAGCCTACGCTGGGCCATTCCACTCTGGTGACGCTTGGGGGTGGCGTCACAGGCAACATTTCCGCGAGGTCCCCCACTGGCTGGGGTGACATGGTTGCGTCCACTGCACTCCATACGCCAGAGGTGTATGTCGCCATGGATATGGGTGTGTTCTGCATACTACGGTCTGTCCGGCACATCTCCGCCACTCTTGGCATTGTGTGCTTTCCCGATCATGGTTCTCCTGCATCCTTCACACATGCCTGGTTGCCACCTCTCCCCACATTCGGCTATTATGTGGCTGAGGTGTCATGCCGTTGATGGCTCATGTTCAGGGCTTGCCCAGGTTACCATTGTAAGTTGTTCTGTCGTGTCTGGTGGGTGGTCATGTTGTTGTGCATGTTGGTTATGATTTTGTGACGTGTGCATTGCCAGAGTTGTGGGTTGCATGGTTGTGGAGTTGAGGTGTGTGGGGTGTTCATTTCGGACTTGCCAAGGGGGTGTGCATTTCCCTTGTGTCCAACCTGGGAACGCTGGTTGATGATGAACTGTCTGAGGATGTAGGTATCATGCACACTGACTGTGTATTTGAAGGCGACATTGTTGGATGTTCAACGGTGTTCTGTTGTTGCCTGCACATTGATGTGAGACGTGTGCATCCTGTTGAGGTGATTGTGTGCTGTGTCACCAGGGGGCACAGGTAGTACATGTGTGCTGTATATTGCCCCCAACACGTGCATGCTTCCTACTAAGGCGTATGGTCCTTGCTTGGTCTCCAGCGGATCCTGCGCATTGTGTTGGACGTATGGGGACTTGGGTACCAGGTTGATGGTGATGTCCAGGACAGGTGTGGGCGACTTGGATGTGGCTGGCCGTGTGACTCCTCTGACTCTGGCGGGTGTTGTTTGGGGGCCAACAGGTGCAGCCAAGCCAGCAGCTTTGTGTGGGGTGGGATGTTGGCTGTCCGCTGTGTTGGTGCCGTAGGCCTGTTGGGCGATGATGGTCAGGATGCGTAGGATGGTTATCCCTTTCAGCCTGTAGTGGACGGTGACATTGTCAGATGTTGGGTCTGTGCGGCTGGTACGTTTCCTGGGAGTCCGCTGTCTTTGTCTGCGCTGCGTCTGTGGTGGTCCGGGGGGGTGGGGTGTTCCGGGTGTGGGTTGGGGTCCTGGGGTGGTGGCAGTGGGTGTTGTGGCCTTCTTGGGTGTCCGGGCCGCATGATGAGTGGGTCCATGGCATCTGTTGCCCTTCGGATGTGGCCCTGGGCTGTGCTCCCTTTTGTGGTGTTGGCTGCCGTCCGACTTTACACCAGGTCAGAGCAGGTGTAAATTTCCTGGTGCTAATGCGCCTTATCGCCTGTTTTGTGTTTTTATCGCCAATGTGGTTGGTCCTTGTGAATGTTGAGGTGTGATGTTGTCGTGCCTTTTGGCACGGGAACGCCTACTCTGCATCTCATTAGCGATAGTTGCGTGGGTCCTCTGTGGCGATGTTTTTTGCGGCTGCTATCGCAGGTAAGCTGGTGCTGTGGGCTGTTTACACCGGCTTGTGAATGGGGAGGTATATTTATCACGACTTTGGCTGCGATAAAGTGTCGTTAATTCGGCGATAGCTCCTTGTGAATATGCCCCCAAAATTATTATGTTTTCATCACATTTTACAAACCATTTGGATAGCTTTGCTAGGAAGTCCGAGTACCTCAGCCTGTCAGTCAATTGGTCTTTATTAGGCAGCATGCCATAAAAGAGCAAAGCACATAAAATTAATAAAATACAACAATTCGATGTATCCTAGTACAAAAGCAGTATATTTTGCTTACAATCTCCTAATAAGAAATAGAAAAACTAAACATTTTAAAGAACAACAATCATTTCCTTAATAACATGATTTATCTGAAAATATATTAATTACATAATGTGAAAGAATTCATGTAAGAGTAACATTTTATGAATCATCATACTGTTTTCTAATCTTAAGAGCAGCTCTAATAAAATTGATCAAAGCTAACAAATACCTGGCTTACTTAAGTGTTGAAAGAAAATCATTCCAGTCTTATATTGCCTTATGATTGTTGCTCCAGGAATAGGGACTATGGGCCTGATTCACAGAACTAACTTACGTCAAAAACGTAAAGTTAGTACTTTTTGGTATTCACAGAATACACTTACTCATTTTGGTATTCACAGAATGAACTTACTCATTTCGGTATTCACAGAAGTTAGTAGTCCTAACTTTAGGACTCCTAAATGCCTTCTGTGAATACCGAAAGTCTTAAAGTTAGGATTTTCTCAGTTTAGGAGTAGTAAAGTTAGGAGTCCTAACTTTACTACTCCTAAACTGAGAAAAATCCTTACTTTAAGACTTCCGGTATTCACAGAAGGCATTTAGGAGTCCTAAAGTTAGGAGTCCTAACTTTACTACTCCTAAACTGAGAAAAATCCTAACTTTAAGACTTTCGGTATTCACAGAAGGCATTTAGGAGTCCTAAAGTTAGGACTACTAACTTCTGTGAATACCGAAATGAGTAAGTTCATTCTGTGAATACCAAAATGAGTAAGTGTATTCTGTGAATACCAAAAAGTACTAACTTTACGTTTTTGACGTAAGTTAGTTCTGTGAATCAGGCCCACAGTGGATAAAGGACTATAAGGCCTAACCACCCTCCCCTTGGTTAGAAGAAGTTTTATTATATAAAAGAAGATCTCTGGGCTTTGTCAGCAGACCCCATACCTTAGTGCCTAGATGGAAGTTTTACATCATAGGAACTGCATAGCTCTTCTCCCTGGAAAGGTCCCTCTCCAAGTGTGTTTTAGAACAACATGCAATACCAAAAAGTACTAACTTTACGTTTTTGACGTAAGTTAGTTCTGTGAATCAGGCCCTCCCTGTATACGATGACATCCCCCTTTATAATCTATGGAATTGCAACAATGCTAACTGTTTTAGGTTTATGCATTTTGCTGCTGGTAGTGGCTCGTATACTGCATTATACAGCACTATCGTTAAAATAAACATTTTGAACTATTACAGTGACTCCGTCAAATCTTATTGTGGACAAGTACGAGTGAGTGAGCGAAAGGGTATGTCTTGCTACCGTGATTCCTGAGAGAGTCTGGAGTGTTGTGTTCTGGGTTGTCTAATCATTTGTAGCTTCTTGATTTTGTAGGAGAGCGAATGAGACACTATAGCTAGTCGGTTTTGTGATTTTAGGTACTGAGGCGGTAGGAAGGCTCAGCCCCTACACACCGAGGTCCTGTTTTCCTGCGCATAGTTCTGTGTATGTGCAGAATCCCTCCAATGTGGCGCCGCCAACGTTTGGTCTGGTACTTATCTGCAAGACTCCTGAGCAGTGCTTGTGCTTGCCCACAATCCCCTCACTTCTGTTTCCGGAGACGGATGTGACGGTGTAGCCTCCTATATTGAGATTTATAGGTTTTTCAAGCTTGAATTTTAAAAGGTCTTTTTCTTTCTTTTGCCCGTTATTGCACTGCCACTCGTAGGTTGTTATTCTCTTATCTTTGATAATGGCGGTTGCCATAACGGCTCCGAACCGCGCCCCAGTCATAGTTCTGTGTATGTGCAGAATCCCCGCAACAGGCAAAGCCTGGGAGCCCTGACGAAAACAGCTTGGCCCGATGACTACACAGGGCCTTTCAGAGATGTGGGCCCAGTCACCTGACCCCTTCATCGCAGACTCCCAGTAAAGGCACTGGGGAGCTCTGGAAGGACTGGGGCCCTCCTGGACATAGCTGTCTGATGGTGGAGAACTTGTACTCCTCTTCAACCGGCCTCATCACTGCCCCACTAGGACTTCCTCAAGTACAGAGGTGAAAAGGCGCACCCTGTCCTCTACGGATATTTTCTCCAGAGGGCTGCCCATTTCCTTCTTGACTATTCTCAATTGTTTGGGCTGCCTGACCTTACGCGGTGATGGGGCTCTGTTTTCATCTCCCCTCTTTTTTTTGGACTGAGGTGCAAACCATTTGAGAGTGTGCTTTCTCCTGCATGAGCGATGTGTGTCCAACCATTTGGACTGCCAGGGATATTGTAACTGACTATCTTTTCCTCTGGAGACTACTTGTGGATCTTCCAACCCCGAACCACACCTCCCATATTGGTCTGAACCCACTGTGGGGTTTTATACCTGTTCACGATTCCTGTCTCCACAACACCTTCCCTGCTACTGCCCTGCGGCCTAGACCCAGACCACCCATCTAAGCCTTTAATTCCATAGGCCATACTGCAAACCACAGATTATGTGTGATACTTGTTACACGACCCTGCCGGCCCACTAACTATGTCAAATCCAACCAGGCAACTTCTCTTCACGGTGGCAGTGATGAGGAAATCGACTAAGCACAAAAAAGCATGGACCCACTGAATGGCTCAGCTCTGCAGATAATCATGCGGGAACTGGGTGCACTTAAGACCATGCTTTTGGTGTTGACAGACACCCCCTCCAAGACCTCTGCAGACACTGGGAGTATTCACCAAGACATCGCCTTATTCAATTCCAGATTGACTGCAATGGAGTTTCAACTCGGCCATAGTGAAGTGAAGATCGTGACTTTCATTGACTGAGAGCAAGACCACTGGCATCTTCAATGCAAATTGGATAATGTCCAGATCTCAGGGTGCTAAAAGAACTGGAAGGGACTGATGTTATGGACTTCTTGATCCGTTTTTTACCTGCCCTGACTGGTATAGGCTTTAATCCACCTTTGGAGTTTCAGAGAGCCCACAGGATACGACTCCATCGCCACCAACTAATGAAGGTCTGAGGCAGATCATCTCCTCCATCCTGCGTCAACAGGCTTGCCAAGTGATATAGCCGGCATGAAAACATGGCCCCTTCTTGCATGACGGTCACAAGATCTATCTATCCCAGTACTTCTCACCTGAGACCCAAACCACCCGCCACAGATTACTCCGTCTAAGCCCTCGCCTCTACCAACTCAACATTTGGCATGGCCTTCTAGATCCGCGATCATGTTGATTACCCATGACAATAGAAAAGCCAAATTTCTTGACCCGACCAACCAGATGGATACCTGGAGATGGTTGTGCCGATGGATATGGACCAGAGTCTCCTTGCTGATTCCTCTGAACTGTGTCCATCACCCCAACCATTGGGTCCCTCTGGATCCCCCATTGAGAAATGTGCACACCTAGAAGAGGTTGCCACCTTCTAGTTTATTTATGCCACCTTAAGTTCTATTTGCCTCCTTTGAGTTTATTTTTGCTGCCTTAAGGTTATTGTTGCCACATTTAGGTCCTTTTTGCCGTCTTTCAGTTTATTTTGCTGCCCGCTCCTTTTCCTCCCTCTCTTTTCTTCCCATTTGCCCTCCCTCCACCTGGCACCCCGTCCACCTTCCAGGACCTACATAATGGAGGCCACAGCATGGCTGTGCAACTGGTGCGCTGACGGCACACCAAATGTGCACCAAGGGCAAGCCCGTCTGTGCCCATCTGCACCTGAACCGCTCTCAGTGTCAGAATCCCTGGCCCTTCGGTCACCCATAGATACTCCTCAATTGGAACTCCAAGCCCTGAACCCCATACACCACAACTGCTGCCTCTTATTTCCCTGATCAAAGGTGCAACCTTTCACTTGTGTCCGCTGTCTCTTCACCTGCAACTAAGGACATCCCACCCTCACGGAAACCCTCACCACTCCCACTTTGCTGACCGCCCTGGAACCACTCCGATGCCTCCTGCTCAAAGCCCGGTCTCTCTGCAAACATGCCACAGAAGTCTGGGACACCATCTCCACTCTCACCTCAATGTGATCTTCATCACAGAGACCTGGATCAACCCTCATCTGCCCCCGACATCGCAATGCCCAATGGCTACAATATGACACACCAGGACTGCACCAACAAACATGGAGGAGGCATCACCAACATAGACAAAGAAAAAAATCTGCTGCACCACCACCGAAGATGCACCACACTGAACATGAAACAGCTCAACTTCCAACTCCACACTGACAACAGAATGATCATCAGAGGCACCCACACCTACAGACCCCAGGACCACGCACCGGCTTCTGTGATACCATCACTGACTTCATTGCCCCACTTGCCATTGGGTCCAAGCACTACATCTTCTTCGGAGACATCAATTTCCACCTGGACAACCCCACAGACCCAAACTCACCAACCTCGTGGAACGTATGGGCAACATCGCCCTCACCCAACTGGTCACTGACTACACACACAGAGCAGGACCACACTGGATGCAATCTTCGCAGCCAGCAACAGAGTCAGATTCAGCCATGCCACAGAACTTACCTGTACCGACCACTCCATTGTCTACTTCACCATTGCAGGATCACCATACACTGCCACCAGCCTCCCCAATGCCTCCTTCCAACGCTAGAACTGAGTAAAACAGACCCAATGGATGGAAGTCCTCAACACCACCCAGCCCGACCCCGCAACTAACTTGGAACAAGCAGTCCATAACTTCACCACCTGGATCACCAATGCCGTTGACCTAGTTGCCCCCACCGAACAAGCTAAGATACACAGATCCACCAAATAAGCCAGCTGGTACACACCAGTATTCATGACAATGTATTACAGCTGCAAACAACTGGAAAGAAGATGGTGCATCAACAGACACCGCAGACTGAACCACCTTCAATTCAGCCCATATATACCACCAACGACTCAAAGACGCGAATAAAGACACTTTTGCAAACCACATCGAAGCAAGCGCCAACCACACCAAGGAACTCTTCAGCCTTGTCAGAGAGTTTTCCTGCCCTGCAGCCACAGAGAACATGGTCCCTCCTTCACAGGAACTCTGTGACGCTATAGTGAACCATTTCTACAACAAGATATCCACCATCTACAGCAACTTTGAGCTCTGACACACTGACCTTCACAGTCTCCTCACTCTAATGGAAACCTCCCCTTACGAGCCACTCACTGCATGGAAACAGCTCACCACACAGAACACCACAGCCACCATGAACTCCATCCACTCGGAAGCACCCACAGACCCTTTTCCCCCATTTTCTCTTCAACCTCAGAGGCAAGGATTTCAGCCTCCAACTCATCACCATCTTCAACACATCCATTGCCGCAACCACCTTTTCTTGATGCATTGAAACATGCAGAAGTCAGACTTCTCCTCAAGAAACCCTCTACCGATCCCATCGAACTTCAGAACTACCACCCCATCTTGCTGCTCCCTTTTTGCGCCACAGTCCTCGAGAAAGAGTTATGTAATAATGGGGTAACCCGATGGACCACTGGACCCGGGTACAATGTGGTACATTAGATAATGTCACAGTGGAGAGCATTCACAAAGCGTAGAGAAACAATAAATGATCAAAATAGACAAAGTATGACAGCACCAATTAACTCATTCCATAAATTGTTATGATTTAATTAAATCACAGGGATTGAAATGAATCAAATCTATAAAATGCAATGTATTTCACATTTATACATTAATGAAAAACAGGTGCACACAATGTGAAGTGACAAGTGCATAATAAGGATGAGTGCAGGTGATGTGCAAAGGGAAGGTAGTGCGCATATATACATCAATTATCAATAATGGCGACCTATCCTGACAGATGACTGGCATATGCATGAATGATAAGTCATAACAAAAATGAAAACGATGCAGATATATATTCTCTGTCATCTAAGTTTGACAAAACAAAGAATTTATATACATAATGTCGACGTTTCGACCCCTATATGAACAAGCAGACTTCACGCTTTGAAAGTGGGGTCTTCCTCAGGACCAAGCTAACCTGTCAGTAGCATTGCGTCCTTGCAACCATCAGCCATAGGTTACTGATCAACCTTGGCTCACTCATTACGAATACCTGCGCCAACATTGACCATAGGTTACTGATCAACCTTGGTCCATTAACCACGAATACCAGCGCGAACTGAGCCCACAAGGCCCACCTAACTAATTCTCAGCCTGGAGTCTTCCCGCTGTTACTGGTGCCCACCATCCCCCTCCCTTGGTCCTGAGGAAGACCCCACTTTCAAAGCGTGAAGTCTGCTTGTTCATATAGGGGTCGAAACGTCGACATTATGTATATAAATTATTTGTTTTGTCACACTTAGATGACAGAGAATATATATCTGCATCGTTTTCATTTTTGTTATGACTTATCATTCATGCATATGCCAGTCATCTGGCAGGATAGGTCGCCATTATTGATTATTGATGTATATATGCGCACTACCTTCCCTTTGCACATCACCTGCACTCATCCTTATTATGCACTTGTCACTTCACATTGTGTGCACCTGTTTTTCATTAATGTATAAATGTGAAATACATTGCATTTTATAGATTTGATTCATTTCAATCCCTGTGATTTAATTAAATCATAACCATTTATGGAATGAGTTAATTGGTGCTGTCATACTTTGTCTATTTTGATCATTTATTGTTTCTCTACGCTTTGTGAATGCTCTCCACTGTGACATTATCTTATGTACCACAGTCCTCGAGAAAGCCATCAACCAGCAGCTCACCGAAGGCCTAGAGAGAAACAATCTACTCAACACATCCCAATCTAGTTTCCACGCCCACCGCAGCACTGAGACCACCTTGATCGCCGCCATTGACCCTCCTCAACAGAGCAGAATTGGCAGCCCTGATTTTCCTTGACCTCTCTGCAGCGTTCAACACTGTATCCCACCACACACTCATCATGAGACTGCACCACATCGGGATCCAGGAAGACACCCTCAGATGGATTACTTCATTCCTCATGGGACAAACTCAGAGAATCCCCCTACCTCCCTTCGCCTCAGAACCCAGGAGCACCATCTGCGGCATCCCTCAACATCATCCGAACCAACTACCTCAACATCATATCCTACGTCGAAGACACCCAGCTCATCCTCTCACTCTCAACAGACCCCTCCACCGCAAAGACCAACTTCCACAACTGCATGAAGAACGTCACCGACTGGATGAAGACCAACTGTCTGAAGCTCAACACTGACAAGATCAAACTGCTGATCTTTGGCAACAGCACCTCCCCTTGGAACGACACATGGTGAGCACGCCAGCAACATTGGCATCATCCTGGACAGCAAACTCACCATGGAACAACAGATCAATGAAGTCTCCCCTGCCTGCTTCCACACTCTCCGAAGGTCTGAAAACTCTTCATATGGTTCCCCATTGGCAAGAGGAAAACCATCACTCAAGCCCTAGTCATCAGCCGGCTGGGCTATGCAATGCACTGGAAGCAGGTCTGTCACTGAACTCATGAGGAGACTACAGACAATTTAGAACTCAGCTGCAAGACTCATCCTCAACCAGCCCAAATGGACCCACATCACCCCACACCTTTGGAACCTCCACTGGCTCCGTGTCCAGAAAAGATGCCAATTCAGGTTACTGACACACGCCTACAAAGCCCTCCATGACCCAGGATCAGCATACATCAAACACCACCAGAACTTCCACCAACCAGCCAGTGACCTTAACTCCACCTCCCTGGCCCTCACACAGATACCACACATCTGCCAAAGCCACAGTGTAGGCTGTTCCTTCTCCTACCTTGCTGCCAAGTCCTGAAACGGACTTCCCCTCTACAACCGGACATCACCTTTGCTGGTGGAATTCAGTAAGAGACTCAAGACCTGCTTTTTCGACTGAGCCTAGCAACCTAGTTCCTGAATAGCCTCACTGGTAATTTGCAGCACCATACAAATCCTGTTTGATTGATTGTTTGATTGATGGATGGAGTATTACAAGGTCAACAAAGATATGCTTGCTCCCTTGCTATGTAAAGCCTACTCGGAGGCGTTGCCTCCCCACTCTGTCCTCTCTGAAGCTAACCAAGCATCCATCGCTATAATCCCCAAACAGGGCAAAGGCCCACTCAGTTGTTTCATTTACTGTGCGATCTCTCTGATGAATGTAGATGCAAAGGTCCTAGCCAAAATGCTGGCCAACAGGCTTAAATGGGTGATCCCCTCTTTAGTACATAGGGATCAGATTGGCGTTGTCCCACACAGCACCTTCGTATCTCATCTTAGACTTTTATCACAAATTCTATGGTGAATCCGGAAGGACGGGGACTTGTAGTTGATGATGTCGTTGGATGCCAAGAAGTCCTTTGACAGGGTCAATTGGGACTACCTCTTCCAGGTAATACAAAGGTGTGGGTTTAGCTTGTCATTCTTGTGCCGGGTTTGGAGTCTATACTACCACCCCACGGCAGTGATCACCTGCAACAACCATGCCTCCACCCCTATTTATATCTGTTGAGGTACTAGGCAGGGCTGTCCCTTGCCACCTCTCCTTTTTATCTTGGATCTAGACCCTCTGGCCAGTGCCATTCACAACTCTCTGGACATACGTGGTATCCTCCTCCCCAGCAGGTACCCAAACTCATGCTGTATGCGGAAGACATCTTGGTTACTCTCACACACCCTGATGACTCTCTACGGGCTCTCATTTCTCTGATCGCCCACTTTTCTTCCATGTCTGGGTACAAGGTCAACTGGGGCAAGAGCGAAGCCTTCGCTCTTAGCCCTTCCACACAACCAATTGTCCTTGCAGGTTTGCCTTTTCAGTGGACCCCTTCCTCCCTCCGATATATATAAATAGAAATCAAGTCAGGCCTTCACCTCATGGTGGAATGTAACCTGGACCACCTCCTAACACACATGCAGGCAGACATGGCATGATGGTCCCAACTGTGTCTCTCTCTTTGGGGGGCAGTCCAAGTCCTTAAGATGAACGCGATACCTTGTCTGAACTATGTATTCCTCATGCTCTCCCAACATATTTCCACCTGACTGATGTCCATCATTGAAAAATCCCTCAAAACTTTCATGTGAGGTGGCCACAAACCAATGCTGAAACGGAATAAGCAATTTGTAGCCACTGAACAGGGGGGGTCTCAGTCTGCCAAACATTAGGTGGTCTTGGGTGGCAACCCAGCTAGCACCACTTCATTATGTTCTCCATAAAACCCTAAACACAACCAGCTCGGTTCCCCTGGAATCCTCTCTCCTGGGCCACTTCCGGGGTCTTCATCTGCTTCACACGGAGGCCACCCCAAAACCCATTGTCACACATTCGGTTTTCGAAACCATGATACATGCCTGGTGGAAAGCACACTGACTGCTGGGACTTCACCCCAACATCTATACCCAAGCACCCTATGGTTCAACACATCTGTCTGGGTCAGGGACTCGGAACTCCATTGTCCAGAGTTTGCTTCTCAGGATCTACACCATCTTCGCCAAAGATGGGGATTTCAAATCATATGCAGAAGCAAAGGAGCAGAATGGTCTTCTAGCACAACACTTTTAGCACTACCAATGCCTACACTCTGCTGGTTCCTAGGCCACTATCCCCAGGACTTGGCCTCCTCACATTTGAAGGGCTATCTGTGGAAGTTGAGCAACTACAAGGGTGCTGTCTCTGAGCTGTATCGAGTCTTGGTGGACCGATTCCACTCTGTATTCTGGCTCGCTCCCTCTAGGACTGGTGGACGGCCAGATTGTGACTCCAGTTCTCTGGCACAGATTAGGCTGACCTCCGTGCGGATCATGATCGCTATCTCAGAGAGACCCACCTCAAGTACAACTACTTCAAAGTAATTTATAGCTGGCACTGGTCTCCACTTCAGCTCCGCATGTCCTCCCTTCTCCCTTCCGCCACTTGCTAGAGATGTGGGGGCATATTATCAAGAAACGGCGTTAAAATTATCGCCGCTTTAGCGGCAGAAAACTGCCGCTAAAGCGGCGATAATGGGCTTGATAATACGCTTGAGAATTCCAACAGAAGCCCATGTTCTGGTGTCAACATGGGCTTCTATTGGAATTCTCAAGGGCATATTATCAAGTCTCATTATCGCCGCTTTAGCGGTAGTTTTCTGCCGCTAAAGCGGCGATAATTTTAACGCTGTTCTTGATAATATGCCCCTTGGTTCTCTGAACTGAGACACTGTCCACCTTCTCTGGGTCTGCCCCGCGGTGTCGTCCTACTGGTTCTCTATCACTAACACCGTCAGTCAAACGGTTCCTCTCACAGGGGCATTGAAGGCCAGATTGTTCACCTGCATTATTTTGTCCATTGCCTTGCTATCAGCACCTCCCCATAGGGCGAATGTTTAAAATTGGTCATATAATCCACCTTTAAATCCATAAATCCTTTTGTAGAGATATTATCAAATAATAAGACTTCTTGAGATCCGGGGAAGGAATACGAGGAGATAAATACAACTGAATCAGGACGAGCAGAAAGTGAAGAACAGTTATATTTTCATTCAACATCATTTTGGGCAGCTAGGGAATTAAATCGAGTTTATGTTACACAGTGTAATTTGCCCGAATCCCTTTCTCCT
The DNA here is from genome assembly GCA_963921515.1 of Calotriton arnoldi. Classification (NCBI taxonomy): domain Eukaryota; kingdom Metazoa; phylum Chordata; class Amphibia; order Caudata; family Salamandridae; genus Calotriton; species Calotriton arnoldi. The sequence continues at coordinate 413,335 of CAWUFW010000184.1, forward strand.
GCCCACAATGCAATACTTGAGTAGTAGCATGATTTGTAAGCCCAGTCGGGGACCGATAAATGTAACCCAGAGGATGGGCTTGGATAGCATTATTATCTTTTGACAGGTATCGTAATGAAGAAGGTAGGTGTCTGACCATATGGGGATTCAGCAAATTGATAGCAACACAGTTTCTGTTTTGTTTTTTTTGTAAACCCATCCACCCCACTCTACGTGGCGAAAGACCTTCATTAGACAAATCTCCCCATCACCCTAAGTTTGTTTCCAATCAGAACATGACTCTGCGCTTCAAGGACAAACCATCTTCTTTTAGTCCCGATTCTAATGATGGTACCTTCTCAAGTACAGTGACATAAGGGGTACATTCCGGTAGTAAGTGCAAAATGTCACTACAGGGTGGAGACTTCATATGCGCCTCATTGTTCTTAAGCGAATCGGATTGAACTGAAACTATGTGTGCCCTTTTAAGACAACAGAGCCAGAGTAGCTGGGTGATATGCAGGACTTTCCGTGGAAACAGTTAAAGACCTGGGGGCATATTATCAAGCATGTTATCACGACTTTAGCGCCCCTTTCCGGCGCTAAAGCGGCGAATTTTATAACGGACTATCAACAAGGCCAGGCTAACATGCATTAGCGCATGTTAACCTGCGATAGCAGCCTATCTTGAAATGCAGCGATAAATATTGCTAATTATATGCATAGTAGGCGTTCCCTACATGAACTACATTCAGAAAGTCGCTATCACAACTTCGCCGTATTAGCAACACGGCCCCGGACCCGCGAAACGATCAAAAAAGCCACGCCAGGCGCGGTTATCGCTGGAATCTAACACCTATTTCAAACCTGACTTAACCATCCTGTGAATGGGAGGTGGATTGGATGGTTAAGTCCACACATGACTATCATCAAGCTGTTCATTATCGCCGCATGATTATCGCTGGAATTCCAATGTTAATGCAGCTTATCGCCGTCTAACGCTGGTTTTGGCATCGCCTGTCAGCAAAGCGTTGCTAATACGCCGCTAACACGGCGATGTAAACCAGCGATAGACGGCGATAAGAGAAAACGCGCTAAGCGCGCATTGCGATAATTATCGCAATCTGTTGTTAATATGCCCCCAAGTTTGTGCAGTGGCAGCTGAAGTTGGCTGGGGACAATTCTGAAAAACATTAAACGTAGAAACAGTAACAAATGAATAGCTTGGATGAGGCTGAGCAGAAAGAACAATTTATTTTCCACGTTTGTGTGGAAAGTCTGCAATAAGGGTTCTAAACAGATTACAATGCTCCATCAATTTAGTATTCAAGGATATTACCTCATCATCCCCTGCTATTATCGCCTGCGTTGCAAGATTGCGGAACATGAGTATTGCGCCTCCTGCAAGGACTGATAGCAGGCTGGAGAGGAACCAGTGATTTCTTGCACACCAGCTTTGCTCCCTATCTTCTCTTTTAAGGTTTCGCCTGCAGAGCGATTGCGCTGTGCTTAAGAAATCTATTGCTTTTAATTTAAACTTAAAAGGGACTCCTCTATTTCTTGGCTTTTCATTGGTTTCTGCTGTGCCATTTACCTTTCCTCCATTTCTTTTGGCTGTAGCATATTTTCCTGCATTTACCAATGCTTGCTCCGGGTCTGCTTCTCTTATCAGTGCCTTTTTTCACTCTGCTGATACAGTCCGCCTCTTCCCCAGCAGAAATTATGGGGCCTGAAGTCCTGCCCCCCGTCATGCAATGAAAAGTGTACCTCAGCCAAATTAGTTTGACATAAACCTACATTCTATGACATGTCAACACTATCTGAGAGATATGTGTGGTTTGCCTGTGAGCCTATGCATATGTATATTCCAGAATGAAAGAGGCATACAATTGCAGTTGTACCAAACAAATGGTTGATTAACAAAGTCTTAAAATGGATTTCCAGCCACTGTATGTCAAATCCAAACAGATACTTCATAAACAAGACTTTATTTGAGCATCTTCTTCAAATATAAGCATCACATACACTGTATCAGTCAACGTGTTTTGTTCCTGCTCCAGAATTTCTTCAAGGCTAATACAGTTTACATGCAATGTCATCATCAATGAATCTCCCTGAATTAAACCAACCATATATTGAGTACGAGTTGCATTCAACTGAGTTGGTTTGTGGTTAATCAACCATCCATTAAACACAAGCTGCATTCAGTCAATAGAGTTTATAATACCGTGTCCGCAGACTTCATTTTTCCGAAAGCCAATAGCCTTCCCGCATGTGGTGAATGGCATTGTACATCTGAATGGCACTGCACACTATTTGAATGGTACAACAGCAATTCAGGGCCTCTCCCAATCTGGATTAGATCATTTAAGTGTCCATGTTGATGACTGCCTATTGAGTCCAATGGCTGTTGGTTCATGCAGAAGAGCACCAATGAATAACACAGTGGAATACTAAGGGGGTTGTGATGGCCTATAATTATTGCTGTTTATTTATACATTGGTCTATATGTGTATACACACAGATTACAGAGGCATTGCAGCACCTTTGAAATTCTGTTTGGCATCTCCCTTCAATGGAAATCCCACTTTTGCCCACATAATTGTCCCCCTAGCAACTTTCAGTGCTGGAGGAAACAGCCTTCAGTAGGGATTTGTTGAGTGTGCCAGATTTGGAGCATATTGCTCAAATCAAATCCAGAGTTATAAGGAGTCATAAATCTTGAGGCTTTCACAAATAATATTCGTTTTCCAAGTTACTCTGACACCTCTGAAGAAATGTTCACCAAATTTTAATGGCATGAGGGTATTTACGTGCAGTCTGTGAATTTATATGGCATGCAGAATTTTCCTCCTGCCATTAGGAAAATATAGGCAACAGTACGCATGCTCCTACTATGGATATATGTGCAGATGCTTGAATCGCTGGAAAATATAAAAATAAAAATCTGCATACGCACACTGAATGGTCATGATCCTTCACCCTCCGAAAACAAAAACAAAAACATCTTCCCACTGCAGCTCTCTCGCCAGTCTGCAACACAAGGTTTAGGGAAATCTTGCTAATTTCATGTAAAGAGAAGTTTGGAGTTGAATTAATTAACATTTCACCCATGCCTAGTTACAAATACCATCTGGGGCATAAGAAGCCCCCCCTCTTTGAAGTAAGAAACCGTGAAGTAAGAAAATACCACTCAGGGGCTGCCACACACACATGCCTGCCCCAGGGGCAGGAGTTCCTTCTCTACTCTCACCTGCCTTGCCTAAGGGCAGAGGAGAAGTATGATAACATCCCACTAACTTGCCCAAGGGCGAGGAGCTAAAAAAAGAACAAGCATTGGCATAGCCAATAGGTCTCGCTTTTGGGACCTTATAAGTATTTAGTTATGCAGCACAATATCCTTTGTGCAACAACATTAACTGTTACATGGCTAAACACTTATAAGGTCCCAAAGGCGATAATGCAACACCAATAGCTCAAACATTAATAATGCAAGACCTATTGCATTGCAAATGCTTGTTTTTTTACAATAATGCTGTGCTCGAACATTCTATCAGTATTTATGCATGTGACGTGTTTATCTTTAAAAGGGTGTATAAACCACTGTCTGTTGCATTGTGATTTGAAGTTCACTTTACAGTTCTGCGAAACTGACTGACCATCCGCGTGTGCACAAGCTTATTAAACTCTGTGATTTACTAAGTTTTGTCTTCTTTTCTTTATTTCGAAAACAGAGACTGGTTGGGTGCTACCGGACTATGTGTAATATTAGTGATAAGGCCAAAACATAAGCAACAACTTATGTTTGCCATGCCATTCCTGTATAAAGAGACTACTGTGAAAACGGAAAACATTGGCTACGCCGGTCTTGCCACAACTACGAGAACTGGCATGCAGGCATTATGAGGCTTCACTGGGAGTAAAAGAACAGATGAGCTCTAAATAAGTGGAGCGGGAGGACCTGAGACTTTCTGCTCAAAGTGAACTAGGGATATCAACGAGTGACTAAGTTGCAGTTCTACGCTCCAAGGGAATAACAGTGCTATAATCTGCACCTGTGATTTCAACCAAGGATCATAACCCAGAATTTGCTTACCATAATTGCACTGTGTGCCATTTAGTTCTGCACGGTGATTAAAGTACTTGCTTTTATGAAAAGACAAATGCAAAATGATCAATTGTTGGACGGAAAGCTGAAACAATGTCATTCACTCCCAGTACAAAGATCTGGGACTTAATCCATTGTTTTTTTGCACACCATGCCATTCCAGTTTGGACCCAGCCATATGCAAATCAGTCTTGACCCTGCTCCCCATGGGAACAGTCCAGCTGAATAGCCAGGCCAGGTCCTCCCTGGACCGGAAACAAGCATGCTGGGACTAGTTTCCGGGTGTCACCCCACATCAGCCGGGCTAGCTTGACTCCACTGGCATGATGAGCCAGGGAGGACTTAGCTTGGCAGTTCGGGCTGGACTGTTCCCATGAGGAGCAGGTTCAAGACTGATTTGCATATGGATGGGTCCAAACTGGGGTGGCGTAGTGAGCAAAAGAAGGATGGATTTAACCCAGATCTCTTTACTGGGGGTGAATGTTTGACACCGTTTCAGCATTCCGTCCATCAATCAAGCTCTTTGGAAACCATGACTAGCTTATTAATTACAGCAAGCAATTGCTTCTTGCATAGCTCCCTCCAATGATCACATCTGTGTCAATAATGTACCACAAAGAAACTGTCGTTTATGCCTCGGATGAGCTTACACACTAACCCCAATAATTAATGGACTGACCACTATATTTGAGCTCAAGAGTCGCGTGCTACTCGCCGTAAAACACTTCGCAGAAAGAAAGAAGACATACACTCCCCTGGACTCTGCGCCCTTCGTTCTAAAAATGGTCAACCTTGGGAGTATGTGCAGCCTGTTGACCCGTCCACGCATGGAAAGAGAATTGCATAGCTATCAACCTTGAACAGTTTAGGTGTCACGAAAATGAAAATCCTGCTACCACTTCAAGTAAGCTCTTCGTGAAATGCTGTAAACTGAATGAATAATTTCGATGGTCACTGTAGGGAAATTATAATAATTTCACTAAAAAGGAGAGTAACTTGATTGTCGGACTCTGCAAATGAGGGTTAAGGAAGTGCTATGCATATTCTCTTCATTGCATGAGAAGCCCGAGTTCTTCGAAACATGACAATGACCATCCTATACAGACCACGGCGGACAACCACTATTAACCGCAATCGGGAAAAACTGAAGTAACATTGGACGTTCAAATGCGGTCGTGATAAATCAATACGTAGTTAATAAAACGAGCAGCTTTCCTTTTCTCAGCACGTACGACTTCTTTGTGTGTGCAAGAGGAATTTCCTGTGTGATTGCGTCCTTCGCTGGTTCGCCTAGCGCTGTGTGCTGTTGGTGTACTTACCCGCTATCGTAACGTGCAGTTGGGCATGATCACTGCACACTTTTCAGTTTAAATGCGCTGTGGCTATTTAAACAAGCGCGCGTGCCTCGCGCAAGTAGGGGGTGCGGCTGAGAGCAGGCAGCGTTCCCTTGCGGGAGCGAGCGCGATAATTACTAACACATGGCGCCGCTCGCTCCCGCAAGGGAATCGCCAAACGTGCACGCGTTGCATTGAAAGCAATGCAACGCGTGCACGTTTTTGCCTGCAAAGCTGAATCGTTTTCAAGAGGTCTCTTTCCTATGCAGCGCATGCGCGCTGCGTAGGCGAGACCTAAAAAGCAGGTTTGTTCCCTCAAAGTGTGTTCACTGGAGGATTGGCATTTGTTAACTACAAACCCCCTGCCTTGCCCAAGGGCATACGGTTATGAAAATAAAAGCAAAGGGCAACTCTCTGTTGTTCCAGTCTCATTTTTAACCGCTCTGTATCTAACTGCAGGGCAAAATTCACATATCCCCCCACATTTCCCAATTGTGAGAGTAATGTTTATGTGTAACCCTGAATTACCCCAAGGCTGTTGTGGTGTATTTTTCGACCCTACAATATAAGGGCAGGAGGAAAAAACCTCTAATTCCCAAGGGTGGGTTATATTATTGCTATCACTTTTTCCCAGGTTTGCAGGGTCTAAAGAAAGAGCCCCAAGGCAGGTGCCTGGAGGTCTGTACACAGTTGTGGCACATAACAGCTGCGTTCTGTCAAGAATCTCCTTTTCTGACCTTCACTGTAACAAAATCGAGAGTAAAGGTTGGCCCTGGCAGTTCTAAGCTTTACCACTACACTTTCACTATTGTGACCAGGTCAGTTCGTTGGAAAGTTGTAAGCTGTCAGAGATTCCTTCTCCCCTTGAGAAAGCTGTGGTTGGTGAAAAAATGCCCCCCAACCTTTGTGGGATGTGGGAGAATATCAAGAAGCCTATCCCCACTATAATTTTTTTAACTCACTCCCAATTTTCATAAACATCGAGATAAATTAAGAAACCTGTCCTTAGTGAAGGTGGGACTCCTCCTTCATGATCACAAAAAAAAGATTAAAGATGGCTGTGACAGCAGGCTTACTACTCTTTTTTTACACTTGCGAACACAGAAAAGTGTCAGGTGTGAGATCTTACAGTGCTCCTAATATTTGTGACGGAGAATCAAAGCTGCAGTATCTCCAGGCTGTCAAGCCTATCTTGGCCAAGATGGGTGATTAACAAATAAACCCCTACAATTAGGCAAGACAGAGATGTACACTCATCACCTCATGCTTGGGTAAAGTGTTTAAGAAAATAATAGCTCCACCCTTTTGAAATATTGAAACTTTGGGGGAAATTAGACATCTGCCATGCTCTTGTACAAATTGGTGTTGAGAAAATGTATTCTTCTCTCACCACAAATAAGGATATCTTGACTTTTGGGCTACAGAAGGACTTTGGAATGCCAGTCCAAGAACCAATTCTAAATTCCAAACACAAATCTGATTGGATGAACCTCCTGTTTTTTGTGCCTTGTTCTGTCCTCGAATGTCTGAGTATGATTTCAGAACTGCCATTGTCTCATCGATTGTCAGAGATTGAGAGTGCTTCTCTGGTCATCGTTACAAGATGCATTATGCAAGCAATTCTCAGACTGTTCTAGAATCTGTTTCTTGGACAAAAATCTTGGAAATTAAGGGTAAAATGAATACATTTAAATAACAGGGAGTTTAAGTCACATCTCAGGAGTGTGGAATATATCCATTTTTTGGCAGAAAAATGTTTGATTCATGATCATGCGTTTGAGAACCCCTAAATATTTCAAGAACTGTTTGAGAACCACCAATATGAGTGGACGTTTCTACAAAACCTCAAAAGATGATTGGATTTGCAGGGCCTGTGGTTAGTGTTTTTGTTCAGGGATGTTTGCAGACTCTGCAGACAAGGGAAATGTGTTCAGGGCATGGGTACAGGCCACATGATGCAACTAGTGCCTGCAGTGCACAGCTGAAGGTCTTGTGCAATGAGCTCTGGAGCTACATGAAGATGAAGCAATTGCCCACATCCAAGGTGGTGTGTATAATAGAGTTTTGTAAGCTATCTGTGGTGAACAGTGGATGAACTGTGTGGCCTCACTCATCACCGTGGGAGCAGAGCCTGCTTTGCATGCTCCAACGCTTTTGGGGTTGAATGAGGTAGAAAGAACAAGGCCAAAGGTCAAGGCAAGTTTCTAAGGTCGCCAAGCAGATTTGAAGGTAGCTAGAGTGAGTGTAGGATGTGGCTGAAGGCCATACTTTACGACCAGAGTCAACTACATATGGCCAAATTCCATCCGCAGTAGAATATAGTGGTATATGAGCTGGTTGGAAGGCATTGTCCAAGGATGCTGTGTACAACAGAATTTTATGCACAGTGGGCTCTCTGCCTTAGAGTGGACATTGAGCTTGGCCTCAAGCCAAACACTGTGTTTGCTGTGTAGTGCTGAGGGTTAAGTGCAGTAGGTAGTGCGTGTAAATGGAATGGGTACAAGACATGTCTGTGGACACCAGCGATACTCTAGAGCTGCAACACACCATCGTGCTCTTTAGCAAATGGTAGTAGGTTCATGGCATGGATACAGGTCTGTTGTGACCAGTGCCTGCTGTTCGTAGCTGAAGATAGTGCACAGTAGGCGTTGGTGGTACATAGAACAGGTGCAGAACTATGTATATCACTACCAACAAAAATATTAGTTATTCAGAAGAGAAATAACATTTAAAAAACATTGAAATTAGCACAAAAGAATGCTCGGAAGGCATTCAATATATGAAAGGCATTCCAAATTAAAGGGTTTGGATACATACCCTAATAGCGGCAACATATTTTAGATATGATGAAGAAGTAAACCCTGACTGATTAATTTAGTTAATCAATTTGAAATTTTTTAAAGAGATGGATTTGTTGTTGGATTGGAGCCTGATGAGCATGAAAGGGTACAAATGTTGAGAGTGCAGGTTACAGGGGACTAGAAAATGTTATTTGTGTGCATAGCAGAATGGACGCTCAGAACATTTTAATAGAGTGTTGCCTCAAGGGGACTAATGTCTTCCACAGACCATTACAAACAAGCACTGTCAAAGCGGATATGCTTCGAGTGGGCCATAAGCCTTTTGGCTTTTTCAATGCATATATTGTTGGTTTTATTTGGTTTCTGCAAAACTTGATTGTTGGAGAAGATGACGGCCCTTCGTCAAACTAACAAAAAATAAGCATTGGGTTAAAGAGAAAGCATAGATATATTTTGGTCTCAAAAGCACACATTGCCCTTGTAGTCCCTGGTATTTAAAGGAATTCCCTTGAGTGTGGAGGTGGTCCTCATGAAAGGGCAAAATGCTATTGCCCACTGGGAAGTTAGCCAATGGTGAAAGTGGACTGACCCACTTCCCCATTCTGTGTGATGTAGTGGGCAGGGATAAAAATGTGAATAACACAATCCCAGCTCTATGGATGATGGAGCTGGCTGAAAATCTCTATAACTACATTATGCATATACTTTTATTAAAATTAAAAAGATCTAACTAATGCCAGACTTAAAAATTGCGTTAATTTAAAATAATTCGTTCCTGTAAATTCGGACCACTAATTTTTGTTTAAGTATGACAATTACCCCTGCTCTGACCAATTATTTTTTTTTTTTTTTAGACCAGGACCAAGAAAACGAAGGCCATAAATTAATCAGAGCGATGCTTGGTGCCTAATTACCTCACTCTGTGTCAATGGCATCCCTTAGCTGTTCGTACTTCAAACAACAGTACCTCCAATACTCCAGAGAAACGTACTATATACAAAAAAATATGAAGCTCTATAAGGAAACCGGGTATTGTTGTATAATTTTCATTGCACCTCTAGACCAAGGAACCGCCATACAAAAACTCCAACGGACTGGGACAGCACAGGAGCAAGTGATTTCCACTTTTCACTATTTAGTCCATTCAAAGTCCACTTTTCAGTTCAGCTCAGGAGATTTGAGGGGCTCTTCAGAGTTGTTCACTGTTCAAAGTACTGCACAGATTTTTTGCGGTCCAATATTCCTGGGCGTATTCCTAATGAGCCTGTAAAGTAAGTGCCAACATTTTGTTTTCGGCACATGCATTGCCTTATCGGGGCTGTGCAGTCTAACCTGCACCGATCTTACAATCCGTGAATGGCATTATTCAGTGAATCCTCCCCCTCTGCACGGAAAGATGGCCAGTGATCAGCTGCACATCTTCATCCGGCGAGCCTCCACTTCACTCACCTCTTCAACATATAGCAAACCCCATCCTCTAAATACAAGCGTCAGGTGCGGTGTGCAGCCTGAATGGACATGTAAGAGAGCAGGCGCTATTGGAGGGGCATTGTATGCACTCCCTTAAGGGCCCAGGTCTTCCACTGCCTTCTTGCTCTGTATCCCAAGGCATTGGTTCATCTGGCCTTTTTGCCATTCTGTCCTACCTGCCCAGTTGGCAGTATTAGGTTGAAGGATTATTTATATTTTTGATTGTTTTGCTAACTTTAATGCCTCCACGACTTCGCTCCCTTTTTTAGGCCAATGATGAACAGCTGTAGGCCATGCGCATGTACTAATGTATGCTGCAATGCATGCTTTTCTTGTTGCAAGTTACAGTAACAGCTGGAAACACTAACTTTTGGCTTGTGCGAGTGGCAGTGTTGATGTGCCGCCTCGAGTGTTTGTGTACATTGATTTTTTACTCTTATTTTGTAAAGGGCTCCTGTATCCCCCTCTGCCATCTTGGGCAGAGATAAATCTGTAGCAAATGCTCATTACAGGAGAGTGCTAGTGTGACTGGTGACATTTGTACAATCTCCTGAGTGTATTTCTGTCACTTTGTGTTTCATGTATTGCCCTTTTCTGTGTTGTTAAAGTTCTATATGATTTATTTTTATCATTGGGCTCTTTTAACTTGAATTTATCTTGTTGGATTGTTCCAAAACAATCCAAATATTGCCCACTTGACCTTGTGTTAAAACTATTTGACTTTGAGCCCTCCCTACATCTGTTTGGTTCAGGCCCAGAGTGACAGTCTGCTATTGTAGCCTCCCCCGGCGGCCTGAAGTACCACTGCCCCCTCAAGGGACTCTGTGGAGGCCATGCGGCCGCACCCCCCATCAGTAGAGAATCATAGGTCCCCTAAAGGGCTGTGCTGTCATCTAGCACCTTATGACTGCGTAGACCTGTTTGGCCTGTGGGGCTCCAGAGCTGCACACTTTATCTGGCTGCCTATGGCCTCTAAGTCAAGATCACCAAGATCCCATTATATCACGAGGAAAGATTGATGCAATCCTTGAAAAAGATCCAAACTGGTGCAAAATAATGTAATTGAATGGAAGAGAGGAACATCACTTCCTGCAAGCCAGGGCCTTACAAGTTGTGCTGTGTCCTGCCGGGGACAGAACTGAATGCGACTGCGCGCGCTGGGAGGAGGGGTGGGGGCCACGCAGTCTCTGCTCCTTCTGCCCGGACTGGAGCCCAATAGTTTTACCGGGTGAGTTTCCACACACAGGCACAGCGGGCCATTCAGAGTCAGATGCCGAGGTATCCCCCATCCTTCTATGAGCACCACTCCGCCGACACCTCACCCGTGCTGGGGTCACTGGTCGTTATTTTTCTGGTGCGGGCTATTCAGGCGCAACTTATAAGGGATCTATACTTATTTAGTTTTTCGTAGCACAGATCCTGGTACTTATTTTCTCCTAATCAACCCGTTATTCAGAGCCCGGTGCTGCAGCTTATCCCCTCGAGTAACTATTTACTTCCCATCACGGCATTTTCAGCGATTTTGCTCTCTCCAGCAGGTCTCTTGGGGTTGTGTTCACCGACACTAATTCTCTAATAAGAACAAGAATAACACTCGAGAGGGAACGAGAAGGCTTGAATTAGAATCATGTTCCTCTTATTGGCAGGTGACATCATCGACAGCGTCATTTTCGATATTATTATCTCGCTTTATAAAGATAACGAAAAGTAAACATTGCAGTGTTACTATGGCAACCAACTGGAGCGCAACTCAGAAACAAGAAAAACAAGCCAGGAACCTTCGTGCAACGCTTCGCTCTTCCAATTTATTGTAATAAGAATATGGTTCCAAGCCCAGGTCTTATTTGGCGTGAACATTATCAGAAGAGGCACATGACAGGTGCCTCACAAGCTGGGAATTATTGTATAAACATTCAAAAATTAACCCATAGAGCAGCACGGTCTATCAATAACATGCCAGTAAGGCATATCATTTATGGAGTCTCAAAATCATTTCAAAGAGTTAGAACGAAAAGTTGTTGATATGTTTTTAAACATACATTGATGCTAAATTCACATGTGCCCCTGCAAAACCTGACAAAAAACACTGCCGCAAGGCATGCAAGGCTGCTGCAGGCGTGCGATCTGATGCAAACGTAGGGGGATATTTACGAGCCCCTTCCACCGTCGGAGCATCACATTTTGTGATGTCCTGGCAGTGCGAATCACAAAATCATATCTATGAGGCCATGCAAAGCCACTATGTGTGGTTTTGAATGGCCTCATAGATATGGAGTCAGGCAAAGCAGCAGAAATCACTGCATTGCCTTACTCTGCTCAGAGGGCATTCAATATATCGAAGGCATTCCAAATAGGTGCAGTGGGTTTTCCCATGCAACACCCATGGATTTTCACACTTCCCCAGATATACAAGAACATGTAAACCTGGGGTAGCGCCGAAACCTTATGCCTCCCAAGGTGAGGCATAAAGAGGAGAAATAACTTTATTTCTCCTAGTTTTTTCTTTTTCTATGCAGCACACATAGAAAGAGGAAAACACCTCTTAGCACTGTTTCTGTGCAGGTGCACGTTTTTCGCATTTTGCATGTGGGCTGCATTGCACAGAACAAAGAGGGAATCCCCTTCAAGCATGTCTTTTGTACATGGAAAGGATCCATTCCAGCACAAAACCTATGCTTCAGACAACTCACACACCCTTGCATTAATGGGCAAGGGTATCTGCTCTGGAATGAATACCGAGGAATGATATGACACCAATATCACCATCAAGGCAAAGAAGTCAAGCGTTGACAAAGTGAATGCTGAGGGTCTTAGAGTACTGCCTGCTAATGGTTACCAATTGTGTTCCTGTCAATTTGGATGTTATTGTACGAGACTATCCCCGCAACATGCAGCATGGTATTGATTATGTACTGAGTTTGCTGATTGTCTTTTGTTTTGCTTGTTTCACTGTATCAATAAAAATATTTGTAAAAAAAAAAGGGTATCTGCTCAGCCGCATGGCAACTAGGGCGAGAGCAGAGCAGCGCCATAGCTAAGTAGATACGATGCTGTTGTGCTCTCTCACGTTAACACAACAAAGTGTAGCAGGTCTACTTGCTGCACTGTACTGACTTCTACAGAAATCTGGGCAGCGATTACCATGAAAGTGACTTCCCCCTGGGTGTGATATTGAATTTACACTGCGAGGCCTGCTTGTCGAAAGGGGAGACGCCACAAGTTTTCAAGTTTGAAGCTGTAAAACTCATAATTTGCGGTTTCAAACACACATTTTGCCAGGTACTACATGCTGAAATTTGCGAAGGAAAGAAAATGCTGCTCAGTTCTAAATATGAGTACAACTTACAATGATGATTCAGACGCAGAACCCCAGTATCGCCAAGTCAGCATTATGCATCATTTGAAAAAATAGCCAAAATCAACATTCTACCTCCTGATTTAGTACTGAAGCTTGAGTGATGCATTTACTTTAAAATAGTATTTTCCTGATTTATAGTATGACATAAACATCCGGTCATTTAAAACCGTCCTTATTTAAATCCTAAATTAGTTCATTTAGAATGACACTTACCTTGAAGGTATTACAGAAAGAACGAAGATTCCCATAAACGTTGATGCATCACATTTCTTAAAAGTGCTAAAAAAATCTAAAACCATAAACAACCCTAAAGTTTAAAAAAAATTGTGGGAGTCTTTCGAAAAATCGAGAGGAAATAGCCATAGTGGAGTTTACCATTAAAGATACATAAAAAAATGAGAATCAACTTCTAGTTAATTAATGAATGCAAACTTTTTTGCACGTTTTCCTCTTTTTCAAGCCGCAAGAATTTTTCTGGCTCGTCGAACCCCTGAAAACTATATGCAATGACATTCAATGAGCACAATTTCTCAAAATAGAAAGAGACACTCAAAATGAGCCCGAATGTCCTTTTCAAGTCCCTTTCTCAAGATCTAAAAGGGTGAGTTGACCAAAATCCATAATTTACATCATACCGAAGCACAACAAAAACATGGCATTGGATAATGTTATCAGAGAAATAGCAAAAATGAATTGGAAAATATGTAGTTCCAGTGGTCTTTTACACTTTATCTAAATGCTGGCTTGGCCATGTCATTTTACTAAATGTAATGTTGTAAGGCATTTATATAGCAAAGTTGTTACTGCACTTAGAGGCCGATTACGATGTCTTTGGGAAGGGCTCCAAATGGGATTCGGCATTGCAGAATCTCATTCGGAACCCTTGTTTCCAAACTAATCGTACACATTTCCCAATGACCGATTACGATGCCCAGTAACCGTTCGGGCAGTCCAAATTGGTTCCAAAAGGCATTCAGACAGTCCGAGTCTTTCGGAGCCGAATCGGACAGCTCTATGGACACGGATACTGGACGAGCGATCACGATGACCGATTCTGATAGCTGTTCCGATTCAGCCTGCCCAACAGCTGTCAGAATCTGTCTTTGGGGGCCCATTGCGGGCCCCCTTCATCCAGAGGCGTCCGAATGGGGCCCGTGGGGGTACCCAAGGGACCCCTCTTCCCAACCACGCACAATGTGGCAGGCACCATGGGGTACTCGCCACAGGGTGCAAGGTTTTCCCCAACTACCCCTTTTTTCAATGGGAGCCTGTCTTCTCGTTCGTTCGGAACACAGACTCCCATTGAAGTCAATGCGAGTCCGACCGAACGATGTTGGGAAGCATCGTAATCGGTCGTCTGGACTCGCAGGACCCAATTCGTTCGGAAACGAGTCCGAGACCGATTCGTTCGGAACTGTTTCCGAACGACATCGTAATCGGCCCCTTAATGTTCATCTGCTTTGGAAAACCCAAATAACTCAACATTATCATGGAGTAGCGCAGAGCTGGCTGCAGACGCCGAGCGTTATTTAAACCCGATGTAGACACTGCTGGAGCTTCCTGCCCCATTTTTTCTGTTCGCTGCTACGTATTCCAACGTTCCTGTTGACCGTTACAGCTTTACTTTGGCTTAGCGGTGTTTTTCTGTACAAGTCCACCTCTCATCAAGTGGTGTGATCCCATGACCATCTAGACCTTCGCTTGACACATTGAAGAAACAAACCGGACGGGAAACAAGTTGCTAACAGGGAATTCTGTGACTTGTAACGTTATGGCAATGTTGGATCCTACCATCATTTTGTGCCCTGAAGAAGTCCTGTTTTAGGACGAAACGCGTTGGCTGTACTGTTTGTCGAGTCACTTCAGCTGGACTCTATGTTTTTTACGATATATGAAAATGGAATAAAAGAAAGAAAAACTGAAGAACTTTGTGTCTGGATACAGACTCTTTTATTGATTTAATTCTGCAGCCTGGTGCACCTGTGCTTTTGTTTTGAATTATCATGGAGTAATCCTTGCCCTGTAATTTCCAAACATTTCCTTAAAAAAAATCATGATTAATCACTGACTAAGGCCCGTTGAGTTCAAACACAAGCCAGGAAGGCCTGAATTGCTGTATCTTTCCTTGCTGATATGACTCTCTCAAACAAATACTCTCATCAGAGATTGATTTATACACGTTCATGGTGGGTATCAAAGCCCATTGCTGCCTTGAGCATCCATGTCAACCTCATTGTTAAACTCCACAATGAGCTAGAGATGTCTAGTTTCCCTTTTGACATTGCTCACTTGAACTCACTAATAACAGCATCCAACATACTGGTCGATGAAAAAGCGAAAACCTGGTGATATTGACAGACAGGACATAGGATTGCTGATAATCCCCCCACCTGAGGGTCCAATTGCCTCTTAATGATGTGAAACAAGACAAGTGCACCCTATGCGTGCTTTGCAAACAGCTTATCTAGCAGGCCGTTCTTGGTAAGGAATCTGAATTTATAAATAAAGTGCCATAATTTGTTCACATTTATATATTCCATTCCTGTTTTTGTAACTACTAACAGAGCCCATGTTAGACCTGGCACCATTGGCGTGGGTCTCCCTTCCATTTTTCGCTGTTGTCTCCTCTGTTTTACTGGTGTTAGATGCTCTGGGCGCTGTGCCACTGCCATTCAGTGTCACAGCGCGAATGCTCCCTGTGTAAATATGTCTATGTGAATTGGTATATCCCTGATTGGCTTATTTGGTTTACCTGTTAGTCCCTAGTAGTGTGGCCTATGTGTGCCCAGGGCTGGTAAACCAAATGCTGCTGGTGGGCCTGCAGCACTGATGTGTGCCACCCACAGAAGCAGCTTGTAAAGTGTGTCTCAGACCTGCCACTGCAGTGTCTGTGTGCAGTCCAGAACTGCCATCTTGGCTGTGAAGTGCACTCACTTCCCAGCCCCTGAACCTTCCCTTGGCAGCCTGTAAGTCACCCCTATGGTAGGGTGCATTGTATGTGTAAGGTAGGACATGCCTTGGTGTATGTAGCATGTCCTGGTAGTGAATTACACCTCATTTCGTTTTTCACTACTGTAAGGCTACCTGTTCCTCATAGGCTAGAATGGGCAGTTTGACTATTACATTCTATAGTCCTAACTGACCCCAGGGACATGGTAGAAAAACGAATTTAGAATGCCTGAGCTCAGAATATTAAAATACATCTTTTAGTGAAGTGTATTTTTATATTCTGTGTTTGAAACTACCACTTTTAGAAAGTAGGTATTTTCTTGCCTAAGCCTTCCAGTGTGCTCTGCCGTTATGTGTATTGGCTGTCTGGTTTTAGAGGGGCAGGACAGGCTGAGTCAGACCTGGGTTGAATAGAGAGATCTGCATTTAGAGTGTGGGGAGGGGTGGCTCCTTGACCTGAATAGGGCTGTGCCTGGCAAGGTGAATGCTGGCTCCACCTCCCACTGTGTGTCTGCTAGCAGACCCCCTCTTTCTGAAAGGAAGGATGCAGCCTGGTAAACAAAGTGCTCCAGGCCTGAGCAGAACTGGTTCTGGCTAGGTTCAGTGACTGGTAGCTTCTAAGAACAAAGGCTTTTGGGGTATAAATATCTGTGCTCAAACCCCTACATTTTGTATTGCTTTTGGATCTGGAGAGGAAACTCTGTCCGTGCCACTGGAGGAATCTGCAGGAAGTGACTGTCCCTGTGCTTGTGTGTTGTTTCTTGCACTGGCCTGCAGCAGTGACCACTGGACCTTGAAGAAGAGGAAAAGGAACTCTTGAGAGAACTTTTATTTTTGTTACAAGCAATTACCCAAGGGCTAGGAAAAGAGCTAGCCTCCTGCTGGAGTCTCAGGCACATCAGACTCCACCACCAACCTCCTGCTTCCTCCCTGCGAGGACTGCTATCTGCTGATGAGGCTCCTGTGAGTTCCAGGGCATCTAGTTTGCATCAGAGAAGAGAGTGTGGGAAATCGACGCTAATGCATCTTTGCGGGCCGCTGCAGTCGAGAGCGCTGGGAAAATCATCGCGCTACTGCCGCCGAGGGCCCGCAACACGAAACCATCGCTGACGCCCCTTTGCGAGCCGCTGCAGCCGAGACGCGCTGGAAAGATCATCGCGCTGCTGTCGCCGCGCACTCGCAACCCTTAAAGAAATCATCGCTCGAGACATCGCAGTGCAGACGCCGGGCGTCCGCCACTTTGATCGCATCGCACCGAATTTCGTCGCTCCTCGCGGAGCGCCTTGTCTTCGCATCGCAACACGATCGCACAGCGCAACACGATCGCCGCATCGACTTCTCCCACGCGGCAAGAAAGTCATCGCATCGGGGGTCCAGCGTGCAGAAGTTTGTCGCATCGTCTCCGCACGCATCACGCAGATCGGCGCATCATCCTCCCTTGCGGCAAGGATTTCAACGCATCGCAGGCCTCGCGTGCCGAGAATCATCGCTACAGCTTATTTGCAACATTTTGTTGGTTTTGCTACTAAACCCAGGTACTTTGTGAAAGAAAGGGTCGCAAAGACCACTGCTTTGAACTTGAACCTTATTTTTGCAACCTTTGAACTATTTTTGACAGCCCTTCAACAGCTATCCTATTTTGGACAGTATTGTGGCTTTTACAGTTATTGGTCTTGTGATAAATCTGCCTTTATGTAATGATACTTATTTTTTATAACTAACTGTGTGGTGTCCCTTTGTAGTGTTCCTCACTGTGTTACTGAGTATGGTCATAAATGCTTCACACCCTGCCTCTGAGATAAGCCTACCTGCTCGTGCTACGTTACCACAGAGTTGAGCAGGGGTATTAAAGAGGGTAGCCCTCTCACTCTGACTTAGGAAGAAGGGTCCCTACTTGGACAGTGGCCAGCCATTGCCAACTAGAGACCCCCATTTCTAACATTGGTGGACAGCGGTGAGGATCTGGACTTGCATTTATGATCGCATACAGTAATTATAGTGTACACTACTAGTGAGTGCAGACCATAACGTACTGCATACATTTTTTGAGAGTTTTTTTTTGGATCCTATATTGTAATTGATATTGCCGGTGATTTTTCACCCGCACACATTTTCTGAGAGTTTTTGGGATCCTATATTGTGATTGATATTGCCGGTGATTTTTCACCCGCGCCCATTTTTTGAAGGTTTTTGGATCCCCTATTGTAATTGATATTGCCGGTGATTTTTCACCCGCGCACATTTCTGAGAGTTTTTGGATCCTATATTGTTATTGATATTGCCGGTGATTTTTCACCCGCTTACATTTTTTTGAGAAGTTTTCTTCTGTCCTTTATTGATATTGCCAGTTATTTCTACAATGGGCAAGCCCAGATCCAATGCCTCAGAGGATCTCTCCTGGGAAGAAGAGAAAATAGAAACCTACAATGCCAAGCAGCTCAAATATTTTTGCAAGCAATTCACAGTCCCTATCACAGGTCTCACTAGAAGGGAGGAGTATTACAAGGCGCTGAAGGCCTGGCTAGAAGCCAGGGGTGCCCCTAAGGATATAGGAGAGCTTGTGGAGGTGGGAGAGAATGCAGGAGAGCAGCAGGGCGATGTAGTAGACTTAGTAGGAGATCCAGCCCTTTCCAACCCGGGCTCTAGTGTGTCCGCTTAAGGGTCTGTCCCCAGAAGAGCTGGAGGACAGGGAGAGAGATAGGCGGCATAATATGGAGATGGCTAAGCTTAAAATGGATGGTCACCGGGACCTAGAGAACAAGAAGTTAGAAATTGAGATTATGAGAATGAAGCTTGAGCATGAGAGAGTATTGAGGGAGTTGGAGATTAAAGCTAAGAGCATGGAAATCTCCCCTCTGGTGGCAGCGTACCTGTAGTGCACCCTGAGAGTAGGGTGTATATACCCAAGGAGGTTATTAAGGATTTCCACAAAAGTGAAGATATTGGGCAATGGTTTGCCGCTTATGAATTAGCCATGGTGTCCCACCGGGTCCCTGAGAAGGATTGGGGAGCGGGGTTGTGGGGACGCTTTGTGAGTGAGGGGAGGGATACCTTGTTGGACCTGTCCCCAGAAAGTAGGATGGTTTATGCCCACATGAAGGAAGCGTTGATGACCCGCTATGGTTTGACCCCTGAGATGTATAGGCAGAGGTTTAGGGTCTGCAAGAAGCTAGAGGGTACCACGTGGGTTGAATATGTGTCTTTTTTTGCAGAGCCATGGAACGCTGGGTAAAAGGTAGCAAAGTAGAAACTTTTGCGCAGTTTTATGATTTGATTGCATGGGAGCATTTATCTAGTAATTGTTTTCCTGAGCTACGCCAGCACTCTAATTGATTGCAAGCTGACTAACCCTAGAAAGCTTGCTGAGGAGGCGGACCGCTGGGTGAGCACCCGGGTCCGCAAGGGTCCAGTGGGAGACGTCGCCAAAGGTGGGCAGGGTCCCCAGCAGAGGAGTGGGGGACAAGGGTCAACAGAGGGAGTTCCACCGAGGGCCCCAAAGTAATCCCCCAGGGAACCAAGCAGTGGTGTCCCAGCCCCCCAAGAAAGGAGGACAGGGCCCCCAACAGGTAGGCCTGTTCCCAGGGGGCCCCCACTTGTTACAACTGTGGTCAAGTGGGCCACAGATATTTTGATCCCCAGTGCCCCCAAAGGGGGCCAGTGCACCACCCCGTGCACCACCCCACCAGATTGCTAGTGTAGCCCTGGGAGAGGAGGAGATGGGTGCCCAAGAGGGGTGGGATCCCGTAGAGTTGACCCTTGTCTCATTAGGGGACTTTGAGATGGTCCCCAAGCCTGCACTGCCTGCTAACACTAAAAATACAGGCAGTGGGTGACCATCAATGGCCATAGGGTGGAGGCTCTAAGAGACACAGGGGCCAGTGTAACTGCTGTCAGCTCCCGGTTGGTGTCCAAAGAGCAGGTTGTCCCCATGCATTCTATCCAGTAGTGTCCGCAGACAACTCAGAGAGCCAATGTGAGGTGGCTCAGGTTCCCTTTGAGTGGGGGGTCTCAGGAACTCTTCAGGTAGCTGTGAGGCCCGCCATGCCTGTAGACTGTCTGCTGGGCAATGATTTAGAGGACTCCCCGTGGGCTACGGTGGAGAGGAAGGCTCACTTAGAGATGTTGGGTCTGCCTGAGTGGGCATGTGCTACCACTCGGTCCATGGCAGCCAAGGAGGGTGTTGAGAAGGATCTGGAGCCTGAGAGTATGGCCCAGATCCCTGCCTTAGAGAGAAGGGGCAGGGGCGCGGGAAGCCGGCCCCCTTGGTTCCCACGGCCCAGGAAGGAGCAGACCCTGAAGGAGATGCCCTGGAGCCTACCGGGGAGCAGATCACCGAACTGGGGGACCTGCCTGAGCTGACCCATTGGCAGCAGGAAGGGGGACCCACCAGGGAGGAATTTTGTGAGCAGCAGAGAGTTTGCCCTCTCTTGAGGGTATGCGGCGACAGGCTGCAGCCCAGGCAGAAGGTGACATGTCTGGTTCACATCTGATTTATTGGGAGAACAGTCTCCTGTATAGCGAGCCTAAGGTTGCTGAGCCAGGGTCAGCCCGTGTGCTGGTGGTACCCGAGTGCTTCAGAACCTTCCTACTGGGGTTGGCTCATGACATTCCATTGGCAGGACATCTGGGGCAGACAAAGACCTTTGAGAGGATGGCCGCCCACTTTTATTGGCCCCAGATGCACAAGAGTTCAGACACTCATTGCAGGACCTGTGAGACTTGCCAGGCAAGTGGGAAAAATGGGGGGAAGATCAAGGCCCCACTCCAGCCCTTTCCAGTTGTGAGTACCCCATTCGAGCGAGTGGGCATTGACATTGTGGGGCCTCTGGACCCCAAGACAGCCAAGGGCAACAGGTTCATCCTGGTCTTGGTGGACCATGCCACCCGGTACCCTGAAGCCATCCCGCTCAGGACAGTGATGGCCCCCGTGGTGGGACGTGCACTGATGGGGATTTTCTCCCGTGTGGGATTCCCCAGAGAGGTGGTGTCTGACAGGGGGACCAACTTCATCTCCCAGTACATGAAGTCTCTGTGGAAGGAGTGTGGGGTAACGTATAAGTTCACCACTCCTTACCACCCCCTAAGGTAATGGTCTGGCTGAAAGGTTCAACCGGACCTTGAAGGGCATGATCATGGGCCTAGAAGAGCCCCTGAGGCGTAAGTGGACGTCCTCTTGCCATGCCTGTTGTTTGCTCTACCGTGAGGTGCCACAGAAGTCCTTAGGGTTCAGTCCCTTTGAACTCCTCTATGGCCACCCGGTTAGAGGACCTCTGAGTCTGGTCAAGGAAGGCTGGGAGCAATCTCCCAGGAAACCTCCCCAAGATGTATTTAGCTACATGTTGGCCTTCAGGAACCAGACTCGGCATTTCAGAAAGATTGCTGAGGCAAATCTGGAAGCCAGCCAGGAAGAAATGAACGCTGGCACGACCAGAATGCCACTCTGGTCGAATTTCAACCTGGTCAGAAGGTTTGGGTACTGGCCCCAGTGGAGCCTTGTGCGCTCCAAGATAAGTGGACCGGTCCATTTGAGGTGGTGAAGCGCAAAAGTCCAGTTACCTACTTGGTGGACTTTCAGTCTCCCAGGAACCCCTTGCGGGTCCTGCATGTGAACCGCCTAAAGCCCCACTTTGAGAGGTCTGAAGTGGGCATGCTTCTTGCCACAGATGATGGGGTTGAGGAGGAGAGTGAGCCTCTCCCTGACCTCCTGTGTGCAGAAGAGAAGGATGGGTCAGTGGAGGGTGTGATCCTCTCCATCACACTGACCCCTGAGCAGCAGAGAGATTGTCACCACCTGTTGGGGCAATTTTCTGATTTGTTCTCCCTGGTACCTGGTGTCACTGATTGGTGCGTCCATGAGGTGGATACCGGGACAGTTCTCCTGTCAAGCACAAGGCTTACAGGGTGACTGACAGGGTCAGGGCTTGCATTAAGGAGGAGGTCTCCAAAATGTTCGCCCTAGGGGTGGTTGAGTCCTCTAGCAGCCCCTGGTCCAGCCCCGTGGTCTTGGTACCAAAAGCTGCGATGCCTGGTGCCACTCCTGAACTTAGGTTCTGTGTGGACTACCGAGGTCTCAATTCGGTCACCAAGACCGACGCGCACCCCATCCTCAGAGCTGATGAGCTCATAGACCGGTTAGGGGCTGCCCGGCACCTCAGCACGTTTGATCTGACGTCTGGGTACTGGCAGATCGCCTTAACTGATGGGGCAAAGGAGAGGTCAGCATTCTCCACACCAGATGGGCACTACCAGTTCCGTGTGATGCCCTTTGGGATGAAGAATGCCCCTGCCACCTTTCAGAGATTGGTCAACCAGGTGTTGGTTGGGCTGGAGGCTTTCAGTGCCGCCTACCTGGATGACATTGCAGTGTTTAGTTCCTTCTGGGAGGACCACTTGCGCCACCTCTGGGAAGTGTTGATGGCGCTGCGAAGAGCAGGCCTCACAATCAATGCCAGTAAGTGCCAGATTGGGCAGGGTTCTGTGGTGTACTTGGGACACCAGGTGGGGAGCGGCCAGGTGGCGCCCCTGCAGCCCAAGATTGAAACCATCCTGGCTTGGGAGCCCCCAAGGACCCAGACCCAGGTGAGGGCCTTCTTGGGACTCACGGGTTATTACAGGAGGTTTGTCAAGGGGTATGGCAACATTGTTGCACCCTTGACTGAGCTGACTTCCAAGAAGCGGCCAAAGATTGTGAACTGGACTGACACCTGTCAGAAAGCCTTTGATGCCCTCAAAACTGCTATGTGTACAGCACCCGTACTCCAGGCGCCCAATTTTGCTAAGGAATTTGTTGTCCAGACAGACGCTTCAGAGCATGGGGTGGGGGCCGTTCTGTCACAGATAAATGAGGAGGGACTAGACCAACCTGTAGCCTTCATCAGTAGGAGGTTACTTCCACGGGAACAGAGGTGGAGTGCAATTGAGCGTGAGGCATTTGCTGTGGTCTGGGCACTGAAGAAGCTGAGACCATACCTGTTTGGGACTCACTTCCGGGTTCAGACAGACCACAGGCCCCTCAGATGGTTGATGCAGATGAGGGGTGAGAATCCTAAGTTGTTGAGGTGGTCCATTTCCTACAGGGTATGGACTTCACGGTGGAACACCGCCCTGGTACAGAACACGCCAATGCTGATGGTCTGTCCAGATTTTTCCGCCTTTAGCGATGAGAACTTCCAAGGGGATGGGTAGTTCTCCCCACATTTCAGCTGGAGGGGACGTGTGTTAGACCTGGCACCATTGGCGTGGGTCTCCCTTCCATTTTTCGCTGTTGTCTCCTCTGTTTTACTGGTGTTAGATGCTCTGGGCGCTGTGCCACTGCCATTCAGTGTCACAGCGCGAATGCTCCCTGTGTAAATATGTCTATGTGAATTGGTATATCCCTGATTGGCTTATTTGGTTTACCTGTTAGTCCCTAGTAGTGTGGCCTATGTGTGCCCAGGGCTGGTAAACCAAATGCTGCTGGTGGGCCTGCAGCACTGATGTGTGCCACCCACAGAAGCAGCTTGTAAAGTGTGTCTCAGACCTGCCACTGCAGTGTCTGTGTGCAGTCCAGAACTGCCATCTTGGCTGTGAAGTGCACTCACTTCCCAGCCCCTGAACCTTCCCTTGGCAGCCTGTAAGTCACCCCTATGGTAGGGTGCATTGTATGTGTAAGGTAGGACATGCCTTGGTGTATGTAGCATGTCCTGGTAGTGAATTACACCCCATTTCGTTTTTCACTACTGTAAGGCTACCTGTTCCTCATAGGCTAGAATGGGCAGTTTGACTATTACATTCTATAGTCCTAACTGACCCCAGGGACATGGTAGAAAAACGAATTTAGTATGCCTGAGCTCAGAATATTAAAATACATCTTTTAGTGAAGTTTATTTTTATATTCTGTGTTTGAAACTACCACTTTTAGAAAGTAGGTATTTTCTTGCCTAAGCCTTCCAGTGTGCTCTGCCATTATGTGTATTGGCTGTCTGGTTTTAGAGGGGCAGGACAGGCTGAGTCAGACCTGGGTTGAATAGAGAGATCTGCATTTAGAGTGTGGGGAGGGGTGGCTCCTTGACCTGAATAGGGCTGTGCCTGGCAAGGTGAATGCTGGCTCCACCTCCCACTGTGTGTCTGCTAGCAGACCCCTCTTTCTGCAAGGAAGGATGCAGCCTGGTAAACAAAGTGCTCCAGGCCTGAGCAGAACTGGTTCTGGCTAGGTTCAGTGACTGGTAGCTTCTAAGAACAAAGGCTTTTGGGGTATAAATATCTGTGCTCAAACCCCTACATTTTGTATTGCTTTTGGATCTGGAGAGGAAACTCTGTCCGTGCCACTGGAGGAATCTGCAGGAAGTGACTGTCCCTGTGCTTGTGTGTTGTTTCTTGCACTGGCCTGCAGCAGTGACCACTGGACCTTGAAGAAGAGGAAAAGGAACTCTTGAGAGAACTTTTATTTTTGTTACAAGCAATTACCCAAGGGCTAGGAAAAGAGCTAGCCTCCTGCTGGAGTCTCAGGCACATCAGACTCCACCACCAACCTCCTGCTTCCTCCCTGCGAGGACTGCTATCTGCTGATGAGGCTCCTGTGAGTTCCAGGGCCTCTAGTTTGCATCAGAGAAGAGAGTGTGGGAAATCGACGCTAAGGCATCTTTGCGGGCTGCTGCAGTCGAGAGCGCTGGGAAAATCATCGCGCTACTGCCGCCGAGGGCCCGCAACACGAAACCATCGCAGACGCCCCTTTGCGAGCCGCTGCAGCCGAGACGCGCTGGAAAGATCATCGCGCTGCTGTCGCCGCGCACTCGCAACCCTTAAAGAAATCATCGCTTCGAGACATCGCAGTGCGGACGCCGGGCGTCCGCCACTTTGATCACATCGCACCGAATTTCGTCGCTCCACCGCGGAGCGTCTTGTCTTCGCATCGCAACACGATCACACAGTGCAACAGGATCGCCGCATCGACTTCTCCCACGCGGCAAGAAAGTCATCGCATCGGCGGTCCAGCGTGCAGAAGTTTGTCGCATCGTCTCCGCACGCATCACGCAGATCGGCGCATCATCCTCCCTTGCGGCAAGGATTTCAACGCATCGCCGGCCTCGCGTGCCGAGAATCATCGCTACAGCTTATTTGCGACATTTTGTTGGTTTTGCTACTAAACCCAGGTACTTTGTGAAAGAAAGGGTCGCAGAGACCACTGCTTTGAACTTGAACCTTATTTTTGCAACCTTTGAACTATTTTTGACAGCCCTTCAACAGCTATCCTATTTTTGACAGTATTGTGGCTTTTACAGTTATTGGTCTTGTGATAAATCTGCCTTTATATAAAGATACTTATTTTTTATAACTACCTGTGTGGTGTCCCTTTGTAGTGTTCCTCACTGTGTTACTGTGTATGGTCATAAATGCTTCACACCCTGCCTCTGAGATAAACCTATCTGCTCGTGCTACGTTACCACAGGGTTGAGCAGGGGTATTAAAGAGGGTAGCCCTCTCACTCTGACTTAGGAAGAAGGGTCCCTACTTGGACAGTGGCCAGCCATTGCCAACTAGAGACCCCCATTTCTAACAGCCCATGATAATGTTCTGTGGCTTAACGGCTAGAGAGGCCGACTTTGAAGCTTGGGAACCAGGTTTGAGTCTGGCGGGAGACTCAAACATCCTGTTATTCTGGGCAAATCACTTAATCTCCCTGTGCCTACAGAAAATGTGTCTGTCTATAATGCAACTGGTGCTCATGTAAAGCGCAGTGATACCTTCGGGTCGAGTTTGCGCTATATAAAACTGCAACAGGAAAAAACCAAGGCATCCAGAAAAAGATTATTATTGGACCACTTACCTTTTCAAGCCCCTCTTTACGTTCAGCTTATTAAAAGCGTGCGGTTTGTATGCTGATCTCCTGGCTCATCTGTTGCTTTGGACCATCTCTGATGACGTCCCAAAACAAAGGGGAATATAAGAGGTTTAAGATGGCCGACACACAAAAATGAGCTTTAGATGGGGACATCAAATAGACATTTTTTTTCGATATTACTTTGATCGTTTTTTTAGTATTTTCTGTTTTCACTTAGGCATTCTGGTAGTTATAGTACATACAATTTATTTCATTACAATTGGTTTTTAATTAATTACACGACATTCCCCATTCTCTTTTTTCAGAATACTGTTTAGAATTCATCAGAGATATATATCTTGCAATAAAGTCGTAGGCAACCTGCAGTTTGACTACGATTCAAATGATATGGCTGCACTCATACAAATATTAGCTGGTGTGAGTTTCAAATAGTCTTTGATTTTAAATGACTGGAACGCCTGGGGACTGTCTATATGGAAATACTTTTCAAAAACACTACCATTAGGCTACTCGCATAACAACAAGATATGTATTCGTGCAGCAGTCTCTGTCCCACATCCAGTATCTTGAGCTACCTGCAATCTGACCACGACACTTGGGGAGATGTTGTGTTGCAGTAGCTGAGCATTGGTTGACTTTGAAATTTTGGGACATACCATTGGGCCAAGTCTGGTCCTTAATTCTCAATCCAAGGAGTGTCAGTTTATTTGATTATATATGCAAGTGAGCAGTGAGAATTTGCAATTCTGCTTTGATGAGCTCTAATGAGAAACCACAGCTGGTACATAGCTGAGGACAACCTTTAATAATTTAAAAGTGTGAAACTAAGCTATGTAGAAATAACTTGTTGTCAAAAAATAACAAAATAAAATTGTGGAAATCCAATCATTAAAAATCCTGGTGACAGAGTGAACGAGAGTCATTTAATTAATTGTTCAGAAGAGCTGCTGATTGGAAGCTAATATCAGGAGCTAGTTTGTAGAATTGCACCACCTCCCATTTGTGGTTTAGGTGAAGTTTAATTCTAGATGGTTCCTAGCACAAGGAGAACAAATGAATTAATGTCCAGTAGAATAATGCTGTACACTTAAAGCAGGACCGGGCATCCATTACATAATTAAAATCGAATGCCATATATTCTATCTAGCACCTGGAAAGTCAGTCTTTTAGTGAAGTTTCTCAACACTTATCCATTTGAAAGCAGACGAGGACCGAATTTGCAGAGCTATTTGTAATTGTAAGATATAGTTAAGGCTGATAATATCTACATTCACGATTGCTAAGTGTTTACAAAATGATACCTAGCAAGTGTAAATCCATTCACACTTGAGAATTGCACGCCATGACTGTGCAAAGTTATACTGGTGCAAATCCCATTATAGGGTGTGTGGGAAATTGGGTTGTTGGTTGAGGGGGGCCAACCTCTACTCAAGCAACAGCCACAGTCCTTGTCAAGGTGAATCACAGAAAATCACTGTATTTAACTTGTGCTTGACCCAGTGGAAGTTTGGCACAAAAGCAGGCAGACTTAACTTAGAGGCAATGCAGCACACAAACAGTAATAAAGTGAAAATTCAAGAATAATCCCACACCAATTTAGAAAAATAGAGAAAAATGTAATACATTGTATGACACCAACACAATAAAAAATCAGTCAGTAGAACCTAAGATATGCAATTTCAAAGATTTAAATAAAAGTAGCCCCAAAAGGTGCACAGAGCCAACTGAGGCTATCTGGTTGAGCTGGGCTGGGACAAAGTCATAAGTTCAGGCAGACTGTGATGGAGTGCAGGCCAGGGACGGCACCAAGTTCGGTCAGCTGAGGATTTTACCTTATGTCCTTGGTGCACAGTTTGTGCGGCGTTGCTTTGCGAAGTTTTGCATTGTCGGATGTCAGTTCCAAGGAACTTTGAGAGCTGCTATGCAAGATCTTACATCAAGGTGCTTTTCGCTGCATTTGTTCCAAAGGAACTGTGCGGCAAGACTTTGTGGGCCTTCATGTTGTTGTTGTCTAATGAAGCTTGCAGTTGTGTGCCGAATCTTGGCGGGGCTTTGCTTCACTTTGCGCCAGTTAGGCCAGGAAGGGCTCTCTTTGATACCAGCCAGGACCCAGGACCAGGGGAAGCACCACTTGGGGATAAAGAACTCTCTCCAGCAGAGGCCACCAGGGCTCAAGCAGGTCCAATTGCAGGTCAAGGCAGGTCCAGTGCAGCAGGTCAGGTGGGCAATTAAAGAGAGGTCTCAGTAGCTTGTTATATCCCTGTAGCTCACACAGGAGGTCAGTCAGCTGATTCTTGGTATCACTCAGCTGGCGATAAAGGGAGCGGGTCCAGCCTTCCTTCCCAGCAAGCAGGGCAAGACTCAAGCAGCAGAGCAGCAGGTTGTCCTTCTTCTGAAGTATCCACAGGTTTAGGAGTGAACTGAAGATTGGGCCTGAGAGTACCCTTTTTTTACCTGGTGCTCACTTTGAAGTGGGAGAAGCTTCTGGATTTTCCCCTACAAAGGTGTTTGGAATTTACTGCCTCCCTGCTCTGGTCCCAGTCTGTCTGGGGGGGCACAATAGGCTAGCATGAAGTCCTATGTGTGTGAGCTGGCCCAATGCCTTCAAAGTGCAAGTGTGGTAGGTGCCAGCTCACCCCCCATCCTGCCAGAGATGATCCATACTGCCAAAACCCAGACCCTCTAGTGTGATGCCATCTGGGGGGAATACACAAGGGCCAGCTGCCAACTACACATATAGTCATATGACCCAGGAGCAGGCTGCATGAACCAAATGGTTAGGACAGGAAAATGCTAACTTTCTAAAAGTGGCAGTTTCAGACCTGTTACTTAAAATCGGACTATACCATTACAGAGGGTTTTAAATTACAATTATCAAGATACCAAACTAACATTCCTACCGCACCCAATCAAAGTTTATCACTTAGTAAATGTAATAAGGCAAATCAATGTTATCCTATGGGATAGACTGACCTTACAGGTGAAAATAAATGTAAGAATCTTTCACTACCAGGACATGTAAAACTTAAACTTACATGTCCAATGTTTTAATTACCTGCACCCTGTCCTATGGGCTGTTTAGGGCTTACCCTAGAGGTGACGTACATGTATTAAAAAGGAAGGTTTAGGCCTGGCTGAAGGTTTACTTTGCCAGGTCAAAATGGTGGTTTAAAACTGCAAATACAGGCTGCAAAGGCAGACCTGAAACATTTTTAAAAGGCTACTTAAATGAGTGCACAATCAGTGCTGCAGGCCTACTAGTAGTAGTTAATTTACAGGCCCTGGGTACACGTAGTACCACATTACTAGGTAGTGGAAAATAAATCAATGTACCAATTGGGTGTAAGCCAGTTTCACCATCTTTGAAGGAGAGAGCACAAATACTTTATCATTGATTGGCAGTGGTAGGGTGTGTAGAGTCCTAAGGCCAACAAAAATAAATTTAGCAATACAGGAGGAGTAAGACAAAAGGTTTGGTGGAAGACCACCCTAAGAATACAAGTCTAACAGGGTGGGGAATTGTAAATCCCAGCATAAGGGTTAGAAGTAGATATTTCTATGTTTTGTAGCTTAGTGAGTTTCTGCATGCCTGCAAAATATGCAAGCTTGTAAAAATTCATAAAATCGTCTTTGAGTGCTTTTGATCCTGGAAATGACAAATGATTGGCTCCTGTGCTGGCTGGGGAGTGGAGCTGAACAGCCCCAAACATGGTGACAGTGAAGAGGAAAGGGTCTCCTCACAGGAAAATGTTTTTATCATTGATTGTTTTGAAGATAACACCACAGAAAGTGGACGATGCATTGGTATTTATTAAAAGATAAGTCCACATCAAAGAAACTCTGGCAGACACAACTACCACCTAACATCCCTACATAATATTCTTTTAAAGAGACCAGAAGAAAAAGATGAAGCCAAACAGAATGCATCCCCGTTTCCCACAATTTGAACTTGAAACAAAAGTGTTGCTACCTAATTAAAATACATCCAGGGTAGCATAAAGACACAAGGGAAATAATAGATGAAGAGGGTAGGTATGGTGGGGACAAGGACATTATTTCAATTCAATACAATGAATCAATGCAAACTTTTTGCCTTCAGTCCCATACTTTGCTGAACTAATTTTATAAGCAATATGACTCTGTGCACTTTACTCCACCCAGTTAGCCAGTACTAAAGTGCTTGCGTTCTCTCCTTAAACCATGGTAAAATTGGCCCATGCCTAATCGGCATCTTTTCATTTACTTATAGATCCCTAACCCCTAGTAAATGATAGTACATGTACTCAGGATCTGTGAATGAAATACTAGGAAGTGGGCAGGAGCACTCATTGTGCCACTGTTGGACTTGGCCCTTTTGCAGGGTCATCCCTGAACTTTTTTGCCTTCCTCCTAGCCTTTTTTCTGACATGGTGTTGGTGGTTTTAGGACTCTGGGCACTTTAGCACTGCTGTCCAGTGTAAAGTGCGTGTACTCTCTGTGGTAAACATGGTAAGATTGGTCTACACCTGTTTGGCCTATTTAATTTACCTGTCAGTCCCCTGTAAAGTGGTATCTCAGATACCCAGGGCCGGTAAATTAAATGCTACTGGTGGGCTTGCAGCGCTGATTGCGCCACCCACCAAAGTAGCCTTTCAAACCTGTCTCAGGCCTCTGCCATTGCAGGGCCTGTGCGCGCAGTGTTACTGCCGCTGTGACGTGACACCTAAAGTGTGTGCCATGTCTGTGACCCCCTTTTACTGCATGTCAGTCACCCCTAAGGTAGTCCCTAGCTAGCCCTATGGGCAGGGTGCATTGTAGGTAAAAGGTAGAACATGTACCTTAAGTGTGTGACATGTCCTGGTAGTGACAAACAGCCATTTTGGTTTCTCACTACTGTGAGGCTGCCCTCTCATAGGAATGCATTGGGGATTCCCTGATAAGTGTTTCAGTGGTAATTCCTGATATGAGAGGAGCAGCGTGGTCAAGTTTGGTATGGTTGGAATAGTCACAATAAATGCTGCACAATGGTGTGCGCAGATTTATTATCACTATTTTAGAAATGCCACTTTTAGAAGTTGGCATTTCTGTGTGCTATGTGTGTGCCTGCCTGATGTGGATTGCATGTCTGGCTTTGGAGTGACAGGGGCTGGTGAGGTGTGTGTTGCTCCAGGGAGGGCAGGGTGAGTCAGCGCTAGGCTGAATGGGAGATATGCATTTGGAGTAGTGGGAGGAGTAGTCCCCTGACCCTGAATAGGTCTGTGCCTACCTAGGTGAATTCTGGCTCCGCCCCCCTGTGGTGTGTCTGATGACAGAGCCCCAACCTGACAAAGGAGGGTGGGAGCCCTGTAAACAAAGTGTTCCACACCCCCCAGAACCAGTTGAGACTGGTTCCCCCAAGCCCTGTGCCAGGCCAGAAAAAGAAAAGATGTACTATAAGTACTGGGGCTGTGACCCCATGAAGTGTGCTTTTGGTGCTTTTTCTTGTGCTTGGGGCTTGCTGCTGCTGGGCCCCAGGAGGAACCGCCACAAGGGACTGCCTCCTAACTGGAGGGCCCTGTGTGCTGGCCTGCCTGGGCCCAGCTTTGCCCCTCTGAAGTTCTGGACTCCAGCATTGGCCAGGGGAAAAGGAGCGCATGGGCTCTGCAGCGCTGAGCTGCGACTTATTTAGAGGGAATCCCGGCGCGGGGATTCCCCCACCTCGATGCGTGGGAAGCAGGAGCCCACCCCGCGTTTTATTGCAGCCTGGAGTGAAGAAGCAAAGCGGGAACCCACCCGCTGTTTTGTGCTCTTACAAGCAGGAGCCTACCCCGCATTGTGTGCCCCTCTGAGCGGGAGCCCACCCCGCATTAGTGTTCATTGTATGGCGGGAGCCTACCCCGCACTTTGAGCCCAAGAAGGAGGGCTCCAGCGGCGCTCGAGCAACGCGACGTGGAAGACAGGGGCGGGGCTACCACAGAGGCAAATTGTGGCCCAGCGCCACAGGAAGACAGGCAACCCCGGCCGGATGTGAGGCGGGGCTCCCTAGTGGGCCGTACGACCGCAACTGAGGAGAGGAGCCAGGTGGGAGCCTACCCCATGCTGGCGAATGCACCACGACGACGGGGACTTCGCCCGGTGAGTGAGGTGGGAGGGGAGGAGCCCCAAGAGGAGAAGAGCCCGACCAGAGCCTCGAGAGCTCCCAGTGCCGAGCTTCCCCCGCGTGGAGGGACGGAGCCACCATGAAGAGCCCCGGTGAGTGGGGCTCGAGTTGGGCACAGTTGGTGCCAGGGCTGAGTTCTTGTTGGGCTGAGTTGAGGCCCAGTGCAGGCACCCCGTGGCAAAGGGGCATTGTCCCAGGATTTCCCGAGTTGGACTCCAGAGGCACATTTGTGCCCGGGCCTGTTTGTGCCCTTCAGCTGCCCCGCCGGACAGAGGGCAGCTGCAACGTTGGGGGCAATTTTGTTGAGGTAGTAGTCCCAGAGTGGGGCTCCCCAGGCACAGTGGTGCCAGCACCAATTTCCCCAGCTGCACCGCGAAAGCGCGGGCAGCTGCAACGTGGGGGACAGTTCTTTCTGGCAAGAAGGAAGGGATGAGATGCACCCCTTGGCCCCCAGTGCTTGACGCACATCTTTTCCGCTGCATTGGCAACCAGAGGGCCATTGGGAAGGTCCTATCATTTAGAGCCCTGACATTTGGAACAGAGGGCATTGGAGCCCCAGAGAAGGCCAGTTGGCCTGGGGTCATTTGGAGTACCTGTGTGTACTGACAGGGCGCAAGGCCCTAAGGTGATGTATGCACCTGGTGATAGTGTTACTGTGGTGCACTGCTGGTTTATGCATAATGTGTCTATGCCTAATGTTAATACCTAATGTGATAATGCTGAGTACAGTATTTTGCAGTAGTTACTGGTTGTGATATTTTTACTACTTGTGCTTGTGATGGTTCTGACAGTGGCCCGATTGGCCCTGTCATGTATATAATCCCCTGTGAATATTGCCCAGTGCCAGTTGGCACAGTATATATGTGTGATTATGATTCTAATGTGTTTTGGATAATACAAAGGCTATTTTTTTAAATAACCTTGTGTGGAGTTTCTTTTGTGGTGTGCCTAGTGTGTTGCTGCTGTGTGAGTGTGTTGCGCAAACACTTTACACATTGCCTCTGGGATAAGCCTGACTGCTCGTGCCAAGCTACCAAGGGGGTGAGCAGGGGTTATCTTCAGCGTGTAACTCCCTTGCCCTGACTAGAGTGGTGGTTTCTGCCTGGCTTAGGCGCGTGCCCTAGCCAACCAGAAATCCCATTTCTAACAGCCACCAACTAAAGTAGCCTTCTGAAACATGCCTCAGGCTTGCAACTGCAGCCTGTAGTACATTTTAAACTATCATTTTGACCTAACAAAATAAACAATTTGCCAGGCCTACGCATTCCTTTTCAATACTTATATGTCACAGCTAAGGTAGGCCTAAAAGGCTCATGGGAAGGGTGCATGGTAGTTAAAAAGTAGGACATGTGTGTTTAGGTTTTTTTATGCCCTGACAGTGGAAAAGTCCTAAAGTCATGTTTCACGGTTGTAAGACCTATGTCTTCCATAGAATAACACTGGGTTACCTTGTTACCTTTAAGTGCTAACTTTAGCAATAAAGCAGATAGAGAAGCAATGTTTGCACTCAAATGAATTGTAATTTAAAATGTAAAATCATCTTTAATGGAGATGTCAAATTTTAAGTTGCAATTTTAAAAATCCCGGGGCATATTAGCAAGACCGGCGATAAAATTATCGCCGTTTTAGCGGCAGGAAACTGCCGCTAAACGGCGATAATGGGCTTGCTAATATGCGCTATGGAATTCCAATAGAAGCCCAGGTTAGATGTCCTGCACATCTAACCTGGGCTTCTATTGGAATTTCCATAACGCATATTAGCAAGCCTATTATCGCCGCTTTAGCGGCAGTTTCCTGCCGCTAAAACGGCGATAATTTTAACGTGGGTCTTGCTAATATGCCCCCCCATTTTTAAAAAGTTGCCATTTTTCTGCCCAGACTAAATGTGCCTTTCTGCCAGTGCCCTGGGTCACATGACTGTGAATAGCTCGGATATTATGAGTCCAGACAGTGAAACAAAGAAAGCCTGGGTACGAGTGGAGAGGGCCTTTCTGCCAGGATGGCTGGGGAGGAAATGTGACCTCAGGGGCATTTCTTCAGGGAAGGTGTATGGGGTGGAACACCCCCCGAAAAAACTTTCAGAGTCGGGTCATGACAGCTCTAGTCGGCTGTATGATGATCAGGTTCATTCACCACCTTCAGGCCGGGAGCCTTGAGATAGTGAGAAGAGCAACCAGGGCACACAGAAGCTGAGTGCGGTTCTGATTTAAAATTGTGTGCCCAGGACCCTAACTTTGAGTCCATTCTTCAGTGACTTGACGCACAGCAGCAGGGCAGTGTGCCTTGCGGTGGTGCTTGGGTCAGAAATCAGGACCGTCTTCTTCATCAGCCAGCCAGTTTATGTTGTTTTTTTTTTAATCCACTGCAGCAGAACTTTCTAACACGCAGCTATAAATTACCACATCAGAACTGTGTGCCAGTTTTATTTGGTGCCACCTCAGGTTGGGACACTATTCTTCACCTTCACTCAGGAAATACAAGTTGAGTCTTTTTGGCTAGACTCGGGGAAACCAAGTCCCACATGGCCTGGATTTCCTCAGGCTCTGCTATGGCGTGTCACCCACCTGTCCCTGCACTATGTAATAGAGGGCCGCAGAATCTGCCAAGGACAGTGACAATCACGGCTCAGACAGGTGCATTTTAATTAAGAAGTCACCTTGCTGACAGCGATTAGTTTTTTTCTTTATAGTAGCGCTTCACACTGCGTGTCATTTTGAAGCACTGTTAAAAATTGGTGCTTAAGGCACCTGGTGGTGTGAGAATTCTATTAGTAATTGATGGCCACTCATTTGAATCCTCATAAGATCACCCTCCAGGCTAATGTGCCTTTCAAAAGCTTTGCATGTGATTTAGGTCTTTGATTTATATTATAAGTAACATACCTCAGTGGGTTAATGCTTTTTTTGCAGTGATCCTTATTTAAACTGTGGGTCGCAAGGTACGATCGTGGTAAAGTAGCTCATGGAGTTATGCACCACCTCAAACTTCTGCATATGATGCATAAGGTATACGCATGACTCCCTGCAGCGTTTTTCTTCCTTTTTGATGCTTCCAATGTGCATACAATTGATTCACTTTTCTAGTAATAAACACGAATTAGTTAGCATTGGTATTCATAAATGGTTATAATTTGTATAACAACACACAGTGCTGTTTCAACAGGTTCCTTGCTTACCTGTCTTCCCCCATTTGTGCCAGTCCCCTCTCTCAGGCCTGTTCTGTACAGACATTTGATAGGAGCTCCTGGTCACAATGCCACAGTGGCGAGAAGAGGTCTACCCCGTGCTTTATCCAGCCCTTGCTTACATTTTCAAACAGCAGGATGTGGTTGGTGGTCTGGTTGTTAACTGACTTGCCATCCTACTGGAGAGAGGACTATGTTTGTGTTGGCCTTGTGTGTGTATGTAATGTGTAGCGTGCATGTGCACCCATGCGTGTGTGTGTGTATGCACATCAAATGCAAGATAGTCAGAGAGTCAGAAGGTTGGAAGAGAAGGCCAAAGAAGGGATGGCATAGAGGTAGTAAAGCTATTGCGAATCCGCTGAAAAGTTTGTTTGTGGAGCATGTAGCACACCGTCCTGCATAACAAGAACAGTTAAGGGGTGGCGGGGGCAGCGATGGCACACATCTCTTGTGCAGGGGCTATCCAAACTTTGCTATGCCCACATGTGATCAAATGCTTCAGCACAAGGAGTCATCATAGAAATAGTGCAGCTACATACTAACTGGCTTGCAAGAATATAAGTGGGAGTGAGGAGGCAAAAGAGAGTTGTGAGTGAAGATGAAAGGGTACAATGAGGGGCATTAGACACAGGAGCGATGGGGTGGGGGTGGAAAGGAGCAGAGAGGCAAGAGCGAAGAGCGGAACGGTTATGTTGATATCACATTTAGAATGGAGTAATACCAAATGGGCTGAGTCATGTGTATTTTAGAGAATTATTTCGAAACTTTCTGATCAATGCACCCTGGCCATGATTTGATTGGCTGATTGTATCAGGAGCACCACCGTTCTCAGCCTATACGTGCAAGTTTTGGTACTCTGTTTACACGCTGTACAGAATCTTACATCTTTTTGACCTTTTGGGATTTTCCTGCTTTTTGCTGTTTGGTGTTTAATGGAGTTTCTGTTTGCCTAGCTCTATATGCTGATGACTGTGTTCAGTTTCCGGCCTGATTATCCTTCCTAGCAGCATCAGGACAAAGCATTGCAACTACTGCAGATTGCGAGTAAAGAACAAATGCATTCAGCAACACAGTGTCACTTCTAGTCAATTCGGTTTTGCTGGAGAAAGAGCTTCTTCTTTGTGACTCGCATCTATGATTTGATTTGCTTTTTATAGATGCAAACATTGAATTAGTTGCCTCAATGTGGAGGCGTGCACCAACGCTCACAAAGAGGTTGAAGGTTTTCCACAAATGTTAATGTTCAAGGCAAGCCAGTTAAGATTTACCATTAACATTCTACTGTGAATGCTGCTAGATGGCTCTGCGTAAATTATGCGTCGGTTTTGAATGCTTAAAGTCCATTAACATCTCTTCCAGGGATCAACTTGAAAGTCTGTCAACCCAGAGTAGCCCTACTCAAGCATACACCCACAGACCTGGTTTTGTGCTCATTTTTGATCTTTCTGAACCTTGCTGAGATTCAATACTTTCCTCTGGTGTGCATGCAGAATTCCATTCTGTTGTGTTTCTGGATTAAGAAACAGCATGTTCTTACTTACAAACATTGTTCCCATGAGGATGCTGTTATAGACTTAACTAGCCCTCTCATCTCCTTTTTGATGATCGAATACGATCTGGCTTTTAACTTAATGGGAGCTGAATAATCTGAAGGTTGTACTCTGTCTACTTTCAGTCTTGCCCCAACTGCACATAAGGTACAAGTTTAGAATCTCTTTGAGTACCTGGCAAGCACATCTTGAACACTACCCAAATGTTGACTAGCATTTAACTGGTTAATTTGTGGACGATGTGCATCTGAGGATTAGTGGGACTCACAGAGGCACAATGTGATGTGGCGTAGAACCAGGATGCGCCCATGTTTCAATGAAAAAAGTCTGTACCTCTGCAGGAGCATGTCAAAGCCCCCATCTACCTCTGTGAGGCATTTCTGCTTGGGTGTCCAATTGAGTGCTGGGCAGACGTTTTCTAGATGTAGGGAAACCTGTCCGGTGTTCTCTTCCCCATGACTGGAGATTAATTCACTGCAGTGAGATACATTTCTGTAATGACGATATACATGCCCAGTGAAAGTCCAGTTAGTTACATAAAATTATCAACAAAAAAAACAATGGACAGCATCACACACTAGTAACCAACTACAAGATGTAAATGGGTTCAAGTGTTTTTTTCTATAGCAGTTCCATAGATTATCTAAAAACCTGTATCCCACTAACTATATCAAGTCGAAACCACTGGCAAAAAGAGGTCTGGTTTTTCCTCCAGGGCACCACTCAATTTACTTTCATATTTCACTATACTAATTCACCCCTAATCCTTTATGGGTTCCGGAGTAGCGGGCTACTCGCCAAAAAAGTGCTTCAACACCCCATCAGGGGTAGCAAGCGCTGTATAAATGCTAAATTTTTTCTCCTCTTCTATCCCTCCACTATCCTGCCCAATCCAAATAACTGACTAACAAATCCACCACTCAAATTACTTTCATATTTCAGTATACTAATTCACCACTTATCCTTTATTGGTTCCGGATTAGCGTGCTACTCGCCGAAAAAGCGCTTCAACACCTCACCAGGGGTAGTAAGCACTATATAAATGCAATTACAATACAATACAATGTGCCACAGATTAAATCATATCCCCCGTCGTTGCTCTAACATTTGTCTCCTCCTTTCAAGTCTTTTTTAACTGCCTCTCTTCATCTACTCTGCTTGGGGTATTGGGCGATGAGAGGTTTCTTACCTTGGACTCCCTGTTTCCTATCTTCTCACCTTAGCATGGTCTCTCCTGTGTACCTTGCCAATAGTTATATCCCTTCAGTCATGTTCTAGTGAGTAGTGAATTGAGGTATGGTGTAAGGCGTTGAGGGATATTAAATCAAATGTGCATAGTTTAGGTATGTTGGTGAGAGGGTCTGTGTTCAAGGTAAAATGTATGATGTGAGTGTGTGAATACCCAACATCCTGTGACCAAAAATTGATGGTTTCTCTTTTTTGTTTTAAAAAGAAATCTAACTAGCTGAATAAGGCTTTACTTTGACAACATAATATGACCTCCAGATTGATGATTTTAACACAGGAAGCTTAGAAGATTCCATCACATGATACTGACCATATTATGGGCAATTATATTAAGACTGTGATCCTAAAATGACATGATACGAGATAAAGATTAGGATATAAACAAGTTATTCTGAGTTCAGTGGCTTGCATTAATCTCTCTCTTTAATATCTGTTCAGTGATGTAAGCAGCCCCTAATTGAGCGTGAGTTATGCATTTGAAACTATTAGGGGTTTTTCTCAAGGTTGTTCTGAGAGTTTTCATGGATTAGGCCTCATTTTCCTAACAAGAAACGTCCTTTACAATGAAGGCTTAAGAATGATCAGCCTTTACAACGAAATCTGAATCCGGACGGAAGCATTACACCACCAGTTTTTAGAACAATTAAAGCGTTACAACAAAAACCTTTAAACCGAAAATGAATTGGCTGCAAAGACAGGCAGCTTACCACCGATTGCAAAGTATTATGATACTCAACTACTTACTGTCATTTTAGTCGTGAGGCACATGCATAGAGTGTGATTCACAACAATGCGCTGTTAATGCAGCCCTCTTTGAGAGTTGTTGATAGTGCACATTAGGGCTCAGAGCCAGGGAAGGGGTGGCTTTAGGGTCAAGGGTGTGTGTCCTGTCTGTACAAAGAAAAATAATTTTGCGGTGAAAAAAGGCAGAGGTGCTGAGAACATAGGGGCATATTATCAAGAACGGAGTTAAATTATCGCCGCTTTAGCGGCAGAAAACTGCCGCTAAAGCTGGCGTTAATGGGCTTGATAATATGCCCTTGAGAATTCCAATAGAAGCCCATGTCGACACCAGAACATGGGCTTCTATTGGAATTCTCAAGGGCATATTATCAAGCCCATTATCGCCGCTTTAACGGCAGTTTTCTGCCGATAAAGCGGCGATAATTTTAACGCTGTTTCTTGATAATATGCCCCATAGTTGAATAGTTGCCAAGGAAGTGGTTTCCCCAGCAATGGTAACCATGTTAAAAGTGTTCACCAAACTATTATCGTGGCTTATTCACCAGTTCATTTTGGAAAGGTGGGCAGCTGGGTTGATCACGAACATCAGAGTCTGACACCCTTGGCCTACCCAGCAGTGGAGACGTTTTAAGGTATGGGCAAAGTGGGCTCCGGCCCAGGGCCCCAGGCCTTTCAGGGGGCCTCCTTAGAGACCCAGCTCTGTTCTGCAGAGAGACTTGCCCTGATTACCTTGACTAATTCTTAAACAAGTTGTTTTAAATACTGTTTCCCCTTTTAATGTGGGTGGTATGTGAGAGTCTATTATGGACATTTTGCAGAGATATGCTGTATTCATATAACTTTCATAAAAAAAGTTTATTTTAGACCAAAACAGCACCTCTCAAATGAGAAATGGTAGGGCGTCACAGAGATTATCTGCAGCAATATTAGTGCGCTGCTGCTGTGTTAAATATTGAAAACACAAGTCATTAACCCTGAATTTTAGATGTAAACACATTTAAAATGTGGACGAGCGTTCCTTGATCACATAACGTGCATATGCCTGAAGCATACACTAGTGGGCACTCACTGTCCACAAAATATGCATTTACCAAAGGTTCGAAGTACTGGGCTAATATCAGCTGGCCATATAATATGAATATGCCAGAGGCTTGCAGAAGTGGGCAAATATCAGCTACCCATATGATGTACATATGCAGAGACTTTCACAACTTACCATATATAATAGGCCAACCAAACAGAAGCCTGCACAGGTGGACATTTCAGACTTGGGTATGTGAGGTTTGCAGACCTCCATTATATGCGCTGTAATGTTTAAGTTATCTGCACATCTGAAAAGTGTAATTTTCAGGTACTATACTACAGCATTACATGCTGTGCATATACAAAGGGTCTGAATTGCATTCCATAGGCATACCTGTGACATTAACTTTTACATGAGCCTATAATGTATGCACATTTTGGATAGATGCATATAATCAGAGGTTTTAAATGTCCATATTGGGCATATTACAGCACTGAATGATGTGTATAAATCAGTTACAGTCAGTACATATGTTAGAGAGGTGCATACTGTGCATCTAGCAGAGTCCAATATGTTCTAGATGTGATAGATGCCTCAATAGAGGGCTTGTTCCTCTCAGCTCTAAAATATCATATATTCTTTGGTAACAAGATGTACATATATCAGTGGAATGCGAATTCCCCAAATTCTCAGAGCAAAAGAATTAGAAGTGTGTAAAGTGTGGTACTCTGTTCTACTAATAGACTGGTTGGGGGCAGTTTAGGGTGTTATTTAAAAATCAAGCCTCGGGAGACACAAAACACAACAGAGGTAGATAGTAATTCCAGCATTACTTTAGAGTCAGGCCTTTCGTGGCCAGAAAAAGTTCATTATCTTTGGTTCCAAAAGTTATGACATGCAGTTTCTTTTGTGGGTTTGCCTTGATTTTAATAACAACGTGTTTTGCTGAAATTCAGATTGGGTATTACAGAACCCTGGGCGTAGTTCGCGTAGTAGCGCTACGCGTAGCTACGCGAAGTGCACTTCGCACTACGCGAGCTACGCGTAGCACTGCGCGAACTGCGTAGTGCGGGAGGAAATGCTGTTCGCAATGATTGCACAGTGCCGGAGGCTTGTCCGCACTGTGCAATCATTGCAAACGGCATCTTGCACAGTGCAAGCGGAATCAGTTCTGCCGCTCGAGTAGATTTGTACTCGAGCGGCAGTTTTCTCAACGCGGACTAGTAGTTTCTCATCGCGAGTGGTCGCGACATACGCGACCACTCGCAATGAGAAATCTGACCTGTCCCGAATCTCGCCGGGATGTCATTTTGCTCGCTCGCGGTCACCAACTTGACGTTGAGGACCGCGAGCAAGCAAAAAATGCCCGCTACGCTACGCATTTTTGCACTGTGCTACGTGCAATTCGCGTAGTGCGTAGTTGCGCAAACTACGCAAACTACGCGAGCGTAGCGTAGTTTTCCGCCCAGGCCTAGTATTACATCTGGCTCTCAGTGCCAGTTGAGGATGTGGGTGGAGCCAATAGAGTAAGTGGGTGGAGCTGGGGGAAGTGGGTGTGGCCTCTCCAAAAAAACTGAGCACCTGTACTTAATATTTTACAAATTAAGCACTGAGTTGAGGTAACCCTGCTTAAGGACTTGGGGGTGGGGGGGGTTTGCACCTTGTCTGGGTCTTAGGGCTCAGAACTGGGGAAGGGGCGGATTTAGGGCTAAGGGTGTATGTCCCGTAAAGTATTCAATTTTCCCTCGCAGCGGGAAACGGCACACTGCAGTGCATAGCATAAAACTTTCCACATGCAGACAAATGTTGTTCACAATCAAACCAGCTCTCTTCGCCAGGTACAATCACGATGTGTTATTATACTGTACTAAAAGTAGAACAACATTTAGGTAATACTTGAGTGTTTCATGAGAAGTCAAGTGCCATTGTTTCA
Organism: Calotriton arnoldi; assembly: GCA_963921515.1. Lineage (NCBI taxonomy): Eukaryota > Metazoa > Chordata > Amphibia > Caudata > Salamandridae > Calotriton > Calotriton arnoldi. The sequence continues at coordinate 454,955 of CAWUFW010000184.1, forward strand.
TTCAGCCATGGCAACCAATTTGCCCCATGACATGTGCGTCACTATGAACATAAAGGGGCCTTTTAACCAGCAGCACTAACAATCTCGCAGTGAGTAATCTCATTTGTAGGTCGAGCCCAGAGTCAGCATGCATGCGCAGCTCTGCAAGACTTGTTGTCCTGGAGTATGAACGAGAAGCCCCATCCACTTCCTGCCCATATTTGTCATTGGCTTGTGTCATTGTCCTTCATTCAATTCTGGCTTCAGATTCGTAAATGGGCTTGTTAGTCCCTCTTTAGTACCGCCTCCACTTTATTTGTAACCTCCCATGGCGACTGGCCCCTTTACTTTGGTTGATACACGGTACGTGTTATTAAGTTTGCGAGCACTCTTTTCTTTAATGAGTTTCTCTACGTGCAGGCACGACGTACGCTGCTTCAGCTGCTTTTTTTTTGTTGCTTTCCCTCCGCTTGTGTATTAGCCTGGGCGTCTGCTTGACGGACACCGTGTTTCATGTTTTGGACGCATTTATATTTCGGCCGCCTTATCTTTCCTTTACGTCGCTGCCTCGATTTCTGGCTTTTCCCCTCCCTTCTCGTGATAGGAGCCCTCACATTGAGCACAAACGCAGCTGTGGATTTGTTAGTACACGTAAGAGTGCTGACACACAGACTTTGGGTTGGAAATATGCCATCAGAACAAAATTACAAATGCCGTTCATACTAGGAAAAAATTCCCAGTATGATCGACATTTGTAATTTTGTTTCCATTTTTTATTTTGATGGCATATTTTTTGTAGGCACTGGGTAGAGCTGACACTGAGACTCGAACCGATTCCCTGCTCATGAAGTCGGCAACTCTGTAGCTTGCATTACAACCTCTCTAACATTTAGGTGCCACCGAAGCACCACCAATACGGCTGCACCAAAATGCTGCTACGTGCAAGTGAGTGAAGCAAACAGCAATGGAAGATGAAGGCGTAGTCCGGGCCATTGGTATCTACTGCTAGTCCATGCTAGCAAGCAGATGTGTCCTTCGAGGGAGAAGGCAGTGCGAGGGGGGCTGAACATGTGATAACGCCGATTCTTATCTAATTATCTATAAGAACCTTCTGGTCGCCAAGATCTTTTTACCTGTTGAATAGTGTAAAGGAGAGAATCTCATCAGGTTATATATCAGCATTCATTTTGTCTGAAAGGACCACTGACTCCGAATTCAAGTTTGAGAATTTATTATCGCCAAAAATAACTGAACGTGCAAGCACCTCAACACGAGGTTAAAGAAATAGATTGGCACTAATACAAATAATAATCTACGCAGGAATCTCATCCGACTCAGGATAAGGAGAATAGAAAGTTCTAGAAGGATCAACCAGACTATGATTGCTCCAATTTCTAAGTTGCTCTTCATTGGACTAAACAAGCTTAAAATCAATTGCTGTCCCTACACTAACGCTAAGTGACATCCCTGCATAACGATTTTCCCAGGCAAGAGTGAATAAAAGGTGTCAGCTGTGAAGACTTCCTAAGAAGTGCAATCACATAATACCTAAGCTCAGCTCTGTCCTTCTCTCTGGTCTCCCCTACCTCTTCTCTGGCCTCCTCCCTCAGGGCACTATCCCTAATACAAAACCACAACACAATTGTACACGCCTTTGTCACGCCTCCTTGGCCAGGTCTTCTTTCTTGTGCTTTTCCATCGAAACGGTTACTTCATCCTGGACGGTTGCGATGGCCTTGAGTCCCAGGCACCTTCTCCGCTGAAAGTATCATCCCTAAATTCCATTTCACTCCCCGTACCATGCCTCCCATCTCTCTAGCTTTTGAAAACAAAGAGTTAGTCTTACTAACGAGACATGTGTCCTTGCACCTGCAACGAAAGATACTTTCAACAGAAACCTTCTACTGTGCAAATTAAATCTACCGTTTGTGCCCAGAGAGCCTTACCAAGAGAAACTTTTCTCGACCTACAAAATAAGCTAACATAAGAATAAACCAGGCCTTCCCTAAGCATATATGTAGTCAGGCCTTTACATATGACTTTTAAACACACATCTTACTTTTCCCTATAAGCATTTTCATTACGATTCATATGCAAACAATGAATTACATGTGCAACTTTAATATGGTGCACGTTTAAACTACTGCAATTTCATTACACACAAACTAATTTCTCTATGCATTATTTCACACAATTCAATAAGCATTACATTACATCGTTATCCTAACACCATTATGCTGCTGAGTTCACTTTCTCTCAGTGAACTATTCATTCTTTACTAAACATGCATGAGTATACAACTGAATATATACGAATATATGTCTGAATACATGTGGGTGCGGCCTATCAGTGATTATGATGCACCCCTACAATTCACAAGAACATTTCGCTCTATCAGTTCCCCCCTTTGATGACTCCTGTCATCACATTTCATTCTACTCCCTCGGAGAAAGAACCGACCTAAACAGAACTTGTTGCCATCTTCCCTGATCTAAATTTCTCCATGCTCTTGAGCCTTTGATACTGACTGTCCTGCAGTCTTGCCAACCTCATGTCATTTTCCCTCAAAGCTCTCTTGACTCGGCCTGCTCGATACCACTTGTAGGCCTTGATCAAGATCCACAACCCAACCACACAACCCACCAAGATAAGGAGGGGTCTCAGAAAGTACCCAAGGAATCCCTTTCCTAGGTTCGCAAACCAACCTCCCACTTGACCAAAACCCTTTCCGACCTTGTCCCAGGCCCCTTCTTCGGTCAAATCCGCTATCTTTGTGTGGATCGTAGTGATGTTACTTATATATTTCTCCAGATCCTTGCTACGGTCTGGTATATAAGTGCAGCACTCTTGAACCTTCAGCATTTTACAGACTCCGCCCCCTTTTGCCAATAGGACATCCAAAGCAAGGCGATTCTGTAAAACCATTCCCCTTATCGACAACATCTCTCCTTCCACCAACACCAACGACTTTGCTGTGTTCATCGAAAATTCATCCACCACAGTCGCTAACCTCCGGATCTTCACATCATTCAAGACTACTCCCAGACTGGGTATCATAGCTCCAAAGATATCCCCCACAACGATTCCTGCACTTGCAGCTCTTCTCGTTCTTGAATGCTCTCCACCTTCTAGAAGACCTAAATCTTCTGTATGGTAAATCTTTGGAAATATTATTGCCAAATAACATGTTCCATACCAATTTGCAGGCAACCTCACATAAGCATTCTTCCCACATACGTATTACACCGTTGGTATCACTTGTACAGGACCTTGGAGAAAATCCTTTGCCACATCTGCCATGGTGAAGACGTGATCACAAGTACTCTGTCCCACTGCTACCTTTTCGTAGTAAGTCTGATAACGCCTTATACACAACTTACCCCTCTGCTCCTTATCTAACGCTATAGGACCATAGCTTCCCTTGGTCTTATGCAACTGTTCTTCCTCTGTCCAATCAGTCCTGTGATGCCCCAAGTCTCGGGAGTGAGTCAGCTTTCATACCTATCCTCAACCTGATCTACAAACTTTCTCTCTACATCCGACATCAAACAAGTCAGATTGTGTCTGTGTGCGAATGCTGTATCCAATTCCAAACTCGGTATGAAGTACTTCCTCAGCCTGTCTTCTGTCTTATAATAGTCATATTTATTCAAATGCTTGTAAGCTGGGACTTCAGGAAGCACTGCGTCGAAATTGGAAAAGAAATACTCAAACTGATCTCTCTCATAGAACAAACTAAGCAAAAGACTACACGAAATACCATAAGTCAGTGGAAGATGGTGATACCTAATACCCTCGTCCACTGAAGTAGGCAACTGCATGCACACATAACAATCTTTCGCATCCATCACATCAACATACTCATACAACAACTTAGCATATGCATTCAACTTAAAATCACCTTTAGATAAATCTACATGTAATCTACGACTTTCTTCTAATAGCAAAGCTCTGTCAGCTGCCCTGTCTACCCCCTTCTGACTAGGTGTGATAGGTGTCGGTGTCCCTGTCACCTCCACTACTTCTTGCTCGTGGGAACCAGTATATGAGACTACAACTACTGTGATTATAGAAATTATTACACTACTTATAAGAATGCCTACAATCCACTTTGATCTACGATTGGGATCCCCCGGCTCCATGGTTTCGAAAGTTCTCAAAAGTCTTGGTTATCGCAAAGAACCCTGAAAAAGTCTCTGTCCTTTATTTGTGACTTGCTCAACCAGCTCGAGCAACCATGAAATCTCCGGACTTTCCTTTCCGATCACAATCTTATTTACACAGTCCAGAAAAAGACTTCCCTAGTTTTCGTTCCTCTTCTGTGGAAAGTCCCTAAGTTTATTCTTCTTCCACTCGGACCTAGGTTATCTTCTTCCTTTGGACTTTTATTTACAGTTTATAGTTGATCCACAATAAGATCCTCATTGAGCAATACCAGAACGTGATACAAAAGTTCAAGACGCAAAATCAGCACTTCATGTGAAAACGGCTCAACTCCAAAAGGCGGGAATTCGAGTCGATGCAGAACCAAGTTTCGGACTTCACTCAGAAGGGGGGATTCGGAACCGTGAGGGTCAGTGTTCCTTCTATCTCGAGCCCTGGCATCAGCAGCACCACCTTCACCACCACATTCGGGCTCCGACGGACCACTTGCACTGACCTTAGCCTTCCCGTGCTCACCACCCCCTGCATCAAACACAGTGTAAGTCCACTCAGGGGTAGAGTATCTGCGACAAGGCACTCTTGTTCTCTTTGACCTTCGCCGACTGTCTTGTGCTTGGTCTTCGTCACTTGCTTCTGTTTCAGATGCTTCGGACACTGGAGCAAGGTCTCTTTCAGGTGCTAACCTCAGGTTCAGTCGCCTCTGTCTTTCAGGCCAACTTTCTGCACTTCTGTTCGTTCGTCTGCCTTCCCCTTCTATACCCAGTGCACTACTTCCTCTTTCTGTAACTGATTAGCTGGGTTCAAAGGACACTCGCGTTTCCAATGTCCGACCTGGCGACAAAGATGACACGCCGTGGTCTTCTTCAATGTGGCCACGTCCACTCCTGTCTTGGGGTCTACTGGTTTTCCCTTTCCCATGGCTTGCCCATTCTGGTTTCCCTGGAAATTTCCTTGCTTTCTTCCTAAGGTCCCTCCACTAGGCTGACCCTGTGCTGTCTGCATCTGGACAAGCATCAATTTATCTTTTAACTTCCGATGTTTCGATTCCACCTCATCACTACAGTATCTCGCATACCGCAAAATTTCATCTAGTGGCTTGTTCTGCCAGCAGATCAAATGGTGCTGTATCATGAGGCTGATTTCCATTCTCAGACCCAGCACAAACTTTGAGACAAACTGTCCCATATCCTTGGGGTCCAAGATATCTAACCCACTATACTGTTTAAAAGCTTGCAGAAGTCTTTCATAATATTCATGCACCGTTTCCTTGGGTTCCTGTACCGTCCGATCTATCTTAACCCAATCTATATCCTGAGGTGAAATCTTCAGTTTCAACCATGTAATCACCTGCTCATACTTTTTCATAACTTTTTCAGGGGTGATGGACCATTTGTAACCGCCTCTCTATCCGGTTCCGAAGTCGGCCACTCAATAGCGACTTTACAAGCTGTCCACAAATCTCCCGGTACCACTATGTCAAACAAAGTGTTCAAGTCAATCCACAATACTTTTGAAATTTTCACAAACCGCTCAACCTGTTTGTACCACTCTACTGGTTTTTCCCTCAGCCGAGGAAAATCATTTGTAAATGCAGCCAAATCACCTCTATTCCACGGCACATGCACGTACCCTCCATTCTGTACTTCCCGTAAAGGAAAATTTCCAACACCCGTCGCCCCCCTGGAGGCGACGTTTCCCCTTCTGCTCTCTTTACTGGTTTCTTCTTGGACCACCTTTCTTCCCATTTGTCCAACAAAATCCATATTCTCATTCCTACAATCAGATCTCTTGTGTGTGTCCTTAATCCTGTGATTCTTTTCTCCTCCAGCTCCTGATCACTGTAATGCAATCTATGTGGTCCCTGCAACGCTTTAGTTTTGTTCAGGTCTACTTCATATCTTTTGGCCAATTCCTTCAATCTATCATGTGCCATCCTAGCTTTTCGAGTCACATCTTTTGCTACAAACAGCAGCTCATCTGATCCGTAAATTTCTATCCTTTCCAAAGGCAGACCTCCATTAATCATCTCATCTACCTCTGCTTTCAATCTCACTACGTCCAGTAACCTTGCCTGTACCGCACTCCTCAGTACATCTCGACAACCCGAGCCATCCCGCTCATCACAGTCACTATTCTGTCCTTGTGACCTATTCCCTTCCATCATATTCCTGGAACTCGGTCTGTCCTCCGAGACGTTTTGTGCCCTATCTCCTTGCATCCTATCCTCTTGGTTGGTTACTGTTGGTGTCCACATCCTCAAAGCTGACTTGGATTCACGCAAAGACCTTGGTCTTTCTGGTCTCTCCTCTTCTTGTCTTAAGGAAGAGTCCGCAGTAGCCGGTAACGGCGTACTTGTATCTATTGGTCTTGGGAAATGAACCACTCTTACTCCAAACCCATTCCCACTCTCACTGTTTCCTTCCTCCCTTCCCGTCGGTACTGAGCCCCCTTCTCTCACTCGGTCTGGGTCATATACCGGTACTATAGGGCCAATGGTAACCGGTACTGTCAAGGAGTCCGGTAATCTTGTGTTCCCAACAGGAGGCTGTGTTATCATGGACGCCGTTGCCCCTCTGTTCCTGTGGAAATCCTTCCCACTACTCTCATGCTAGTCTGATTCTGGCTTCCATCAATTGTTACTGCTGGGGTCGGCTTTCCCTCTTCTGAATCTGGATTAAATGGTGGTGGCCTCTCTGCCAACATCCTATCCAACAAGCTGTCATCTAAATCACTCTCGTCCTCATCGATTCTTATTATCTTCCCATTTTGTACTAACAATGGGTACAACTTATCTCCTTCGATCGTTTCCACCCTCCACCTTTTCTCCAATGCATCCCACCTTGCATCTTGAAATGCCCTGACCGATTTCTTCACCCTTTCCTGGCATCTGTCCTTCTTCCTATCGTACGCTGCTCTTATCCACGCATGTAGTGCCTCAAACTGTGTTGGTCTAGGTAGTGGTCGTAAAGAAGCCATTACGCTTTTTAGCTGGTATAATACCTCCATCCTGAAAGTACCATAGCGTGGGAACGACAACTCTCCCTCTGCTTCTGTCATTTTATGCCAATTCTCAAGCCAAATTATAGTATGCAATCCTACATTCTTTGCCATATAATGTGCTGGTGTATCCTCGGGAGGAGCTTCCTCTCCTTCCCGAACCACCACATGTCTATCACCTCTACAAAGTTCCCGTAAAACTTTAAAACATTTCATGATGAATCAACTTTGTATTTGCACTCAAAATGTCAGCTCTTGCTTCTCGATTTCACTCCACCAATACCAGCGCGGCTCACACCAACCGGCCTATCGCAGCGCGGCACTTGTCTGACGTCACTTTTCCTCCGCTCGCAGCAGTTCCCCTCCTTTCTAATTCACTTGTTCTCACTCGCTCCTGTCCCAATCATACTCTGAAATAATGTCCGTCCTACCGAACAATTACCTCTCTGACCGTCAGTCTTACCAATGACCGATCAGCCTCTTGAGCTTGTTGACCTCAATCTGGCAATCGTCTGTCCGCGAAACGACCGGACAATCGCCTCTAACACACTCGATAGGATTCAATCACTCGATGTTCTGCACACAATAACCTACGACCTGCGTTGGTTATTCACACACTCACACATGTGTTCCCTATCTTCAGTGGGTCTGTCAATGACGTCTCGTGACCCCCACAACCTCTGGTCAACGTTCTCAACTCTGGGTGTATTCTACACCACAATAAATCTCCCGGTCCCGCGCGCGCTCACGGTCCGGTTCTCAATCACACAACTCTCTTTCCGACTCCGCAAGACATCACACAACAATAAAACACCGCAATCTACCAAACATCACTCTTTTCATACTCACTCTACTACGAACTGCTACTTCCGCCGCACCGTCACTCTCCGTCAGTTTTCCACGACCTCCGACATCCTTCTCCCGCGGTCCTCTGGATCTGCGTCACTCGGGCTCTATGGGGCAACTTAATCTCCTATCTTGCTCTAGATCTCCCCTTACCATCAAAGGTAACCATCCTACTCTGCTACCAACTGATAACGCCGATTCTTATCTAATTATCTATAAGAACCTTCTGGTCGCCAAGATCTTTTTACCTGTTGAATAGTGTAAAGGAGAGAATCTCATCAGGTTATATATCAGCATTCATTTTGTCTGAAAGGACCACTGACTCCGAATTCAAGTTTGAGAATTTATTATCGCCAAAAATAACTGAACGTGCAAGCACCTCAACACGAGGTTAAAGAAATAGATGGGCACTAATACAAATAATAATCTACGCAGGAATCTCATCCGACTCAGGATAAGGAGAATAGAAAGTTCTAGAAGGATCAACCAGACTATGATTGCTCCAATTTCTAAGTTGCTCTTCATTGGACTAAACAAGCTTAAAATCAATTGCTGTCCCTACACTAACGCTAAGTGACATCCCTGCATAACGATTTTCCCAGGCAAGAGTGAATAAAAGGTGTCAGCTGTGAAGACTTCCTAAGAAGTGCAATCACATAATACCTAAGCTCAGCTCTGTCCTTCTCTCTGGTCTCCCCTACCTCTTCTCTGGCCTCCTCCCTCAGGGCACTATCCCTAATACAAAACCACAATACAATTGTACACGCCTTTGTCACGCCTCCTTGGCCAGGTCTTCTTTCTTGTGCTTTTCCATCGAAACGGTTACTTCATCCTGGACGGTTGCGATGACCTTGAGTCCCAGGCACCTTCTCCGCTGAAAGTATCATCCCTAAATTCCATTTCACTCCCCGTACCATGCCTCCCATCTCTCTAGCTTTTGAAAACAAAGAGTTAGTCTTACTAACGAGACATGTGTCCTTGCACCTGCAACGAAAGATACTTTCAACAGAAACCTTCTACTGTGCAAATTAAATCTACCGTTTGTGCCCAGAGAGCCTTACCAAGAGAAACTTTTCTCGACCTACAAAATAAGCTAACATAAGAATAAACCAGGCCTTCCCTAAGCATATATGTAGTCAGGCCTTTACATATGACTTTTAAACACACATCTTACTTTTCCCTATAAGCATTTTCATTACGATTCATATGCAAACAATGAATTACATGTGCAACTTTAATATGGTGCACGTTTAAACTACTGCAATTACATTACACACAAACTAATTCCTCTATGCATTATGTTCACACAATTCAATAAGCATTACATTACATCGTTATCCTAACACCATTATGCTGCTGAGTTCACTTTCTCTCAGTGAACTATTCATTCTTTACTAAACATGCATGAGTATACAACTGAATATATACGAATATATGTCTGAATACATGTGGGTGCGGCCTATCAGTGATTATGATGCACCCCTACAATTCACAAGAACATTTCGCTCTATCACATGTACAGCCCAGGAGAGGTGAGTGCAGCCTGCTCCTGCTTCGCGTTCACTGCTTGCAGGGTACACTGTCCCTATGCTTCTCTCCCCCAGCATAGTGTTGCTCTCTGTAGCGCATGTGCTTTTCCCTGCCCCCTTTTATGTTCCTCTCCACCCGTGCACTCCTCTTCTATGCCTGTTGTTGCTTCACCCACTTGCGCCCTTTGTGTTGATTCCCCATTCCCCCATGTTGTTTCCGTCATCTTCCAACCTCCCCCGTGTTGCTTCCACGTACCCCCACCCTGTGTGTTTCTTCAGTGTCCCCCTGCACCTCACATGAAGCTTCTGTGCGCTATGTCGCATGTGCCCCCTGTTGTTCTGTCCTGAGTAGCTTCTGCTGCCTCCGTCCTCCTGCTTTTAATAAAACACTTGTTTTTAAATGTCGCTGCTTCTTCCTTCGTGTTGTGTCAGTCTGTTGCCCACGTTTACATGTAGATTCTCCCTTTCGTCACTGATTGTGATGCATGAAGTCCTCTGACCTTAACAAACTCTCTTATCTGATCTTTGGGTAATGGTCAGACTTCTATTTAATTGCTAAGGCTGCTGTGTGCATGGTTTTCTTGATGAAACTTGTACTCCGGCTGTTTCCATTCTGAAAGCAGGCCTACAAATCCCATAATGCATCAGTAAAAAAAAGAACGATGATGCTTCCGCTGGGCTGTGTTATTTTATATGCCATGGCCTTTGAAGGTTATGCTGGCTCACACTGCCACTCATGACCCCCTTTGCTTGTTAGCATGCTGGCTGAAGTGATCAGATTGATCTGAGCACATGAGGGCCCCCCTCCTCCTGCCCCCAATGAAGTAAGGAAACCCCCTGCCCAGAGCTTCCACTGCCAAGTTATATTGTGGGTGGGAGCGGGTGAATCACGCCCTACTCCCATAGTGCAAATCATAAGCGCTCTTTTGTTGGGCGAGTTATCGGATGTTGACAAAAAGGCCTGCTGCCCCCTCCCAAACCATGGGAAATGCTGTGTAGCTCAGCTGTGGGACTTCACCATGTCACGCACTCTCAAGGGCACGTGAACACCCTTCTGCTTTCGCCCAGCGTGCGCCACGTTATCTGATATGTTCTGCTGCATGCACTCTTGTTTGCAATGCATTGATCTGTGTTTATATTTGTTAACTGTAGGGAGATCTCTGCTTTACCACATCACAGAGAGAATAGCATTTTTTCAAGACTTTATAACATTGGTTGATTTAGTACGTGTTTAATTTTATCCCTTTAAATGTATTTTGACACATTTCCATTAAAAACTGCTTTTGACATAAATTAACGACATGACAGCCAAAGAGTGTTTCGGTTTCAATCCCCGGATTGTAGCTAAGTTGGATAGGTCCTATTCACACCTTAGGTTTAATACAGTTATCCACAACTGTTAACTTACCCTTACCTGCTCATCACAGGCCTGCTCGTCACAACTGGACGATCCTGAGGTCACTTCGTAAAAGAGTGGATGTGAGTTTTGTTATATTTGACTTACGTCTCTCTTTTCCCTCGCCGTGACTTCTCTGCTGCTCAGCTAGTGTGAGTGTCAGAATGCCTGGTGACCTCATGGAATGTTGGAGTGCCTGGCTGGTGTGTGGAGTGGCAGTTGATGGCAGGCAGGCTGAGCGGCAGGGAGGCTGCTCCTGGTGGGGCTTGTCTTTTCTTATCTTCTACTCAACTTGGAACTAAGCGTGAATAAAGCTAACTTCTTCTATACACTTGGCGAATGGACTTTTCTATGTACAACATTTTTGGCGACGATTTAAAACGAACCTACGCTTTGAAGAAGGAAGACGGGAGCAAAGGAACTAAGGACTTAATTAAGGACTGTGAAACTTGTCAACCGAAAATAAAGAAACGCCCTGGTAAGCCCCACCAGTGTCCAATAACAGCTAGACAGCCTGCAGCCTGGGCGTTTGGACTTTGAACCTGCATGAGAAGTGTCATGGTCAGACAGCAGGTTTTGTTTTGGCAGTAGAAACTGTTGCTTTGGCAAACAGCGGTCACCTGGAAGACTTCGGGTTAATACCTACATGTTTGCCAGTGAAGAATGACACCTTGAAATTAGCTGAAAGGGGGCGAAGGTGACTTAATGGAAGCTACAGTATTGCCTTTGCGTGAGCAAGCTTTGTTTGGAGTTTTCTGCTCGGGTGCCTGTGTGTCGGCGCATGATTGACTCTGAGCAAGAGTGTACCCTGTGTCGGAGTCAAGCAGAGCAAGGTTCCCTCACTCCGTCTGGAGAACAGACAGCATTGATGAAGAAGGAGTCTCCCTCTGTCTTGAGGGTAAGAGCTTTGGAGTGCTGCCACTGAAAGGAGAAGGAGACACGCGGAACACCCTGCAAGCTGTGAGAAGGGAAAAGCTGACGGAGGAGTCGTGCAGAGAGGAAAAGCGTGAGTGACTAGGAGCATGGAGTACACTGCATCGTAAAGAGACGAAAGGCGCAGCGGTAAGGAGAGTACGGCGGGGCAGCAAGCAGTGCAGAGAGGAGGCGTAAGAGACAGCGCAGAGTGAGTAGCGCAGAGAGGAGAGTGCTGCGGGCGTGGAAGAGACGCCGTGAGACTGAGGAGCGCGTAAGGCATGAGAAGGAGTGCTGCGCATATAAAAAAAAAAAAACGAAGAGAAAAGCCGTACTGGTAAGGAGAGAATGATTTTTTTTTGCCACCCCAGAGGCCCTGCAAGGAACGGCTAGTTGAGACTGAAACGGCACTGTTGGAGAGCCTATGCACTTTTTTGGAAGGGCGGAGACTGGTGTTATTCAGTGAGTGTGGGAGTTTTTATGGATTTTGTTGTTGCTGCTGCGCAATGGCAGTTGAGCCGCTGGGAGTCATTCAAACATCTCTCGAGCTGTGCATAGCGCGCGCAGCCTTACCTCTCCTGTGACACCTCCATTCTTGAACCGGTCACGCTTTTGACTCTACGCATATCAGGACTGGAAAGGGACGTTCTGCAGAATGGACGTGCTGCGAGCCATCCGGCGCAGCGTCACTGAGCGTGCCGCCATTTTGTGGTTGGCGGCAACTTTGATTCTATCTGCGTTTTTGTTCACCCTGGTTACTCCTGTCTGATTCCACAACAACGTCTTGTTTTGCCAACCACGCATCTTTGCATGAGCGATGCGCAGGGAAAGGTCGAAACGCTGTGTCTTGGCTGAAAGAGGAGACACACAGAACACCCTGTAGGTTGTGGGAGGAAGAGAAAAGGTGCTGGAGGAGTCGTTCAGTGAGGCAACGCGTGATTGACATGGAGCGGGTGTCGGAGCTTAAGGGAAAGTGAGACGTGCTTTCGACACAGAGGGAAGCCGTAGTGGTAAGGAGAGTACTGCGGGGAGCAAGCGGTGGAAAGTAGAGGTGTTAAGGACGGCGCAGCGGGCAGTGAGCTGTTGTTGAAAGAAGCGCTGTGAGGAGAGCACTGCGGGGGTAGGAGATGCCATGGGGAACTGGGAGCTCTTAACTCAAGCCAAGCGTCGAGAGTTGTAAGAGGATCTAACAGGCAAGGCATGCGCTGTTAAAGGCAGAATAGTCAAGCACTTTACCGTGTGAGGAGCGCACCAACATCTCCGATCTTCGTGTGGGAGAGCAGGCTTGTACTCCACAGTGGATATCTGGGAGGGTTTTAAAAAAAAAAAAAAAAAAAACGAAGATCAATTGTAGCTTTGTGTGGGAAATTTTTTTTTTAACTGAATCGCGGGACACACTACATTGTCGTTTACTATTCACACTCCATGGGGGACGATAACCAAGAGGATGTCACTGCGCCACCGTGGATCGGGTGGCAACATCAACATGGAACTATCACGATAAGAGAACACCGTTGATGCGGACTTCGGGTGGAAGATCGTCCACCGGAGTATAACACTTTCCTTGTGTTTGTTTCCATTGCTATTTATTGTAATGCTTGATTTCTTGTGTATTGGTGTGTGGGTTTGTTGCAAAATGGTTGCAGAGTCTATTACAATGAGGTTGGGTGATCTGTGCCCCAGTTCAGTCTTCTAGTATGGCTAGTACTCTTTATGGTGTTGTAGGTGTTTGGTGCCACTGTGCTTCATAGGGATGTGTGTTCCCTGTTGAGTGCCCCAGAATGTTTTGGGGTGGTGTGTGAAGTTGTGGGCGTTGAGTGCCACAGTCCAGTTTCTTGGGACGGAAGGTGCCCCAGTTATGTGCTACAGGGTGGTGTGTGTGCCCTGTTTTGGGTAGGTTGTGGGGTGGGTGGTTAGTACCCTATTACATTGAGGTTGTGTGGTGGTGAGTGTCCCAGTTCTGGCTTTCAAGGGTGGTGAGTACCCTGTGGTGTTGAGGTTGTGGGGTGGTTAGTGCCCCAGTTCTATTGATTGCCATTGTCTTGGATGGATAGTACCCTATTACGGAATTTAGGTGGGTGGTTAGTGCCCAATGCTCTAAATGTTTTTCCTTCCTTTACTTCAGAGTGGAACCGAGTCGAAAGCGTTTCTTAGAGCTGTCCCTGGTGCATGTGTGGAGACTACGAGAAAGTTGGGAGCACATGTAAACGCTTTCCTTTTCTTCACTTCAGAGTGGAGTAGAGTGGAGCAGAGTCGACAGCGTTTCTTAGAGCTGTCTCTGGTGTATGTGTGGAGACAACGAGGAATTTGGGAGCACTGAAGGTCTGAGAGAGAGGATTTTATGAGCACAATCCGAAGGAGCCCACAAGAACATGGGAGGAGTTGTTTTGCCCAGCTGTGTGTGCCCTGTTATGGGTAGGTTGTGGGGTGGGTGGTTAGTACCCTATTACGTTGAGGTTGTGTGGTGGTGAGTGTCCCAGTTCTGGCTTTCAAGGGTGGTGAGTACCCTGTGGTGTTGTGGGGTGGTTAGTGCCCCAGTTGTATTGATTGCCATTGTCTTGGGTGGTTAGTACCCTATTACGGAATTTAGGTGGGTGGTTAGTGCCCAATGCTCTAAATGTTTTTCCTTCCTTCACTTCAGAGTGGAGCTGAGTGGAGCAGAGTCGACAGCGTTTCTTAGAGCTGTCTCTGGTGTATGTGTGGAGACTACGAGGAATTTGGGAGCACTGAAGGGCTGAGAGAGAGGATTTTATGAGCACAATCCGAAGGAGCCCACAAGAACATGGGAGGAGTTGTTTTGCCCAGCTGTCCCTGCCACAGGACCTGCTGGTTTGGTTTGGCGGTGCTGAGTGGTGCGCGAGAGTTGCCAGCAGCTAGCTGTTCTGGGACAGCTGATGGACACCCCTGGTGAGATGTTTTGGCAGTGTGAGGAGAGCCTACACACCGTGCTGATTGATAGATTGATAGAGTTGAGGCTGGAGATGTCTCTTAAGCCGCAGACTGTGTGAGGTTGGAAATGTACCATGATTGAGGTGTTGGGTGACTTGGAGCATACCTTCTCCGTCTACTGAGGTACTGTGTGGTGAATTTAGTGTGAAAATAATTTTTTATGTTACCACTTTATTTTTCGCAGCGCTGCAAGTTGTTTTAAAAGTGCGCGAGACGGGTAATGCATGTATTGCTTACCTGCTTCGTGGTTGCGAGGAGCACCTCAGTGGCCTGTGTATATGTTTTAAAAATAAGAGCACTGGAATGTGGCATTCTTCTGTTTGAGAGGCAGGAGGTCATCGAACCTTGCCTGCAGTTGGGGGTCTGCTTAACAACATAGCACATTATTTTTGAACTGCGCCACAGCGATAGCTACATGGAGCTTATGGACAAGTGCTTCACTTTGTGTGAGGATCTTGGGTGAGAGACAGCTCACCGGAGCTCAAGATTTTATAGCGAGATCTTTACTCTGCTATGCGGTCAGGGCTCTTAATGCTTAAAATGTGTTTTGTTTTTGTTTTTCATTTCATCACTGTGTTATTGTTTGGTGGAGGTGGTTGCAGAGTGGTGAAGTATAGTGCCCCAAGTAAGATCTCACAGGGTGGTGTGTACCCTGTTATAAGAGGTCGTGGGGTGGTGAGTACCCCAGTTATGTTCCACAGGGTGGTGTGTACCCTGTTATGTGTAGGTTGAGGGGCGGTATGTGCTCTAGTTATGTTTCACAGGGTGGCGTGTACCCTGATATGAGAGGTCATGGGGTGGTGAGTACTGGGGGTGGTGAGTACCCCAGTTATGTTCCACAAGATGGTGTGTACCCTGTTAAGACAGGTCGTAGGGTGGTGAGTACCTCAGTTATGTTCCACAGGGTTGTGTGTACCCTGTTATGTGTAGGTTGAGGGGCGGTATGTACACCAGTTATGTTTCACAGGGTGGTGTGTACCCTGCTATGTGAGGTTTTGGGGGTGGTGACTGCCCCAGTCCTATGGTCAAGGGTGGTGAGTACCCTGTTGGGTTGTGCTTGTGGGGCGGTGGGTGTCCCAGTTCTGGATTTCAAGGGTGGTGAGTACCCTGTTGTGTTGAGGTTGTGGGCTGGTCAGTACCCTATTACGGTATGTTGTTGGGTGGTTAGTGCCCAATGCTCTTAGTTTTGAGCCTTGCCCTTGCAATGCTCGTTTTTCTATATTTTCCCCAAGGGAGGGGGATGGGGTTAATCTCTATGTCTTTATTTGGGGTCAATCTCAATGTCCTTAAAAATGCAATGTAAACGTTTTCCTTTCCTTCACTTCAGTTTTGTTTCCCTAAGGAAGGGGGATATGTTATATTTGACTTGCGTCTCTCTTTTCCCTGGCCGTGACTTCTCTGCTGCTCAGCTAGTGTGAGTGTCAGAATGCCTGGTGACCTCATGGAATGTTGGAGTGCCTGGCTGGTGTGTGGAGTGGCAGTTGATGGCAGGCAGGCTGAGCGGCAGGGAGGCTGCTCCTGGTGGGGCTTGTCTTTTCTTATCTTCTACGCAACTTGGAACTAAGCGTGAATAAAGCTAACTTCTTCTATACACTTGGCGAATGGACTTTTCTATGTACAACAAGTTTGTGGTTACAAAGGTTCAATACTGTGCTACCTACAGTGATGGGGGTTGTGCATATTTTAAAATATTTTGATAGTCCCTTGGATCTCAAGCTTGCCCTCTCACTACACTTTACGAACGCAAGCATATGCCAGTCTAGGAGGTTATATTAAATCTCACCCTCACCTATTTATTTCCTAGTTCACCCTCACCCAACCTTCACTCCTTCTCAATAGGCTGTGTGTGGTCTGCAATCTTGCATTTGTTTATTTTTAAACATGCTTAACATTCTGGACATACAGGTTACACACATGGCGATTATTTTTTGCTTCGTGATAGGCCTCATTTCATAATAATTTGTGTTTTGTTTCTCCATTTTTTTACCTTGATTCTCAAAGGCTGATTGTTCTTTCTGGCCCACCTCTATCATCCATGTTACAATCGATCATCTCACGCAGAGTGCCCTGCAAGTAGTGAGACCTCACAGCCAAGCGTCACTTGACTGAAAGGAGGTTAAGAGAATACTTTCCACCTTTCTGCTTGTGGTGTCAATGTGAAAAGCTCATCCTGAGCCAGGGCCAGACTGGGAACTGAAACCGGCCCTGGCAAACTGCTCGGCCGGCACACCTGGGGGTGAGGAGGGGGGTGCGGCCGAGCTGTTTGCTACGGCCGATTTCGGCCGATTTTGTTACAGGGGGCTGAAATTGCTGGCCCCCGGTAACAAAAACGGCCCCCCAGGGCCTAAAACAGGCCACCACCATGGCGACCTACCGGGGAAACGCCCGATGCCCGCTACGGCCAGTCCGGCCCTGTCCTGAGCCTTTTCCAGCATCTCGTGAGCTGAAGACTTTAACACCACTAAATATAACAATATGCGCTACTTTCCTAGTTCACCTAGTCAAGAAAGAACTTCAGCAGTACGTTCTGTTCGTTCTGGAGATTTAGAATGCCAGCAGCATTGCATGTTTTTTTTCCAAATATATGCAGATTATGACATGTAGATGTTGTTTGGAAGGTCTCAGTTTGACTAATTGTAGTTTCTGCTTGAATGTTGCCTTTTCTTACAGGGTTAGTAGAGAGTCAGGAAATATTTGGCCTACTTAAATGTGTTTTATTACTTTAAGGATTATCTCAAATATTGTCTTCAAAAGTCATCAGTTAATGGTTTCACTGATTTTCAACACGTTTACATATCCTAATAAGCTAGAGTAGAGGTGGTTCCACCCACAAGTCTCTCAGCAATTAATTAGAATTAGAATTTCTGATTATTATCCACTTGGCGTGCTCTGCTATTTTGTGATGTCCACAAAACAGATTTTGCTTTTCAGAATGCTTAAAAAATGCCAATTATCACAATTGAAACTAAGCACTATAGAGCGGGTTAGGCAGGCACATGTAACACCAATCTCATGGTTATATCATACTGTAAAGTAAAGGTATACTTCAGTTATAAAATAAAAATTGGATTACTTTACGTTTAACAGTACATTTTTTGCATTTCGTGTTATGAAAATATGCTTTCGATTGCATTTTACAAGTATATTATGTTTTTCTGCATTTGGAACTTGCCCACACATATTTTGCCTAACTGCATACAGTACGTGTCTTTAGCACGGCAAAAAGCTTAATTTAATTACATTTAGGATACCTACGACTTTGATGTTTCATGTACCTGCCAAAACCCCTCTAAAACCGCTTGACTAAGTTACTCCATCTTCAGTGATAATATCATGCCATTTTGCCTGTTTGAGGCACTTGCTTAAACTTGCCAATTTAGGGACATTGCCACAAAGTTTTCAGAGATAAGGTGGGAAACAGCAGTACCAGTGATTACTAGTCCCTGTTGACCTGTGGGGCATACTAAATCACATTGGCAATATGATTGTCATTTTTACGATTCTTGACATGGAGTCCAATGATGCAGGTATTGCCATACGTGAACATCTACATAACCATGTCATTTTCATGTTTTCTTTTTGCTTAGTAACACTTCCCCTAACTCCCTTCCTTTTTTGCCTTCTGATCTCTCCATTGATGTTACTCATGTTGTTCCTTTGTGTCTCTTATGTTTGGTTGCCTTTAAATCTCCAAGACATGTTTTCGTATTTCTGTTCTTGTTTTTATATTGCATACTTTCAGCATGATCTCTTACATCTGTTTTGTACCCCTTTTTCATTTTCCATACCTCCAGTCTTTAATTTAATTGTAACCCCAGCCATCAAGACTTGCTGCCTTACATTATCATCTGCTGTTAGTATTGGCTTTGTGGGCAAGTTACTCTTTGACATTGTCCAGCTTTTAGGTCAAGCCTACGCAGTACGCATGCGCTTTCTGGAAGATCTGCTGTAATCACTGTACTGAGTGGAGTCCCGCCTGCTGCTTGCCATTGGTTCCCTTCTGCTTTGCTCTTCTTTCCTGGCTCGTATTGGTTGGTGCTCCCAATACATAATTTCCGTTTTATGCCAAGCAGCAATGGCCAGCTACAGTTTACTTATGCAGTGGGTGGTTATATGTTCCTTTACAGACAACTCATTTTATTTCCTGCTAATCATTAACCACGGTGACCCCTTCACGGGCTGCTGTGTGCATAACTTTTTTGTACATGGATGCCGCAAATTGTTATAGCACAGCGCCCACTTTCATGTGGGCTGCCATGCGCATAACTTTTATATAGATGGGCGCTGCACTTTGTTTCAGCACAGCTCCCGCTTTCATGCTTGCAACACGGGCGCCGCGCCTTGTTTTAGCATGGCACCCGCTTTTAAGTTTACCATCCTAATGCCTCTAAGTCTTGCAAATGCGAGACCTATTGCATTGCAGATGCTTGTTTCCATTAGATTTATGAACTTAAAAATACCAGCATTTAAGTACACCTGGCTAAGGTGTCCGCATCAGCTTAGGGTGTTGCACATGCCATGTGGCTTTTTGGCAGATATGTCCAATTCCTTTTATACTTGTTGATACAGTCAATAACATAACAGTGAACCATGCAGCTGAGATGTTAGGGGCAACATAGGATTGATGCCTGTGAGATAACAAATTCAGTGGAGGATATAATGTACTCCACTTTTCAAATACCTCTTTGTATAGAATAATTCTACGAATAATGTCCTTCCTTTTCCTTATAACTATAAATGACTGCCCCTCATCCTATACATTACCAAGTCCAATTGCCCCAACCTGTGTCCATTTAGTTGGGTACACCACTTTGATAATTGGAAAATCTCAGACTCACACCCCCTAATATTATTGACTAAGCTATGCCCCTGTGTGCCCTGTCCTGATTATGCTTCAAATGGCCCTGCCTCCAGCACACACAAAGGAAGCTAACACTAAGCCTGCTCTTCCCTTTGCCACCCTTGACTGCCCAGAACCAGGACCAGGGGAAGTGGAAGAACTGACCTGAGCCAGGTTCCTGGAGGGGTCAGTTAATTCCCCCACACAAAGACTGGCCCCAGGTATAAATGTGGGACCTTCAGAACCTCTCCTCAAAACACTCCTGGACCTGTGGAAAAGTCAGAAGAAGAACTGCACTGCTGTCTGAGGAAGAGGGACTGCCCTGCTGATGGAAGAAGAGTTGTACCTGCTTTCCTTGAACCCAGTCTAACTAGAGTGACCCCAAGGGTCAGTTGGCTGACCTCCTTTGTGTGCGACAGGGACGCAACAAGCTCCAAGGTGCCTTCCTGCAATTGCCTAGCTGACCAGCACCAATTGAACCTTCCTGGACCTGCCTGAGCATTGCTGTTGCCCTCTGCTGGAGTGGTTTATGATCCCAAAGAGGTGCCCCCCGGACCCTTGACTGGCATCAGTGTGAACCCCTTCCGAAGAAAAGGTGAAGGTACAGAAGTTTTGGGCTCCTTGTGACTGCTAAGTGACCTCTTTGGCCTTAAAATCGACCCGCAACAACCACCAGTGTAAAACTCCAGTGGGTCCGGCAACACAAGACTTGCCCTTCCAGCCGACAGCCACTGGTGGCAACAATCAACCTATATAAAGCTCCAGCAATGACCGTCTCTTTGCGCTACAACAACAACCATCTGCAACACTAGACCTCCTCCTTGCACCAGCAGCTTCATCTTCTTTTCCCCCGTCAATGCGAATTGCACCCTTCACATCAGACTTGAGAAGGTAACAAGTGGCACTTTGCGCTTCTCTGTGCTATTTTAACCTAGACAATTTGCCAGTTGTATTAATTTGATTTTGATTGTTTTGGTGTCATTTCATTTATTAAATGTTACTGATAGAGCGCAAAGATATTCTGAAAATTGTAGGGGTACCTTGTATTCATAGGTAGTCTGTACCCGCATATATTCTTAGGTGTGCGTTAATCTTAGTTAGAATTCGTGATGTAATAATCAGTGGTAAATGAAATATTAAGATGAGTTGTGCCATTCAAGAACCGTAAAGTGGCATTTAGAAGGAATTATGTAACTTTCAATGTGCATTGTAATTTTAAATGAAGTAGTTATATGAAATGTAATGCAGTAGATTTAACGTGCATCATATTGAAGTTGCACACGCATAGATGATTAATTGTGTTTAACCGTGATGAAATGTAGTGCTTACAGATGTAACATTTTAAACGTGTTTAAAATGATGTTAAAGGCCTAGATGGAGTGTCTGCTCCTTCGCGTTAAGAAGGCCTATTCGTTTCCTTATGTTAGCTGGTTTATGTAGGCCCGAAATGTATTTTCCCCTGGTGAGGCTCTCATTTGGAGACGGTCAGCGAAATTCATCTGCGTGCAAGGTTGTTTCGTTCTCATGTATTCGTTGCAGGTGCAAGGACATCGTCTTCGTTAGTTAGAATAATGCTTTTGTTTTAGGAGTTAGGCATGGAGGAGATCCGCTACAATGTCTCCAGGAATGCTGATAATTGGGAGTTGCGCTGAAGAAGCCTGAGACCCAAGGACACTTCAACCGTCGTTGGACCGAGTTCAACTTTTAGTGGAAAGCTACTTAGAAGAGGTGTTTGGCCAGGAGAAGCGTTACCTGGGTGGGTCTATCGAAGGTCCATTTGTATTAGGGACAGTGCCCGAGGGAGGAGGAGGTCAGTCAGCAGAGAGGGCAAATTGAGCAGGAGCTGATTGAGGAGAGGTAGAAGAGCGAAGAGGGTAAAGGAAGAGATCGATTCTTAGGATGGAGACTTAGACGGTTTTTACAGCGTGAGTGCACTTCTGAGGAAGTCATCACGAGCTGACACCTTTTTCATGATCTGGCTGGAGTAGAAGTTAAGTAGGGATGCCCCTTTAGCATAGAGTAGGGATAGACTAATGGATTTTATTTACAGATTTCAATGAAGGCTAATATAGATGTTGGTGCAATTATTGCTTGTCTAGTGTTTCTAGAATTGCTCATTCTCTTTATGCTATATTGAATTAAATTGGTGCATAGGATGGACTTTGTATTAGTGCCTTTGTATTTTTACAACCTCGTTCTGAGGTGTCTGTATGTTCAGTTATTTTTGGTTTTGTAATAAACCCCTAAACTTGGAATTCGGAGTCAGTGATCTTTTCCGAGAATTAAATTGTTTTATGTCAGGATTGGAACAAAAGTATTGTTTCTCCCCTTTACACTTTTCAGCAGGTAATAAAGGTTCAGTCGGCCGAGGGTTCGGGGTAAGTTATACAGTGGAATCTGGCGTTATCAGTTGGTAGCAGAGGATGGTTACCTCTGTAGTAAGGGGAGAAGTAGAGAAGGGTAGTCATTGAATCCCCATAAAGCCCAAGTGATGGTTATCCAGTGGATTGTGAGCGGAGGACAACGGTGTTGATGGAAACCGACGGAGAGTGACGGTGCAGCGGAAACAGCAGTTCATGGTGGAGTGAGTATGAACAGGGATGTGTGTCTGTTAGATTGTGGTGTTGTTTTGATTGTGTGATGTCTTGCGGAGTTGGAATGAGAGTTGAATGATTGTGGTTTCGGGCCGAACGCGTGCAGAACATGAGACTTGATTTATTGATATCCCGGTATAAGAGATTGTGGTGTAGAAGACACCCAGAGTTAAAATTGTCTGACCAGAGATTGTGGGAGTCATGAGACGTCGTTGACTAACCCACCAGTGATAGGGAAATGTGTGTGTGAGTGCGTGAGTAACCGACGCAGGTCGTAGGTTGCTGCATGTGGAACATTGAGTGATTGGATCCTATCGATTAAGTAGATGACTGTCCGGCCGTTCGTGGGCAGATAGTCTGGGGCAATTGTCCGGTCGTTCGCGGACAGACGGTTGCCAGAGTTGAGGTCGACAATTATGAGACTGTCCGGTCATTTTGTGGACAGACAGTCAGAGAAGTAACTGTTCGGTCGTTTGGTGGACAAACAGTTATTTCAGAGCGTGAGAGAGACGCATGAGTGTGCGAGAGACGAATTGTAAAGGAGGGGAACTGCTGCATGAGGAGGTAGAGTGACATCAGAGAGTGTCGCGCTGTGATAGGTCGGTTGGTGTGAAGCCGTGCTGGTATTGGTGGATTGACATCAGGAAGTCGAGTGAAAACAAGTGAAGAAAACGTTTATTTCATCATGAAATGTTTTAAAGTTTTACGAGATATGTGTAGAGGAGACAGACGAGTGGTTACTCGGGGGGGAGAAGAAGCTCCACCCGAGGATACCCCAGCCCATTATATGCCTACGAATGTGGGGTTGCATACTATAATTTGGCTTGAAAATTGGCATAAAATAACTGAACATGAGGGAGAATTGACTTTTCCGCATTATGGCACTTTCAGGTTGGAAGTGTTGTACCAATTGAAAATGCTGATGTCCTCATTGCGACCTTTACCCAGACCAACACAGTTTGAGGCGCTACATGCATGGATAAGAGCAGCGCATCATAGGAAAAGAGACAGAAGCCAGGAAAGGGTGAAAAAGTCAATCAGTGCGTTTCAGGATGTGTGATTGGACGCATTGGAAAAGAGATGGAGGGTGGAAACCATTGAAGGGGATAGGCTATTTCCGTTGCTGATAAACGTAGGAGAGGCCCAGAAGAAGTGGGGTGAGGAAGACAATAGTGACATAGATGACAGCTTGCTAGATAGATTGCTATCAGAAAGACCACCTCCATATAATCCAGATTCCGAAGAGGGAAAGGCAGTATCAACAGAGGGAACTGGAGAATCGCAGACTCAACCTAGAGCGAGAGTAGTTGGAAGAATATCAACTGGAACAGAAGGGATGGGAACACACACACCAACAAGCATCGAAGCTAATGGAGTTACAGTTGTTACAAGGCTACCGGATGCTCTTACAGTACCGTTACCATTGGCCCCATAGTGTCAGTATATGACCCAGATCAGGCAGGAAATGGAAGTCTAGCACGATCAGTAGCAGGAGCAGGGACTGGTCCTGAAGGGAATGGCATAGTGAGTGGAATAGGTCACCTTCCGAGGCCCATGGAATCAAGTACTCCTTTGCCAGCCACGGCAGACTCCTCTAGAGGACAGGGAGACGTAAGAAGGGCGAGGCCAAGGTCTTTGGCCAATTCAAGATCTGACATCAGCATGTGGGAACCACCAGTGAGAAACCCTAATGATAGGATGACAGGAGACTGGGATCGCGGGAATACAGGAAGTCGACCAGTCCTAGGGAATATAGCGGAAGGGAACCGGTGTGAGGATCAGGACAATGAGAATGGAGAATCAAGTGGTACATCAAGTCGAGGGATGCTTAAAACTGCTATTAGAGCAAAGATGCTGGATGTGATGAGACTAAAAGCTGAGGCAGATGAGATAATTAGTGGGAACCTGCCATTGGAAAGAGTAGAGCTTTATGGACCAGACGAGTTGCTGTTTGTAGCAAAAGATGTAACTCGCAAGGCGAGGTCCGCACATGAGAAACTGACAGAATTGGCAAAGAGACACGAGGTGGATCTACCCAAAACTAAGATGCTGCAGGGAAGTCACAGGTTGCAGTACAGTGACCAGGAACTGGAAGAGAAGAGATTGATAGGGCTAAGAACTCACATTCGAGAACTGATTGTGGGGATACGTGCATGGAGCATGCTTGACAAATGGGAGGAAAGATGGTCCAAAAAGAAAACCACTAAAAAGAGTATAGGAGAGACACCACCTCCAGGAGGGGGGATGATAGGAGTAGGGAATTTTCCTTTGCGAGAGGTACAGAATGGAGGGTATGTCCATGTGCCTTGGAGTAGAGGTGATTTGGCAGCGTTTACAAACGAATTTCCTCGGCTGAGGGAGAAGCCTGTCGAGTGGTACAAACAGGTCGATCGTTTTGTTAAAATCTCGAAGGTGTTGTGGGTTGACTTGAATACACTGTTTGATATTGTGGTTAACCCTGGGCGTAGGACTACGCTACGCTCGTGTAGTTTGCGTAGTTTGCGCTACTACGCACTACGCGAATTGCACGTAGCACAGTGCAAAAACGCGTAGCGTAGCATAGCATAGCGGGCATTTTTTGCTTGCTCTCAGTCCTCAACGTCAAGTTGGCGACCGCGAGCGAGCAAAATGACATCCCGGCGAGACTTTTTCCTCGTTCGCGATCAGCAACATCAAGTTGCCGATCGCGAGCGTGGAAAATAAACCTCCTGGCGAGATTCTCAACGCGGGGAGGTCAGGTTTCTCATTGCGAGTGGTTGCGTATGCTCGCGACCGCTCGCGATGAGACACTACCAGTCCGCGTTGAGAAAACTACCACTCGAGTACAAATCTACTCGAGCGGCAGAAAACGACCGCTTGCACTGTGCAAGATGCCGTTTGCAATGATTGCACAGTGCGGACAAGCATCCGGCACTGTGCAATCAGTGCGAACAGCATTTTCCCTACCGCACTACGCAGTTCGCGTAGCTACGCGTAGCTTGCGTAGTGCAAAGTGCACTTCGCGTAGCGTAGCGTAGCGCCACTACGCAAACTACGCCCAGGGTTAATTGTGGTACCAAGTGATTTGTGGGCAGCTTGTAAAGTTGCAGTTGATTGGCCAACTTCCGAACCAGATAGGGATTTGGTTACCAATGGTCCTTCACCAATTGTTATGAAGAAGTTTGAACAAGTAATTACATGGCTGAAATCCAAAATCTCACCACAGGACATTGATTGGGTTAAGATAGATCGAACTGTTCAGGAACCAAAAGAGTCCGTACATGATTATTACGAGAGGTTCTTACAAGCCTTTAAGCAGTACAGTGGGCTAGACACGTTGGACCCCAAAGACATGGGACAGTTTGTTTCCAAGTTCATCTTGGGTCTAAGATCAGAAATCAGCTTCATGATTCAGCAGCATTTGATCTGCTGGCAGAACAAGTCAGTGGACGAGATACTGCGGTACGCTAGGTACTGCAGCGATGAAGTGGACTCGAAACACAGGAAGCTTAAGGATAAGCTAATGCTAATCCAGATGCAAAATGCTGACAGGGAAGTTCAGACACAGCCAAGCGGAGGGACATTAGGGAGAAGACAGGGAAACAATCAAGGAGGGACCCAGAATGGGCAGGGTCCAGGAAGGGGGAAACCTATAGACCCTAAGACAGGGGTGGATGTGGCAACACTGAAAAAGACAACTGCGTGTCACTTTTGTCACAAGATCGGGCATTGGAAACACGAGTGCAGATTGAATCCAGCGAACCAAGTGCAACAAGAGGGAGAGACAGTGCAGGCATCTGAGGTTGTCAAAACAGTGACGAGACCCAGGTCCATGCAAGGGGGGACATTGTGCCCGCAGGCGCAAGTTCCGCAACCTCCGAGAATTCCACAGGGAAATCGAATGTACCAGCAGATGCCCCTTTTCGAAGATTGCAATTATTACAGCTCAGACCCGTTGGCATGACGGTGCCTGAGGGGGGAGGAAGACTGCACTCTTGGGGCAGTCTTAGAGGTAGACCAGAGGGGACCGTTTGTCGAGGCAGATGTTGACGGTCATCCCACCACCTTTTTGGTTGACACTGGTGCTACCCGTTCTACTGTGAGATCTCCAGTAGATCCCAACCTACCCTTCTCGGGACAATCAATCCAAGTAGTAGGAGTGGCAAATAAGAAGATGAATAGCCGTTTGACCGAGCCGATTCCTGTGAGAATAGGAACTTTTCGAGATCGACACCAATTTGTTGTGTGCGACTCAAGTCCAGTCTGTTTGCTAGGACGTGATCTGCTGTGCAAACTGAATTGTACCATCTATTGCACCCCAAAGGGAGTGGAATTACAGACAAATGATGATGATGCCACCTTCAAGGTTGCAAATCAGCATTTCTGTATAGAGATGTATCCTATGTTGACAGTGGAAGAGCTTCCACTTGACCTAAGAGACTCTGTTTCATTGGATGTGTGGGACTTTACAGGGAGGAGATCGGATTGATCAGAGGTGTTGAGCCAGTTAAGATCCAGGTCAAGCAAAATGCTGAGTTCCCGAGAACACCTCAGTATAATCTGTTGCCTGAAACGATTGCAGGGATAAAGCCTGTCATCGAATCCATGATCCAGCAGGGAATTCTTAAGGAGATAATGGGCAGTCCATGTAATTCACCCATTATGGGATTGCAGAAACCAAGTGGGAAATACAGAATCGTGCAAGACCTGCGAAAGGTCAACACGATTGTGGTTCCATGCTGTCCAGTGGTACCGAATCCATCAGTGATACTATTTCAGATTCCATGTGAAGCCGAGTGGTTCACGGTGATTGACTTGTGCCAAGCATTCTTTTCTATACCGTTGCACGAGGAGAGCCAATTTTTATTTGCTTTCCGTCTGGGAGATCGTGTGTTAACATGGTGTCGTATCCCTCAAGGGTATACAGAGAGTCCATCAATCTTTAATCAGATCTTGAAAAAGAATCTTGAGAGTCTTGTATTGCCACAGGATTCTGTTCTCGTGCAGTACATTGATGATCTCCTTATTGCGTCCCAAATGGAGGATGCTTGCAGGATCGACATGATTGCCTTACTGAATCATTTAGGAGAAAATGGACACAAGGTGTCCCCGAACAAGTTGCGGTACTGTCTGAGTGAGGTTCAGTACTTAGGCCATCGAATTGAGAAAGGCAAGAGAAAAGTTTCGCCAGATCGAATTGAGGCGATCATGAACATGACTGTGCCCACCACTCAGAAGGATGTCAGAATGTTCTTGGGAATGGTTGGTTACTGTCGCCAATGGATTCCCAACTTCTCATTGAAGGCAAAGCCTCTGCAGAGACTGACGCATAAGGATGTGAGCGATCCGGTACCATGGGACAATGACTGTCTGATTGCATTCTTGGAGTTGAGAGAGGGCTTATGTCGTGCTCCGGCTCTGGGAATGCCTGACTACAACAAGTCTTTTTCACTGTTCTGTTATGATAGAGAAGGTTACGCATTGTCAGTCCTGACTCAGAGTCATGGAGGTGTCTGTAGACCAGTTGCCTACTTTTCAGCTACTTTAGATCCAGTAGCTTCAGCGTTGCCCGGATGTCTCAAATCCGTTGCTGCAAATCTTCAGCATTGAAAGGTGTGAAAGCATTGTTATGGGTCATCCTTTGACTGTTTATGTTCCGCATTCTGTTGAACTGTTGATGACAAGGACTAAAACACAGCACCTGACGAACAATAGACTCACACGCTACGAGCAAGTCATACTTGCCGCGGAGAATGTGACTCTGAAGAGGTGTTCTGTTTTAAATCCTGCTACATTGATACCGTTGCCAAATGTAGATGATGAAGATTGTGAAGACCATGACTGTCTTGATGTGACTGAACTTTGCACCAAACCAAGACCCGACATTGTTGATGAACCTCTGTCTGATCCTGATGAAATATTCTTTGTCGATGGTTCATGTTTAAGAGACAATGTGGGTCATTTGAGAGCAGCGTTTGCTGTATGCACCATTACTGGAGTGGTTGAAGCTGCTTGTCTAGAAGGAGTATACTCCGCACAAGTGGCCAAAATCATTGCTTTGACTCGCGCCTCTTTGGCAGCTGATCAGATCCGAATCACCATCTATACAGACAGCCAATATGAGTTTGGTGTGGTTCACGACTTTGGACAGCTATGGTCTCAGAGGGGTTTCTTGAACTCATCTGGATCTCCGATCAGAAATGGAGATTATGTGAGGCGACTGTTAGAAGTATTGCAATGTCCCAGGGAAATTGCAGTGGTAAAGTGCGCTGCCCATGGGAGGGGGACGGACTTTGTGTCTGTTGGAAATAAGTACGTGGACGAAATTGCACGTTTTTGCGCTGAACAAGGGTGCATATTTACTGGAGATTACACTGGAGAGAGCCAAGAGGGAACTGAGCTCAACATGATGTTAGCCATGGCAGACACTTGGGAGGAACTCAAGAGCCTGCAGGAAGGAGCCCCAGGTCAGGAAAGGGATGTATGGGTCAGATCAGGATGTGAGAGGGGAGACAATGGAATTTGGGTTTCAAGTGCTGGTCGAGCAGTGTTACCAGATGACCTATTGAGCCCGATGGCAAGGCAAATTCATGGTGCTGTACATCTAGGAAGAGATGCGATTGTGCGAGTGTTCAGACAAACGTGGTACAACCCACGGTTTAGTGCGTTTGCTGAAGCAGTGTGTCATAGAGGTGTTACCTATCAACAAATGAATGCTGGAAAGAAGACTGTGGTCACACTGAGTCACATTGGGAGGTCAGGAGGACCTTTCAACAGAATACAGCTTCACTTTATTGAGATGCCTAGGTGTAACGGATTGAGATACATTTTAGTGGTAGTATGTGTCTTTTCACGATGGGTGGAAGCCTATCCAACACGAAGGTGTGACACCCTTAGAGTAGCGAAGCTATTGTTGAGAGAGTTGATTCCTAGGTTCGGTTTTCCAACTTCGTTGGAGTCGGATAGAGGAACACACTTCCACAGTGAGATCATGAAATTGCTTTGCGTGGCTTTAAATGTTGATCAGAGACTTCATTGTAGCTATCGACCAGAGGCTTCTGGGATAGTGGAGCAGATCAATGGAACTTTGAAAGCACGGATGGCGAAAGTGTGTTCGTCTACATCCCTGAAGTGGCCTGATGCGTTGCCTCTAGTGTTGATGAGTGTTCGCAGTGTCCCAGATAGGAGGACCGGTCTTTCCCCGCACAAAATCATTATGGGGAGGGCGAGGCGATTGCCAGCAATACCGTATTCAGCCTTGATAAACATCACTGATGACTTAATCCTTGATTACTGCAAAGGACTAGCTGATGTGGTCCGTTCTATGTCTCAGCAGGTGGAAGCTGCTGCTGTTCCGGCTTCAAGGGATCTCTGCCACGACTTGTGCCCAGGAGATTGGGTGCTGGTCCGGAAGCACGTGAGGAAGAGCTGTTTGGATGCTCGGTGGCGAGGCCCCTACCAGGTGATACTGGTAACGAACACAGCGGTGAAGTGCGGAGGATTGCCAAATTGGATACATGCTTCCCATACTCGTCGAGTTTCAGAACCCTTGCAAGAAACAGCTCCTCTCGTGAATGAAAATCCAGCTGTGGCGGCAGGGCCACGAGAGAGGACAAGCCAAGCTGTGAGGGTTGCTGACGAAGCTGGGTGCTCACCAGACCAGGCTGAGGAGGGTTACGTTACACCCAACCCAGGTATTGACTCTGAGGAAGAAGGTAACGTTGCGGGTAATATAGAGTCAGACTCAGCCACAGGAAGTGGTGCGCAGAGGGTTCGAGAGAAAAGCAAAAGGGCTGATCGAGCAGAAGAATCGTGGCCTGAAAGACAAAGAAGGTTGAATCTGAGGTTGGCCCCTGAAAGAGATCTCGCCCCTGTGTCCTAGACATCTGAATCAGAAGTGAGTGAAGAAGAACAAGACCGAGAAGGTACGAGAAGGTCAAGAAGGACAAGAGTGCCTTGCCAGAGATACGCTGCCCCGGAGTGGACCTACGCAGTAACTGATGCCGGGAGTAGTGAATTCCGAGAGGCTGAGGTCCGTGCGAGTGATCAGCAGGAATCCTCTACTGAAAATTGTTGTGGGACTGATAGTTCCAGGACTCGAAGTTGAAGGAGTGCTGACAATCACGGTCCCAAAACCTCCAGTTTTGAGCAAGGTGCAAATTCTGATATTGCATAAATAGGTTTTCCCAACTTTTGGATTTGAAGCATCACCTCATGAACTGGTAGAGGTTCGTCTTGAGATTTTGCAACATGTTTTAGCTGCAATCGGATCTGAACTTATCGTAGATTGTGAATGAACTGTGCATTGTAAATAGCTGTTCCACAGAAGATAACCTAGGTCCAAGTGGAAGAAGAATAAATTTAGGGCTTTTCAAATAGAAGAAGAAAGAGGGCTAGGGAAGTCTTTTTGGACTGTGTACATGAATCCGGAAAAACTGAACTTTGAACGAATTTCCAGAATTCCAATGAACTTTGCTTGAACTTTTGAGCAGCAAATCGAGGTGGAAAGAAGAGACTTTTCTGTATCCTCTATATTGAACGACTAACAAGAAAATGGAGTCTGGAAATCCGAACCGTAGATCTAAGTGTGTGATAGGTACTTTCATAGTGGGAGTGATAGTTTCAATAGTTATAGTTATTAAAGTGTCAGTGATTATTTCACATGAGCCAGAAGTCGTGAATGTGAAAGGGACACCTACACCTAGTACTTCTAGCAAGAAAGAGGACACCATAGGAGCTGAAAAGGCTATGCTAGATCAAAATAGTCGTAGATTGCATGTAGATTTGTCTAGAAGTGATTTTAAGCTTAATGCGTATGCCAAGCTGCTATAAGAGTATATCGAAACGATGGATGTGAGTGATTGTTATGTGTGTATGCAGTTGCCTGCATCAGTGGATGAGGGTATTAGATATCATCACCTTCCGTTGACTTATGGGATTTCATGTAGTTTGTTGCTCAGCATGTTTTATGGGAGAGGTCATTAAGGATACTTCTTTTCCAATTATGACGCAGTGCTTTCAGAGGTTCCAGCATATAAGCACCTGAACAAGTATGATTATTACAAGCAAGAAGATAGAATTGGGAAGTATTTCATACCGACTGCATCACTAGTTACAGCTTACGCACATAGACATAACTTAACATGTTCACTAACAGAGATAGAAAAGAAGTTTGTAGATCAAGTAGAAGATTGGTATAGACAACTAACACAAACACGTAATACCGGAGAAAGTCCATTGGATTGGACGAAGGAGGAGTTAGCTCACAGAGCGAAAGGGAGCAATGGCCCTATAGCATTAGATCTGGTGCAAAAAGGAAAGCTGTGTGTGAAACGTGTCCAGACCTATTATGATAAGGTTTACGTGGGACAGAGTGCGTGTGATCACGTTTTCACCATGGAAGAGTCAGCAAAGAACTTTTTGCAGGGTCCGGTGCAAGTGGTGCCAACAGTATACTTTGTTTGCAGGAAAAACGCTTATGTGAGATTGCCTGCCAACTGGTACGGTACTTGTTACCTGGCAGCCGTTTTCCCCAAAATTTACCATGTGGAGGAGCTAGGACTCCTCGAGGGAGGAATACATTCTAGGGTAAGGAGAGATGCAAGTGCAGGAGGAGTGATTGGAGACATTTTTGGAGCTGTAATACTAGGTTTAGGAGTGATTTTGAATGATGTGAAGATTAGAAAGCTGGCGACTGTTGTGGACAGATTGTCGACGAATACAGCTAAATCACTATTGCTCGTGGATGGAGAGATGTTGTCGATAAGGACAATGGTGATGCAGAACCGTCTTGCTTTAGATGTCTTATTGGCAAAAGAGTGCGGAGTCTGTAAAATGCTGAAAGTGCAAGAGTGCTGTACTTATATACCAGATAATAGTAAAGATCTGAAGAAGTATATAAGTAACATCACTGAGATTCATCATGAGATCCAGGATCTGACCGAAGAGGGTGTTTGGGAGAAAGTTGGAAAGGGATTTGGTAAAGTGGGGAGTTGGTTTGCGAGCTTGGGAAAAGGTATTCTTGGTTACATTCTGAGACCCATCCTTATAATTGTGGTCTGTGTAATTTGCCTATGGGGTTTTGTGAGGGCTTATAAGTGGTACAAGGCGAATCAGTTTGAGAGGTCCCTTAGGGCAAGAGAAGTAAGGATGACTAGACTGCAGGACAGTCATTATGAGAATATCAAGAATTTGGAAAGGTTCCGACAGGGAAGAATGGCTACGAGCTCTGTTTAGGTCGGTTCTTTCTCCAGGGAATTGTGATTTTGTTGATGACACTAGTCATCAGAGGGGGGAACTGATAGAACGCAAAGATATTCTGAAAATTGTAGGGGTACCTTATATTCCTACGTAGTCTGTACCCGCATATATTCTTAGGTGTGCGTTAATCTTAGTTAGAATTCGTGATGTAATAATCAGTGGTAAATGAAATATTAAGATGAGTTGTGCCATTCAAAAACCGTAAAGTGGCATTTAGAAGGAATTATGTAACTTTCAATGTGCATTGTAAGTTTTAATGAAGTAGTTATATGAAATGTAATGCAGTAAATTTAACGTGCATCATATTGAAGTTGCACACGCATAGATGGTTAATTGTGTTTAACCGTGATGAAATGTAGTGCTTACAGATGTAACATTTTAAACGTGTTTAAAATGATGTTAAAGGCCTAGATGGAGTGTCTGCTCCTTCGCGTTAAGAAGGCCTATTTGTTTCCTTATGTTAGCTGGTTTATGTAGGCCCGAAATGTATTTTCCCCTGGTGAGGCTCTCATTTGGAGACGGTCAGCGAAATTCATCTGCGTGCAAGGTTGTTTCGTTCTCATGCATTTGTTGCAGGTGCAAGGACATCGTCTTCGTTAGTTAGAATAATGCTTTTGTTTTAGGAGTTAGGTATGGAGGAGATCCGCTACAAAGTCTCCAGTAATGCTGATAATTGGGAGTTGCGCTGAAGAAGCCTGAGACCCAAGGACACTTCAACCGTCGTTGGACCGAGTTCAACTTTTAGTGGAAAGCTACTTAGAAGAGGTGTTTGGCCAGGAGAGGTGTTACCTGGGTGGGCCTATCGAAGGTCCATTTGTATTAGGGACAGTGCCCCAAGGGAGGAGGAGGTCAGTCAGCAGAGAGGGCAGATTGAGCAGGAACTGATTGAGGAGAGGTAGAAGAGCGAAGAGGGTAAAGGAAGGGATTGATTCTTAGGATGGAGACTTAGACGGTTTTTACAGCGTGAGTGCACTTCTGAGGAAGTCATCACGAGCTGACACCTTTTTCATGATCTGGCTGGAGTAGAAGTTAAGTAGGGATGCCCCTTTAGCATAGAGTAGGGATAGACTAATGGATTTTATTTACAGATTTCAATGAAGGCTAATATAGATGTTGGTGCAATTATTGCTTGTCTAGTGTTTCTTGAATTGCTCATTCTCTTTATCCTATATCGAATTAGATTGGTGCGTAGGATGTTATGTTATGTTATGTTAAAACCACTTCTATAGCGCACGACTCACCCGGGGGCATCTCGGCGCTTATGTTGAGACATACCTGAGGGACTGCCTAATGTCCTAGAACAGAAAGGCTTTCAGTTTTTTTCTGAAGGTGCTGTAAGAAGGGGTCTCACGGAGAGCCAGGGGCAACTTGTTCCAATATTTAGGAGCAAGGTGGGAAAAGGCTTTCCCCCCAGTACGCTTAAGGCGAATTCGGGGCACCTGTAAGAGGCCAAGTGAGCTAGATCTAAGATTTCGGCATGGAACGTATTTTAAAAGTTTCCTCTGCAAGTACCGGGGCCCTTTGCCTCTGAGAGCGTTGTACGTGAGGCAACAGATTT
This sequence comes from Calotriton arnoldi, assembly GCA_963921515.1. NCBI lineage: Eukaryota > Metazoa > Chordata > Amphibia > Caudata > Salamandridae > Calotriton > Calotriton arnoldi. The sequence goes on from CAWUFW010000184.1 coordinate 488,958, forward strand.
TAAAAAAGGATCGCTTCTTTACCGGTAACCAGTGTAGTTCTCTCAGCAGAGGGCCGGACGAGGAGCCTGTAGGGCGGTTTAGAATTAGCCTTGCGGCCGTGTTCTGGATCACTTGTAGTTTGGCAAGCGAGGTCTCATCCGCCTCTGCCAGTAGGGCATTTCCATAATCCATTTTGCTAATCACCATAGCTTGAACAAGGGTTCTACAGGAATTTATGGGCAAATAAGGGAAAATCCTATGTAAAAGGCGCAGGGCATGGTAGCAGGAGCTAGTAGTGGCATTTATGTAATCCTTCATTGTTAATTATTGGTCCAATTTTATCCCTAGGTTTTTCACAATTTTTCTGGGTACGGGGACCTCTCCCAATTGGGGGGGCCACCAGTCACCCGCCCAGATAGATGAGGCTTTCCCCATTAACATAATCTCAGTCTTACCGGGGTTCAATTGGAGGCAATTATCCGTCATCCAACTAGATATTGCAAGCATTCCTGTAGCAAAGCGGGTTTTCTCTGTCTCTAGGTTAGGACCAATTTTAAACATAAGCTGAGTATCATCAGCATATGATATTATCTCGAACCCAAACTGTTCAACTATTTTTGCCAATGGGGCCATATAAACGTTAAACAGTGTGGGGCTCAAACAGGACCCCTGCGGAACCCCCTTATCCAAATGCATTTTTTCTGACCGGTAGGGACCCAAAGTGATGGTTTGATATCTGTCAGATAAGAACTGTCGCAGCCATTTTAAGGCTGTATTTTGGATTCCACAGGCCAAAAGTCTGTCCACGAGCTTTGAATGCGATGGACTTTGTATTAGTGCCTTTGTATTTTTACAACCTAGTTCTGAGTTGTCTGTATGTTCAGTTATTTTTGGTTTTGTAATAAACCCCTAAACTTGGAATTCGGAGTCAGTGATCCTTTCCGAGAATTAAATTGTTTTATGTCAGGTTTGGAACGAAAGTATTGTTTCTCCCCTTTACACTTTGCAGCAGGTAATAAAGGTTCAGTCGGCCGAGGGTTCCAGGTAAGTTATACAGTGGAATCCGGCGTTATCATTACTCTATTTTTTCTAAATTGGTTTGGGAGTTTTCTTCGGTCATGTTTTCACTTTATTATTCTTTGTGTGCTGTATAAATACTTTACACATTGCCTCTGAGTTAACCCTGACTGCTTTTGGAGTACGATGTGAACAAGCAGCCATGAGCGAGGAGCAAGGAGGGGCAAGGATCAGGAGGTTGTGGAGTGAAAACGCTGAGTTGCTGCTGTGGGGTGGTGTTGAGGACATCGTTCTTGGCTGTTCATACCTGCTGATACCGCAGGCATACTATGCTTCTGCTGCTTGCTCTGGGTGCGCTCTCCGGGAGCACATACCCTTGGGGAGGAGCAGAGGGGGACAAGGCGTGGTGGTGAGGAGAAAGGCAGTGTGTATGCTGAGGAGAGAGGTGGGGGAAGATAGAGCCGACGTGACGGCAGAAGTATGGGAGCTTGGAGCCAGTACCAGCTGAACCATGCATCAAAATCCTTTTACACTACCTGCTTTACTGGGCAGCCAGCCCTGCCTGCTTGCCTTCCCTGCCTGCACACTTGCCTGTCCTGCCGCCCGCCCATCACAGTTGATTTCTAACTGACCCTACACCGCTGCTATCCCAATCTTTGCCTCACGCTGCTTTACAGTGTAGGAACAGCGGAGTGAGGCCCACAAGTCACACTAAAGCTTATTTGCCAAGAAGGGCATTTTTTGCGCTGCCGTTGCGTCAAAAAAAGTGACGCAATGGCGGCGCAAGAAGGCGCAAGGGGCTTGTAAATCTGCCCCCAGTCTGTAAGGAAAGCCCTACTACAGGAACGACATGGAGAAACATCCAAGTAGAACAAGATGAAATATCGGGGCAGATTTACAAGCCCCATGCGCCGCCATTGCGTCACTTTTTTTGACTCAACGGCAGCACAAAAAATGTGGCCTATTTACAACGTGACACATCTAGGGAGATGTGTCACGTTGTAAAGCCCTGCGTCAAATTATACCTGCGTCAGGTATAATATATGCAGGGTGGGCGTTCCCACGCAGGAAGGCCTCGTAAAAGTGACGCAGTGAAATCTACAAGATTTCACTGCGCCACTTTTAGGACGCCACTGCGTCAAAACCTTACGCCTGCTTGAAGCAGGCGTAAGTAGTGACGCAGTGTAGTGGGAATAGGCCTCAACATGCATTGCTGGAGTTGCGTCGTGCTTGCGACACGACTCCAGCAATGTGTGACTTTTCCGCCAACAGATGCGTCAGAATTTCTGACGCATCTGTCAATCCTTGCGCCATAGTGCGCTGTATTGTAAATACGGCGCATCTATGGTGGCGCAAGGGTTTCCCTGCGTCACTTTCTTGTAAATCTGCCCCAACATTGCAAGACCACAGGCAGGTGCAACATCGTCAGCCAGATGAGGGCCAGCAACAACAAGTTCAGGGTATCCCAAGGATTAAACTCCCCGAGTTGCTGAAAGCAATAGGCAGTCTCCAGGCTAACAATCTTGTATTAATTCCTAATTACACGTCAATAGTGGCGTTCAACACCTTAAATACAGGAACCATTGTAAAGTTAGCAAATTAAATATGGGACATTGAACACATTACGTCTTCTGACTTGACATCATCGGAATTCAGATCCCATCCCTATAGAGGCAAAAGTAAAAACTTGGGCCTCTCCGGATATAGTTGACCAAATATTGTCAAATCAAGTCATCTTCAATTCATGGGGAATAGAGCTACAAAAGATCGATGCACCCACTACCCTGGATGACTGCTACCTATAAAAGCAAGAGGGAGTTCTGTCCTAAGGGAAGCGGCGGGGGCAGGAATGAATCCAAGAACTTTCGAAAACCTAACAATTGTGAAGTTTTCAAGCATTGACCACCAGGTCCAGGTCCTGCAGGTGTATTATGATACGCAGCCCTTAAAAACCAGGCTTCCCAACAGTCAAGTCATCAACCGGTCCTGACAAGAAGAGTAGAAGCTCTGATACAGAGTCAGATAGCATAAACATCTGTCCATGGAATACACATGGGCTTGAGATTCTGCTACAAGAAGAGGAGACAAGGTCATTTCTCCAGAACTTCGACATTATCCTGACTCAGGAAATGTGGGGGCATATTAGCAAGACCGGCGATAAAATTATTGCCGTTTTAGCGGCAGGAAACTGCCGCTAAAACGGCGATAATGGGCTTGATAATATGCGTTATAGAATTCCAATAGAAGCCCAGGTTAGATGTGCAGGACATCTAACCTGGGCTTCTATTGAATTCTATAACGCATATTAGCAAGCCCATTATTGCCGTTTTAGCGGCAGTTTCCTGCCGCTAAAACGGCGATAATTTTATCGCCGGTCTTGCTAATATGCCCCGTGGTGTTTAGAATCAACACAAATTGTAAGATCCGTAGAAGATCATGCACCGGCGACAACGTTTTCGAAATTCGGACAACACAAGGGGGAGGTCTCTCCACGTTCTGCGCTACAAAATTCAACTGGGCCATAGAAAAAATGGATCTCGGGGAAAACTGGCTTCTAGCAATTACGTTAGAACCCAAGAAGGCATGTTGCATGCCCATGGCACTGCTGTTTATAAATGTATACATTCACCGCACAAAGTTACAAAAAAGGAAAACATGCAAACTTTGCTTAAAATAATAAAAACATTACAGAAGCAATACAAGCAAACAGTTTTCATTATCTCTGAGAATTTTAATACAGATCAAAGTAATCTAAGTACAAAAATGGGGACTCATCAAGGTGGAAGCAAATCTAGAACGCAGCTGGAAAAACGTGGCCTAAGGCTCCTGAACGGAAATACAAAAGAGGACTCACTAGCATCAATCACCTTCTTAAGCGGTAGAAAAAGCTCAACAATAGATCATATGTTGATAGGCTAATCAGCCTTGCCACAGGTGTGCCAATTTCAAATCCAAACTTGCTCAGAGAATTACCATTTTCTCCATTCTATCAAGAAAGTGTGTAAGATTGAACAGCTGTGCCCAACAAAAGATATATAGTCTGTGCCCCAGTAACTTATAATTTAAAATGTTTAAAATGGCGTTGTCTGGGGATTGAGAAGCTAATGGCAGAGGTTTGTCACTGTGCCAGAACCATTGAGATCATAAAAAGAGAATCTAAAAATCAGGAAAAAGCAAAAACAGAAGTAGGTGAGCGAGAAAAGCCATGGGCAATTTTAAGTGATACATTATTGACAAAATTTCCAGCAAAAAAACAGCCCATTATAAACATAAACGGCGCCAACAAAAATGGAAGTCGAGGAAGGCAAGTCTGGTATAGCAAGGAGCTACGTAATCAAAAATCTCAAATTATAAGAGAAACGATAAAAGTGACAAAGCAGTTAAACCAATTGAAGAGGCCGGGCAAAACCACACTACGAAATTTGAGAATGCAATATGAGAAAAACTGTTGGAGAGAAAAATGAAGCCACCTTGAGGATCTGGGAACAAGCATCTCCTGCCCAGAAAACAGGCAAACAGTAAAAACTTCTGGTAGCTGGTGAATGGGTTGTCAACTGGAAAGACCAGACAACACAATGCAGGGATTGATGCAGTCTCATGGGAAGCCCATGTGGATGCCATGTATGCAGCGTCAGAGATAGATGTCATGGGGAAGAGTCTGCTCACGAACGCCAAAAGAAAGGCATGCCCAGTTATCGCACATTACGTTGACCAAGTCAATGATGACAAGCATAAGGATTGCACAAATTACCATCACGAAAGCGAGCCTTCAGTAGTGGATACAGAACAAGTGTTAAAGAAATTAAAACCAGAAGGTGCAGCAGGCCTGAACGGAATCCCTCATGCATTATTTAAAGGCGACATAACTTCCTGGGTCCATTATTCTTCACTGTTGTATTGTACCAATCGAATTCCAGATTCTTGGAAAGGCAACATCTTTTAATCCATCTGCAAGAGTGGAAAGCTAACCTTACCAACGAGTTACAGGCCTATGGCCTTTATCGACGTTGAAGCGAAGCGTTATGCATCTTGTTTCCTCCATCATTTAAAATCATGGGCAGATGGAAAAAAGCCTACACCACAAATATAAGCAGGGTTCAGAGCCAGCATGGGGATGCTAACGAATTTAACAGCATTAACTCTCTTAGTAGAGTAGGCCAAACACTCAAAATCCCAGCTATTTGCATCTTTCGTAGACCTCAAGTCTGCGTTTGATTGAGTTCCTTGTGGATGCTTATGGTCAAAATCGGAAGAATGGGGCATTCCAAGAAGCCTACTGAGGACAATTATAGAACTACATACAGGAACCTGGGTGCAAGACAAAACTGGAGATGGCAACCAAGTTACAAACAAAATTGGTACAAAGAATGACCTTAAACAGAGATGCGTCTTGGCCCCAAGTCTGTTTAACCTATACCGTGCAGATCTTGTAGGCGCCCTCCCACAGGACAACAGTCATCTGCCAATCTTGGCTCAAGAGAAACTAGGATGCCTCCAATATGTGGACGAGATCGTCCTATTGAGTCAAACTCCAATAAGTCTGCAACGCAGTATGAATGCCCTAAAAAGTTACATTGATGAGCAAGGGCTAGAGCTTAACTTGAATAAAACTAAAGTGGTTCTGCTGGTTGATTCCAAATTTAATTGATATGTTTTTGGAAGGGAAAAGGTTGAGGTAGTGGCCACATATAAATACTTAGGATTTAACGGGGAACATTAAATGACTTTCAAACCCCATCTAGCCGCTATTCAGGCCAAAGCATAGTTGTTAACATATGGGTTTAAATTATTAAATAAGACACTGAGTTGTCTGTCATTCAGCCATTTGCTCCCAGTAATGCTCACTCAGTTAATGCCAATGGTGTCCTATGGTATGGAAATCATGTGGAGCCCTGAAACCGTCACTCTCAATAAGATCCAAATGAAAGTATACAAAACCCTGTTTCACATCCCAAGATCAGCCTCTCCAGCCCAAGTACGCCTGGAGTTTGGCTTGAAAAACCAAGCATTTCAATGCAAGAGTGATTACATCAAACTATGCTGTAGACTGCGCGTCTCTCAGAGCGGCTCCATCAACAACTTATGCTGCTGGAAATTGAGGAGCAGCAACACAGCAACTTACTCCTGGGGATACCACCCAAACCAGGCGATTAGGGAATTAGGTATGCAAGAAGCCTGGTGCGCAAGCATGTGAAAATCTGCATTTTATCAAGCAATAAATGTCTTGTCTCATTTAACAGATAAAAATGCTCTTGCACAAAGGCGTCATGCCTGGTCAGTGAACAACTCATACAACACCTTGCAACCTCAGGAGTATCTCTCAGAGCACTTTTTATCATGCCCTTAAGAATCAGTTCATGGTATTTCATTTTGGTTTCATGGAGACCAAAGATCTCATCTCTGCTTGGAAAGATCAGTCGCAAAATCAAAAATGTCATCTCTGCAGATACAAACGAGAATCGCTAGTACATATCTTTTGTGTGTGCCCGGTTCCCCTTGCTCAAATTAAAAAACACCTGAAAGGAATATTCATAAACTCGAAAATTCACTCTTGTGGGCAATCAGTAACCACTTGGTTAAGGGACACTTCAATTCCCCTAGCCCGCCAGGGGGTACAATTTCTAAAGCCTATCTTCAAAGAAATGGACCAAGTGAATGAACAATCTGCCACTAGGGGGCACATAAGGCAGCAAGGTTGGTTCATATTTAAGACCATAGAACTCCAGAAGGCACTCACACTTTATTTGAGATTTGAGCAGCTCACTTACTCAATATAAGATTGCTAGACTCTAGATTTGCACAAGGCACCTGCACTTCAAATCACGAAGAGAGCAAGGACAGGCACAAAATATCTGCTGCTAGGGGGTAAAAAAGAATTAGCAAGGTCAGATGATCGGTTAGTCCACTGGTTTACTTAAGGACACTGGTTTACAGGTGCAATACAGGGCTAACAGTGGATTCGCAACTACACTCACTTATACTTATTCACAACTGTATTGTAGTTGCAGGATAATTTGCATATAACTGAGGTTCACTGTATATAGCAGAAATCCACCGCAGAGGTTGGATTAAAAGGTTTTGGTATTTTTGTATTTTGAACAAATGTATTAGAAATGGTTTTTATTGGCATGCAATGGTTTTAACTAACTATGCAAATAAACTTGACTTTGACTTTTGACTGTGTGTCAAGCTACTAGAGGGTTAGGCACAGGTTAATTTAGTGACTTTTGTAGTTCACCCTGAGACCTGCTATCTCCCCCAGCAGCTCGGCTGTTGTGTCTGTCTCCGCTGAACCCCATTCACCTTAGCTGGTAGGTGTTTGAGGCCCTCCTCCACCCGCAGGCTCCTGCCTGCGCCTCATCCCTGGTGGTCCAGTGGGAGAGCCTTGCTCTTCTGCTGGTCCGCTGCTGTCTGTCCTGTGTCTGTTCCCGTTGTTTGTCTTTCATTTTTCGTTTTTGTGCCTGTGGATTTTAGTGCCTGTAACTTGCCTTTTTCTGTTGTATTATTGCCTGTTTTCTCTTTCCCTAACTCTGTTGTATTACTGCCTGTTTTCTCTTTCCTTGACTCTTTTGTATTATTGCCTTTTTTCTCTTTCCTTGACTCTGTTGTATTATTGCCTGTTTCTGTTTTCTTGTTCTGTGCCCTTTCCAGCTGCTGCTGCCCCCGCTGGGGCCCTCCCCCTGCCAGTTCCCGCTCCCGCCTCCCAGCAGCACTTCCCTCCCCCTTCCCTATTTAATGGCGGCTGCTGCGAGGGAGCGTGAGCAAGACCTCTGACTTCCTGGTCAGAGACCTGCTATCTCCCCCATCAGCTCCGCTGTTGTGTCTGCCACCGCTTAACCCCATTCACCTTAGCTGGTAGGTGTTCAAGGCCCTCCTCCACCCGCAGGCTCCTGCCTGCGCCTCATCCCTGGTGGTCCAGTGGGAGAGCCTTGCTCCGCTGCTGTCTGTTCCCATTTTCTGTCTGTTCCCTGTCTTCCGTTTTTCATTTTTGTGCCTGTGGATTTTTGTGCCTGTAAATTGCCTTTTTCTGTTGTATTATTGCCTGTGTTCTCTTTTCCTAACTCTGTTGTATTACTGCCTGTTTTCTCTTTCCTTGACTCTGTTGTATTATTGCCTGTTTTCTCTTTCTGTGACTCTGCTGTATTATTGCCTGTTTCTCTTTTCTTGTTCCCTGCCCTTTCCCGCCACTGCTTCTCCCGCTGCCCCTCCCCTGCCGGTTCCCGCTCCCACCTCCCAGCTGCGCTTCCCTCCCCCTTCCCTATTTATTGGCGGCTGCTGTGCGGCCGCGCTCACGCCAAAGGCACACCAAAGGCAAGCCTGTCTGCGCCTGTCCACGACCCGACCGTGACCAGCACCAGGGACCCTGGATCTCCGACCACCCACTGCTATGACTCAGCTGCCCTCCTCGCACTCAACCCAGGAAGGAACAACAACTGCATCCCCTTTGGTATCGCTTTGTTCGCCCTAAGTTGGCAGGGTATGCCCAGACGTGGGTCCCATGCTCACTTTGCCACTGGATTCAAGCTAGCCTGGCTGATGACGGTTGAATGGCCAGAAACCGGTCCCAGGATGCTTGTTTCCGGTCCAGGGAAGACATGGCTTCGCAGTTCGGGCTGGACTGTTCCCATGAGGCACAGGGTCAGACTGATTTGCATGTGGCCATGTCTGAACTGGGGTGGTGGAGTGAGCTAAAGAATGATAATGGATTAAACCCAGATCAGTTGACTGGGGGTGAGTGTTTGATTAGCTCAAGTGCTCCGTCCATCATCCCCTTTGGTATCGCTTTGTTCGCCCTAAGTTGGCAGGGTATGCCCAGACGTGGGTCCCTTGCTCACTTTGCCACTGGATTCAAGCTAGCCTGGCTGATGACGGCTGAATGGCCAGAAACCGGTCCCAGGATGCTTGTTTCCGGTCCAGGGAAGACATGGCTTGGCAGTTCGGGCTGGACTGTTCCCATGAGGCACAGGGTCAGACTGATTTGCATGTGGCCATGTCTGAACTGGGGTGGTGGAGTGAGCTAAAGAATGATGATGGATTAAACCTAGATCAGTTGACTGGGGGTGAGTGTTTGATTAGCTCAAGCGCTCCGTCCATCATCCCCTTTGGTATCGCTTTGTTCGCCCTAAGTTGGCAGGGTATGCCCAGACGTGGGTCCCTTGCTCACTTTGCCACTGGATTCAAGCTAGCCTGGCTGATGACGGCTGAATGGCCAGAAACCGGTCCCAGGATGCTTGTTTCCGGTCCAGGGAAGACATGGCTTGGCAGTTCGGGCTGGACTGTTCCCATGAGGCACAGGGTCAGACTGATTTGCATGTGGCCATGTCTGAACTGGGGTGGTGGAGTGAGCTAAAGAATGATGATGCATTAAACCCAGATCAGTTGACTGGGGGTGAGTGTTTGATTAGCTCAAGCGCTCTGTCCATCATCCCCTTTGGTATCGCTTTGTTCGCCCTAAGTTGGCAGGGTATGCCCAGACGTGGGTGCCTTGCTCACTTTGCCACTGGATTCAAGCTAGCCTGGCTGATGACAGCTGAATGGCCAGAAACCGGTCCCAGGATGCTTGTTTCCGGTCCAGGGAAGACATGGCTTGGCAGTTCGGACTGGACTGTTCCCATGAGGCACAGGGTCAGACTGATTTGCATGTGGCCATGTCTGAACTGGGGTGGTGGAGTGAGCTAAAGAATGATGATGGATTAAACCCAGATCAGTTGACTGGGGGTGAGTGTTTGATTAGCTCAAGTGCTCCGTCCATCATCCCCTTTGGTATCGCTTTGTTCGCCCTAAGTTGGCAGGGTATGCCCAGACGTGGGTCCCTTGCTCACTTTGCCACTGGATTCAAGCTAGCCTGGCTGATGACGGCTGAATGGACAGAAACTGGTCCCAGGATGCTTGTTTCCGGTCCAGGGAAGACATGGCTTGGCAGTTCGGGCTGGACTGTTCCCATGAGGCACAGGGTCAGACTGATTTGCATGTGGCCATGTCTGAACTGGGGTGGTGGAGTGAGCTAAAGAATAATGATGGATTAAACCCAGATCAGTTGACTGGGGGTGAGTGTTTGATTAGCTCAAGCGCTCCATCGATCATCCCCTTTGGTATCGCTTTGTTCGCCCTAAGTTGGCAGGGTATGCCCAGACGTGGGTCCCTTGCTCACTTTGCCACTGGATTCAAGCTAGCCTGGCTGATGACGGCTGAATGGCCAGAAACCGGTCCCAGGATGCTTGTTTCCGGTCCAGGCAAGACATGGCTTGGCAGTTCGGGCTGGACTGTTCACATGAGGCACAGGGTCAGACTGATTTGCATGTGGCCATGTCTGAACTGGGGTGGTGGAGTGAGCTAAAGAATGATGATGGATTAAACCCAGATCAGTTGACTGGGGGTGAGTGTTTGATTAGCTCAAGCGCTCCGTCCATCATCCCCTTTGGTATTGCTTTGTTCGCCCTAAGTTGGCAGGGTATGCCCAGACGTGGGTCCCTTGCTCACTTTGCCACTGGATTCAAGCTAGCCTGGCTGATGACGGCTGAATGGCCAGAAACCGGTCCCAGGATGCTTGTTTCCAGTCCAGGGAAGATATGGCTTGGCAGTTCGGGCTGGGCTGTTCCCATGAGGCACAGGGTCAGACTGATTTGCATGTGGCCATGTCTGAACTGGGGTGGTGGAGTGAGCTAAAGAATGATGATGGATTAAACCCAGATCAGTTGACTGGGGGTGAGTGTTTGATTAGCTCAAGCGCTCCGTCCATCATCCCCTTTGGTATCGAGCTGTCCACGCCGAGCACCACCCATTGACAGTTCTCCTGCCGCCACTGCAGCCGAACCTTCATCACCCTCATGCACCACCACGGCCGCCGCCCCCACGCCAAACGCCAACACCGCTGAAGCCCTGGAAGGCATCCTCCTCAACATGCACTCCCTGCACATGCCGTAGAGATCTGGGACCTCCTCGACACCATCTCGCCAGACGTTGCCTTCTTCACGGAAACCTGGACCAATGCCTCCTCCACCCCCTACATCGCCACCGCCATCCCCGACGGATACAAGAACCAGAGGAAAGACCGCATCAACCGCCCAAGAGGAGGACTCACCATCACACACAAGAGCTCTCTCCCACTCCCCACCTCCACCACGAATGACTCCTCCACCACCACTGAGCACCTTCACTTCCAGATCCAGACTAGTGTAGTGTAGTTCCTATTTCCCTGATAGGTTCTGCGCATTGGAATAACATACACTATAGGCTTGGCATAGGACTGAGGTCGGTATGCCCCTATCGCGTATATTAAACTTAATTACTGTGTACCAGCTAGCTCAGAGGCCACTAGAAACTTCTTGACAACAAGAAGGGAATAGCTTCTGGCAACCACATAACATAAAACCCTGATCCCTCAGGATCGTGGAAACAATATACTACTTTTCATTCAGTCACTCATCTCAGAGAAGTACATAGAAGAAACAGTCGGGTGTGTTTACAATAAAATTTATTGCACAGTTGTTATTCTAGTACTGGTAATATGTGCTGCAACAACTGTTGGACAGTAGCAGAGAAATATGGCCAGCGGTGCAGTTAAAAAAAAATGCATAGTACAGTTTTACCATTGTGCAATAGTAATGAACACAGACATGAAATACAGAATGCATTTAAGATAAAGCCTATACCCCTATGATGCCTAACTAGATGTACCTAAGTGTACCTAGCATGTGTGTAGGTCTTAGAGAGCCAAGAATCCCCCTTGGAATTAGTCTAACCCCATTACCTTAGTGGGACTTCATCCTGATCTCGAGCTGGACACCCCAGGATGGGTGGATGGACCTCTGCCAGCTGGAGCTGTGGCATGACGCAGGTTGCAGCGTCTCAGGTCAGAGTGTCGGCATGGAAGTCTCGGTCCCCTCTGGTTTGCTTGGGCAAAGAGAGGTATATTTATACCTGATAGGTGCCTTGGAATGTTAGTATTGACGTAAAGTCGGTCAGAGGAAGACGTCAGGAGTGAACCCTTAGGGAATAGTGGTTCATGCATATTTAATGAGTTCTTGGAGAAATCAATAATCCTGTGCTAGGGAAAATCCCAAGAGCTTAAGGGTCTGTTTCTAAGAACTCGTTGTGACGTAGGTTAGTCACTGTTGGACATGGAGATGACGTATTTAGGATGGACCGTCTTCTGCACCCAGAGCACACGTCAGATAAGGGACAGCCTCTGTTGCTCGTTATTGTGAAGGGAGGGCTAATGTAGGTGAAAGGGCCTTTAGTGGGTGAAAGGGCCTGCCTGTCTTTGTGGCACGAAGGATTTGTGCCTCTGAAACGGCGCACCTATGTTAGGGCCTCAATCCAGCACCTAACACCCACTCCAATCTATGGACAATCGTGAATAACCCATTAAAAGCAAACTACGTGACTAAAATAGGCATTTGCATATAATTGGCAGGTAGTTGCATGAGAGTGGTTTATGAGCTGAAAAAATATGTAAAATTACTATAGACTCTGTGGAGACAGGATAAATCAGTCAGTAGTTACTTATAAAAGTTCCTGTTTATAAAATTGAAACTCTGACAAGCTGTTCAGAAGACCATGCTTTCTTTAGAAAAAAAAAAGGTCAATTTAGAGGGAAAGCTCCAAGCACTCGGTGAGAGTTGAAACAATAAGAGAAAAAAATGTGGTTCAGGACATGTTTTAGCAAAATAGAGATAAAAAGTGCTGGCTGGGAGACACAACATTTCTGATGCTAGTTACTGCAGGGGACGGACCTGTGTAATACCTCACAAAATCGTTGTGGGAGCACAGACTAGTGCAGCCAGTTGCTGGTTCTGAGGCAGCCGGTGCTGTAATCGATACCTTGGTGCTGCTAAAGGAAGCATGAAGGCACACACTGGATTTGCAAGGAATGCTTTGGTTTGATGGGAATACGCTTGGGATACAGCCAAGCATGGGACTTCAGCAGTTCCAGTCTGGTGGTAAATGCCGCTGGCAGTTCCTTTGGAAGTGTCAGACAGATGATGACCACGCATTCTTCACTGCAAAAAACAGGCATCAGAGAACAGGTATGTTGCAGTTGCAGTCTTTTCAGACTGGTCTTTTAAATATTAGAAACCATGAGAAGCATAGTTCCTGTTCGCGAGGTATTCACAAGGTGTATCACACTGCTTGTATGTGAAAGATAAAATTTATCAAAAAGGAAAGAGGGGCAGTCTGTATTTAAGAGTGCTATTTTGCAAAAAAAGAAAAATATTTCTTTAGCTGATGTGAAATGAAAAATAAAAGTGCTGCACAAGCATGGTTTTCAGATTGCCTAAAGCATTGAATTTTACAAAGGAAACTTTCGTTTCACTACTGTCAGTGTTGGGGCTTCTAGCCAAAAAAACACTGTAGGATTTCACTACCTCTGGATGTTATCTGTACATAACGTAGGTCTGGCTTATGTATACTGAGTCCCTTGGTGATGTTCAGGAATCATTTTTGTGACAGGTATTTGTGTCAAAAGGCCAAATCACCCATACTTTCCTAACTGGGTCTGTCCTGTTGTTTTGTAAATGGCATCTAATGTTGCCCCTGCTGATGTATGTCAACTATTCCACCCCCGTGCGATGGTGTTTGGTGGTGTTTGGCAACGTTCCTACTGGTGTTTAAACAACCACATTTCTAGATGCATTACAATTGTGTAGGAGTTGATAACCTTAATGAAGGTAACAGGTATAAAGCGTCACAATAAGAATAAATCTCAGACATTTCATGATCTGAAAATGTAGCAATTATTCCTAAAACAAACAGCATATTATTCACTGTATCAGTAACCCAATTTTCAGGAAAATGTACTGCAGATAATGACATCACTGAATGAATGAATGATAAAATGAATGAAAATGAATGAAAGTTCAAAATACATTAATCAGAATTAAGAACCGGATGATTAAATACATCATTTAGAATACAAAGGCTTGTTCAGGCCGAATACATTTATAAGTCTCTTTTGCATTTGAATTGAAAATGGACATGGCTTCAGTTTTATGTTGATCCCGTGTTGTAGAAAGTATCCACTAAGAGTCATACTAAAAGCTAGCTCTAAGCAAAGCTAGAACAGAAAAAGATGAACCCAGAAATACTCCATAGTTCTACCCATGGTGAAACCAGATATGTATCTTTTGGAAAAAGAAAAGGTTCAAAAGTTTGTACTTGCATATTCGTTGTTTGTTTTTGGGCTGGCTTCGCTTCCTGTTCACGTGGAGCCATGGAAAACGTATCAAAGTTAATGAAATAGCCAGTAGCTGTATGATCAATTGTTGAAATTGCATCGTGTTTAGTTCAAGTTATTTCCGCTGTTTTTGTTGAAAAACCTTGAAATGTTGAAGTTAATAGTTGATGTCTTTGCTGAAAAACGTTCAGATGTTGAAGTTAATATTTTGTTTTTGTTGAAAAACATTGATGCATTTATTATTTGATGTTTTTTTTTAAAAACGTTGAAGCTTTTATTATTTGATGCTTTTGTTGAAAAATGTTGAATCATTTATTTGATGTTTTTGTTGAAAAACGTTGAAGCATTTCTTATTTGATGTTTTTGTTGAAAAACGTTGGTGTACACATTTGTTTTTAGCCAAATTGCAACTTGAGTGTTGTCTTGACTTTTATTTTGAATTTGAAAGGTTGGTTCAAGGAGAACTAGTTCCATTGCATTGTTGCATAGTCCCCCACTCCATGGATTTGATTTCTCAAACGTGATGAGCTTTTCAGTTTGAATTTCTTGAATTGTAGTGAGAGGGACGTCTACTACTGTGGAGTTCACGAGGCCTACTGCTCAGTATTGGCCACATAGTTTTTGGTTGATTCTTTCATTTGAAATGAATCTGTTTTCCTTTTTCACGGCAAGATGCGGCAAAAGTACAGTTCTTGTTCCTTTCACTTCAAGGAATGGCACAGGTTTTCCTGTATGAGGGGCCAAATTCCTTTGTGTCCGCGATCTTTATCTCTCTCTGCCCAGATCCCCGACTTTTGGGATTCAGACAGGTCTTGCCGTGATTACCTCGACTTCCCAGAGGCGGCCTGTTTCACTTTGACACAATCTTTGTTTGTTTCTTTGTTTCCTTTAGTTCCTGTAAAACAGCCAAATGATCATAGATACAGAATGGTTTTCATCCGCCACTGTGCCTTCACATTTATGATCAGGTTCCCACATTCGTAAATGGTGTCAGACCTCCTAGAGAGCTTCTTGGCTGGGTGTGTATTGCCCCCTGAATCCATATAAGTGTTTGACCTCACTAACGCCCCGCCTATTACCCTAGCTGTTAAGAATTGCTCTATGCCCCAATCCTTCCTCTCCTCTACCTAAATTCCCTCAGGATGGCGTTGGAGAGGAGTACCGCAATACTATGTTCATCCCTTCCATGGCCTCTTTGTCAGCCCGAGAGCTAAGCGTGGAACCACAGTCAGGGTGTAACGTTGATTGCGTATCTCCTGTTATGGACTCGCAAATCTTTCTAAAACAGTTTTGAGCATCAGCCGACTGCTGAGGCCGTACCTATAGGAAACTTGAGCACGGATCCACTGCCACCAAGATATATTTTTAAGCCACCTCAAAATTTGAGGGGCCACAGTGATCCTGTTACACAACACAATCTAGTGGACAGTCTGATGCTGTCTAGCAATGGGACCTGTGCGGGTCTTGTGATGGTGGAGCCTGGCATCTGTTTACAGATGTTGCAGTTCAAGACAAAGTCAATAGTCTGACTTCTGAACCCTGGCCACCAATGGCACTGTTTGCAATGAAGAAATAGTAGCTATTACCCCTGAATGCGCGGAGCCCAAGCCCTTGTGTGCTTTAAATGATTAATTCCTGCCTACTATCCATATTTGGAAATACTCTATCCCCCACTCCAGGAATCTGAGCATATGGAATGTTGTTTGCACCTAACTTGTAGGAGTATATGAGTGGAAATTTCTTAGGCACTGCTGTGCTGCCTTTGCGTGAAGCAATTACA
This sequence comes from Calotriton arnoldi, assembly GCA_963921515.1. Lineage (NCBI taxonomy): Eukaryota > Metazoa > Chordata > Amphibia > Caudata > Salamandridae > Calotriton > Calotriton arnoldi. Next base: position 504,912 of record CAWUFW010000184.1, read on the forward strand.
GCCACCATATCTCACAGTCTATTCTCGTTGTTGAACGAGTGTGTGCAGCTACGGAAGCTGTGTGAACAGCCCCCTGTGTGGCTTCTACAGCCAATGAATTCCCTTCAACGTGCACGCCATCACGTTGATGACTCAGTGTGTTAATCACATGAGTTTTTTTTGGGTAGGTCGTTTTTCAACTCAACTACCTGTTCCCATAATTTTTGTGTTTAATTATGCCACCTTTTTCATCTTAAAACCCATTTTGTTCCCAATGGTGTAAATATTTATTATATGATTGCACACAGTAAAAGGAATCACACACAATGAGTGTGGGGAATTCTCGATCTGTATTTTCAAGTGCCAGTTTGAATGCTTGTAGTTCAGCTCGCTGTACAATCTCCTAGAGATTGAGTTTTAGTGACCATTGGTCTGAAGTTACCATTGCGCACGCGACCTTTAACGATTGCGCACGCTGCACTGTAAGCTTGCTTACTCCCTGTAGCGGGTTGTGCTGATCCGTCAGTATAAATTATAAATTCGTACTGATCGAGAGGCAAAATTTCAGTGGGCAGAGGTAGTTCGTTTCTCAACTGAACTACTTGTTCCCAAAGCGTTTTATGCTTTATTGTATGATTGCACACAGTAAAAGGAATCACACACAATGAGTGTGGGGAATTCTCGATCCGTGTTTACAAGTGCAAGTATCAGGGCTTTTAAAGCTGCCAACCGAGCCGTGCTATTACCTAGAGGTAGTTTTTTGGTGCAATGAGGACGGAACTTGCCATTCAGGATCTGATCTTTAACAAAGGCTGCCGGTGGGGCAGACCCATCAGTGTAAATTTTTAAAATTCATACTGATCTAGAGGCAAAATTTAGGATGGACCATCTTCTGCACCCAGAGCACACGTCAGATAAGGGACAGCCTCTGTTGCTCGTTATTGTGAAGGGAGGGCTAATGTAGGTGAAAGGGCCTTTAGTGGGTGAAAGGGCCTGCCTGTCCTTGTGGCACGAAGGATTTGTGCCTCTGAAACGGCGCACCTATGTTAGGGCCTCAAACCAGCACATAACACTAGCCCTAGAACCACCCTACGTAGCACCCTCGCATACAGGCCACCCGGACCTCGAACAGCGTTCGTCACTACCATCACTGACCTTGTTGCACCCCACGCCATTGCCTCAACAGACTACATACTCATCGGAGACCTCAACTTCCACCTCGACAACCTCAACGACCCCAACTCCTCCACCCTCCTGGACAACCTCGCCAACCTCGGACTGCAACAGCTCATCACCACCCCCACCCACAAAGCAGGACACACCCTCGACCCCATCTTCGCAGGAGGCAACAACGTCCACTTCAGCCACACCTCGCAGCCCCTCTGGATGGGCCACCACTGCGTTCACTTCCACATCAACAAACCCACCGACCCCAAACCTACACCCCACCCACCACGAAGGAACTGGAGAAAGGTCACCGAGGAGCACCTCTACTCCACCCTCACCCACGATGCCCCCTCCACCCCGAACGACGCCAACCTCGCCGCTAAAGAACTACACAGATGGATCACCAACTGCGCAGACGAACTCGCATCCCCGACAAACAGCGACCAAGGAAGGCCACCTGGTTCACCACCGACCTCCAAGAATCCAGACGCACCTGCAGACGTCTCGAAAAGAATTGGAGGAACAGCAAATCTTCGGAAGACCACACCACATACAAGAACACCATGACGGAGCACCACCAACTCATCAGATCAACCAAAAGGACCTTCATCCAGAACAAGATCACCGCCAACTCCAGCAACTCGAAAGAACTCTTCAGCATCATCCAAGAATTCACTAAACCCCCCAGCAAAGCCAATGACATCACCCCCTCCCAGGACCTCTGCAACAAGTTCAGCACCTACTTCCATCTGAAAATCAAGTCCCTCTACGACAACTTTGACGAACTGACACCAGACAGCGAAACCACATACTCCCCCAGCAATGCCAGTCAACCCATCATCTCCGCCTGGACCCCAGCCACCACAGAAGACACCGAATCAACCATGAAAGGCATCCACTCAGGAGCACACACAGACCCCTGCCCTCCTCACATCTTTCACAGAGCTGCCGCCACCATCGCACTGGAACTACGATGCACCATCAACACCTCCTTCAAAACCGGCATTTTTCCCGATGACTGGAAATGCGCAGAAGTCAAGCCCCTTCTCAAGAAACCCTCAGCAGATCCTTTGTACCTTAAGAACTACCGACCAATCTCCCTCCTCCCCTTCGCGGAAAAGTCACCGAGAAGACCATCAATGCCCAACTAACGAAATTCATTGAATAAAATTACATCCTCGACCCCTCCCAATCCAGATTCTGCAGCAACCATAGCACGAGACAGCCCTACTCGCCACCACAGATGACATCCGCACCCTCCTCGATCAAGGCCACACCGCGGCCCTGATCCTACTTGACCTCTCTGCAGTTTTTGACACCGTCTCCCACCGCACTCTCGCTGCCAGACTCCACAAAGCCGGCATACAGGGAATCGCCCTCGAATGGCTCTGTTCCTTTCTCACCAGCAGAACCCAAAGAATCAGACTGCCACCCTTCCTCTCCAAACACACAGAGATCAACTGCGGAGTACCTCAAGGATCATCTCTCAGCCCGACGCTCTTCAACATCTACATGGCCCCCGCAGCCGCCATCCTCAGACAGCACGGACTCAACATAGTTTCCTATGCCAACGACACCCAGCTCATCCTCTCCCTCACCAAGGATCCCATCACCACCCGACTCAGCTTCCAGGAAGGAATGAAGGAAATTGCATCCGGGATGAGCAGCAGCTGTTTGAAGCTCAACTCGGAGAAGACAGAGGTCCTCGTCCTCGGACCCTCTACCACCGCATGGGACAACACCTGGTGGCACACTGCCCTCGGCAGCCCGCCCACCCCCACGGACCATGCCCGGAACCTCGGCATCATACTCGACTCCTCCCTCTCCATGACCCGACAGGTCAACGCCGTCGCCTCCACCTGCTTCAACACCCTCTGCATCCTTCGTAAGACCTTCAATTGGATCCCCCCGAATCAAGAAAGACCATCACCCATGCACTCATAACCAGCAGACTGGACTACGGAAACGCCCTCTATGCCAAAATCAACAAGTCTCTGCTCCGCAAACTTTAGACCATACAGAGCACCGCAGCCAGACTCGTCCTCAGCATCCCTCAACAAGAACACGTCTACCAACACCTGCGAGACCTCCACTGGCTCCCCGTCGAGAAGAAAGTAACCTTCAAGATACTCTCCCACGCCTACAAATGCCTCCACAACACCGGACCCCAATACCTCAACGAAAGAATATCCTTTCACGTACCCAAGAGAAACCTCCGATCCACCGCCCTCACCGAAACCCCGCGCATCCCCAGAGCAAGAACGGGTGTAAGAGCCTTCTCCTACATCGCGGCCAAGACCTGGAACAAGCTCCCAGTTGACATCAGACGTGCCCCCTCTCTGCACATCTTCAGGAAGACCCTCAAGACCTGGCTCTTCGACTGACTGGAGCTGCTTACCCTCCCCCTCCCTCCCAACACCTTGAGACCCTCATGGGTGAGTAGTGCGCTTAACAATTCCCTGATTGATTGACAAGGGTTGTGTTTATTATGTAGGTGGGGCTATGGCCCCTTTTGACTAATAACCCTATTTCTTAAATGTGTGCTCAGTGGTGGGATCCAGTACTTGTGTTTGTGCAGTGCCACTCAGTGATTTGTCTAAAACTAAAAATCATTAATAATAATCTGACATCAGAAGTGATTTCTATTTAAATTCACTTTGACTGGATATATTTTTTTCCAAAATGTAACTCTTTTCTCGTCTTTGTGCACATGAAACTCTTGCTTGCAGAGACAGAGTTGGAGATCAGCAGCATTGATAACCTCAGGTAGACAGAGGTTAAGAAGCTCTGCAAGAAGTGAGGTCTGACCATGGAAAAGAGTGCCACAAAAGTGGACTTTAGCTAGCCCTCAGACCCTTTGAGGAGGTCCACAGAATGCAAGCTGCAACAGAGGAGCAGGAGTGATATGATGCTTAGTATGAAGAGGTGGATATGGTGGATAAGGATGAGGATGAGGATGATAAAAGAAATGACCTGCCCACACTCCCATTGCTGCAGCATGAGGAGGAGAGGACAACTTGCACACAGGAGTGAGATCCCCTGCCAGGACAGGGAGCAGTGTAAACTCCCATAATCTGTCCATTCAGGAGAGCTCAGAAAAACCACAAGATGTAAATGGCCTAGATGGAATTGGCTGCAGCACAAAAGAAAACAGCTGCAGAGGTGAAAAGGCTGGCCCTAAAGGAAGGAAAGTTTGATGTTGAGAATTAGAAAATTCTGCTGGCTCATGAAGTGAGTCAAAAGGAGCTGGCCCTCAAAACCAATCAGCTGTCAGAGTCCAGCAGCAATGGTGGCAGCAACACTGCAGTGCTCAATGGGATCAGAAAGTCAACATCCGTAAAGACCTGGTGCCTAATTATTTAGTGGGACTTTATATTTATATGTGCTTCACAGCCTCGGAGGAAGCTCTGGGAAAGCATAGCGTCCCAGAGGAGTTTTGGGGGTTGAGTCTGTGGAAACACATGCCCACAGTTGGAAGGGATACCCTATTGACCGTAGAGATAGCTGACAAGATGACCTATGCCCCCATGATAGCAGACATTATCACCAAGTTCATTCCCACCCCAGAGAAGTAGACGCTAAGGGTCAAGGACAGTCACAAACCTTCTAACCAGTGGGTGGATTTTGTGGATTACTCCGGTAAGGCACAGAGACCTTGGATGTAGGGAGGCAAAGTGAGTGATTTTGATGGGCTGTATAATCTAATTCTGAGGCAGCACATGCTCAGTGATTGCTTTACAGAGTTGCACCAACCCCTAATAAATTCCAAGTTCCCTGCACCCAGGGAGCTTGCACCATAGCTTTGGATCAGCACCATAGTGTCCAAGAAGGTGCATGGGGTGGCTGGATGTCACCACAAGGGTGGACATGGTTCCCACTAGAAGAATGAGGATGTGGTATGGATAAAACCAAAGAGTTCTCTCAAGGCCCTGAAAAGAATTTTCAGGGGGAGGATTCCCAATCCCATCCTGAACAGAGGAAAGGAGGCTTTCATGAGAAGAATCCCTCAGCCCACTTTGCACACAAGTGCTATGAGTGCTACCAATATGTACACATCAAGGGAGAGGCCAACTGCCTAAAAAGGAAGCAGCCTCCCACTGGTGGGCAGACCCCGGGCATGGCAAGTGTGTGCTCATTGAGGAGGTTGCCCCAGTTAGTGGTGTAGGAGTGCAGAGGTTACCCATGTCTCCATGGGTGACAGAGAGATGGTGCCAAAGACTCACATGTCTACCAATACTAAGGAGGATAGGCTGTGGGTCTCCATCAATGGGCAGAGGGTGAAAGCTCTGAGAGACAGAGGAGGCAGCATGAGTACTGTTAGATGTTATATGGTGCCTCGGAGCATGTACTCCATAATGTTGTCCACAAGGTTGTTACAGCTGACAATCACAAGAGTCACAATCCAGTGACTCTGGTTCCCTTTGAATGAGGGGTTGGAGGTGCCTCCGGTTTCATAGGGGTTGCTGTTAGTCCGTCCATGCCTGTGGATTCTTTGCTTGGAAATGCCATAGCGATACCAAAGGGGATGATGGACGGAGCGTTAGAGCAAATCAAACACTCACCCCCAGTCAACTGATCTGGGTTTAATCCATCATAATTCTTTAGCTCACTCCACCACCCCAGTTCAGACATGGCCATATGCAAATCAGTCTGACCCTGTGCCTCATGGGAACAGTCCAGCCCGAACTGCCAAGCCATGTCTTCCCTGGACCGGTAACAAGCATCCTGGGACCGGTTTCGGGTTCAAAACCATAATCAGCCAGGCTATCTTGAATTCAGTGGCAAAGTGAGCAAGGGAACCATGTCTGGGCATACCCTGCCAACTTAGGGCGAACAAAGCGATACCAAAGGGGATGATGGACGGAGCGTTAGAGCAAATCAAACACTCACCCCAGTCAACTGATCTGGGTTTAATCCATCATCATTCTTTAGCTCACTCCACCACCCCAGTTCAGACATGGCCATATGCAAATCAGTCTGACCCTGTGCCTCATGGGAACAGTCAAGCCCGAACTGCCAAGCCATGTCTTCCCTGGACCGGAAACAAGCATCCTGGGACCGGTTTCGGGTTCAAAACCCTCATCAGCCAGGCTATCTTGAATCCAGTGGCAAAGTGAGCAAGGAACCCACGTCTGGGCATACCCTCCCAACTTAGGGCGAACAAAGCGATACCAAAGGGGATGATGGACAGAGCGTTAGAGCAAATCAAACACTCACCCCCAGTCAACTGATCTGGGTTTAATCCATCATCATTCTATAGCTCACTCCACCACCCCAGTTCAGACATGGTCATATGCAAATCAGTCTGACCCTGTGCCTCATGGGAACAGTCCAGCCCGAACTGCCAAGCCATGTCTTCCCTGGACCAGAAACAAGCATCCTGGGACCGGTTTCGGGTTCAAAACCCTCATCAGCCAGGCTATCTTGAATCCAGTGGCAAAGTGAGCAAGGAACCCACGTCTGGGCATACCCTGCCAACTTAGGGCGAACAAAGCGATACCAAAGGGGATGATGGACGGAGCGTTAGAGCAAATCAAACACTCACCCCCAGTCAACTGATCTGGGTTTAATCCATCATCATTCTTTAGCTCACTCCACCACCCCAGTTCAGACATGGCCATATGCAAATCAGTCTGACCCTGTGCCTCATGGGAACAGTCCAGCCCGAACTGCCAAGCCATGTCTTCCCTGGACCGGAAACAAGCATCCTGGGACCGGTTTCGGGTTCAAAACCCTCATCAGCCAGGCTATCTTGAATCCAGTGGCAAAGTGAGCAAGGGACCCACGTCTGGGTATTCCCTGCCAACTTAGGGCGAACAAAGCGATACCAAAGGGGATGATGGACGGAGCGTTAGAGCAAATCAAACACTTACCCCCAGTCAACTGTTTCTGGGTTTAATCCATCATCATTCTTTAGCTCACTCCACCACCCCAGTTCAGACATGGCCATATGCAAATCAGTCTGACCCTGTGCCTCATGGGAACAGTCCAGCCCAAACTGCCAAGCCATGTCTTCCCTGGACCGGAAACAAGCATCCTGGGACCAGTTTCGGGTTCAAAACCCTCATCAGCCAGGCTATCTTGAATCCAGTGGCAAAGTGAGCAAGGGACCCACGTCTGGGCATACCCTGCCAACTTAGGGCGAACAAAGCGATACCAAAGGGGATGATGGACGGAGCGCTAGAGCAAATCAAACACTCACCCCCAGTCAACTGATCTGGGTTTAATCCATCATCATTCTTTAGCTCACTCCACCACCCCAGTTCAGACATGGCCATATGCAAATCAGTCTGACCCTGTGCCTCATGGGAACAGTCCAGCCCGAACTGCCAAGCCATGTCTTCCCTGGACCGGAAGCAAGCATCCTGGGACCGGTTTCGGGTTCAAAACCCTCATCAACCAGGCTATCTTGAATCCAGTGGCAAGGTGAGCAAGGGACCCACGTCTGGGCATACCCTGCCAACTTAGGGCGAACAAAGCGATACCAAAGGGGATGATGGACGGAGCGTTAGAGCAAATAGAGCACATCATCTGGAAAGAGGTGGAGCTCTGGTCCCACTTGTTAGGGTTGTCAGAGTGGGTGTGCCTGACCACACGGTCCACGGCACCCCAAGAGTGAAGTCAAAAAGACCTAGGGCCTGGAAAATTGGCCACGGTATCTGCAGAAAAGAGAAAGTGCATGGGTGTGAGAAATCCGCCCCTAAGATTCTCATGGTACAGGAGGAGGCTGAACCTGAGGGGGATGTCCTGGAATCTACAGGGGAAAACATTGCTGCCCTGGGGGACTCACCCCAATAGGCCTGATGGCAAACTGAAGGAGGCTCATCCCAGGCAGAGTTCTGCAAAGCACAGAGGGAGCCTGCGGAGACAGGCCGAGGCCCAGGCAGCTGTCGACTCCTCTGGTGATTACCTAATCTATTGGGAGAAAGGTCTCCTGTACAGTGAGCCTTAGAATCCTGAGCCTGGAGTAGACCGTGTTGTGGTGGTCCCCCAGTGTTACAGTGCCTTCCTACTGGGGTTAACTCATGACATACACTTGTCAGTAATCTGGGGCAGGACAAAACATTTTCCACATTATTGGCCCCAGATGAGAATGACCTCAGATGCATTCTCCAGATCCTGTCCCACTTGCCAGGCCAGTGGGAGGCCAGGACAAAGCAGAACTTCCCCTGCTTTCATTCCCCAAAGTGGGAACACCCTTTAGAGAGGGTGGGTATAGATGATGTTTGACTCCTGGAACCCAAGACTGCGCTTGGCAACAGGTTCATCCTGATCTTGATGGACCATGCCACAGTGTACCTGGAGGCCATCCCTCTGAGTACAGTGACTTCGCTCATAAAGGCCAGGGCAGTGGTGGGGATATTTACCCAAATGGGTTTCCCCAGGAGGTTGTATCAGGCTGGGGTACCAACTTCATGCCCGCCTATATGAAGTTCATATGGGTTAACTGTTCGTTAACCTACAAGTTCCCCACACCATACCAATTCGAGACCAATGGGTTTGTTGAAAGGTTCAACAAGACACTGAAAGGCATGATTATAGGCCAATCACAACCTATGCGGTATGAGTTGGATGTCCTCTTGCCATGCCTACTTTTGGGAGGTGCCTGAGAAGGGGGTGGGGTTCAGTCCCTTTGAACTTCTGCTTTGGCTACCCTGTTTGTAGAACTCTCAGTCTAGTCAAGGGGGGATGGGAGCAAGCTCCCTAGAATCCCCCTCAGGAAGTAATGACCTACATTTTGGTATTCAGGTCGCAGATGAAGCCCTTCTGGAAAGAAGCCACTGGGAACTTGGAAGCCAGCCGGGAAGTTATGAAGCACTTGTCCAAAAAGAAGGCCATTCTGGTTGACTACCAACCTGGCCAAAAGGTGTGGGTTATGGAGCATGTGGAGGCCCAGGCCTTAAAGGACCTTGTGGACTGGGCCCCTTGTGGTAAAAGAGAGGAAGGGAAAGGTTACCTACTTAGTGGACCTCAAGATATCTAGGAATCCTTAAGGGTTCTGCATGAAAACCAACACAAACCCCACTTTGAGAGGAGCAAAGTAACCATGGTCCTGGTGACAGATGATGGTGTGGAGGAAGAGAGCAAGCCTCTCCCTCACCATCTTTCTTCCAAGGAGCAAGGAAGGTCAGTGGAATGAGTTGTCCTCTCCCCACCCTGACCCCAGAACAATAGAAGGACTGTTGCCACTCTCTTTGCTATGGCATTGTGATGAGGAGCTCCCATCCAATGTCTGTACGGAACAGGCCAAGAGAGGGAACCAGCGCAAATGAGGGAGGCATGTAAGCAAGGAACCTGTTAAAACAGCTCTGTGTGTTGTTATATCAATAACAACCATTTATAATTACCAATGCTAACTAATTTGTATGTATTACTATCAATTGTATGCACATTGGAAGAAAGAAAGAGTAAGAAAAAAGCTGTAGGGATCCAGGCTTATGCCGTATGCATCACATTCAGAAGTTTGAGGTGGGTTCAGAACTCCATGAGTTATTTTACCAGGATCATACCTTGTGACCCACAAGTTGCATGTGGATCACTGTAACAAAAGCATTAACACATTGAGGTATCTTACTTATAATTCAAATCAAAGACCTAAGTCACATGCAATACTTTTGAAAGGCATATTAGCTTGGAGGTTTCTTTTTTGAGGATTCAAACGTGTGGCCATAAATTAAAAATAGAACTCTGACTCCACAAGGTGCATTAAGCACCCATTTTTTACAGCGCTTATAAATGACACGCAGTATGAAGCTCTTCTATAAGAAAACACTAACCACTGACAGCAAGGTGATTTCTGACTTAAAATGCACCTTTCTGCGCAGTGATTATCACTGTACTTGGCAGGCTCTGTGGCCCTCTATTGCACAGCGCTGGGACAGGTGGGTGACATGTCATAACAGAGCCTGAGGAAAGTCGGGCCATGTGGGACTTAGGTTCCCTGAGACTAACGAGAAAGGCTTGACTTGTATTTCCTGAACGAAGGTGAAGAACAGTGTCCCGACCTGAGGTGGTGTCAAAAACAAATGCCACACAGTTCTGCATGTGGGAGAAAGTTCTGCTGCAGTGGACTGAAATAACCAAAAATAAACTGGCTGGGGGACGAGAAGACTGTCCTGATTTCTGAGCCAAGCACCACCACATAGCACACTGCCCTGCTGCTGTACATCGAGTCACTGAAGACTGAACTCAAAGTTAGGGTCCTGTGTGAATAACTTTAATTTAAAATCGCGCCCAGCTTCTGTGTGCCCTGGTTGCTTATCTCACTATCTCAAGGCTCCCGGCCTGAAGGTGGTGAATGAACCTGATCATTATACAGCCGACTAGAGCTGTCATGACCCGACTCTGAAAGTTTATTCTGGAGGTGTTCTATGCCATACACCCCCCCTGAAGATATGACCCTGCTCATGCCACAATTCATAGCAAAATATTAGACCAAGAGGCATCAAAACATGTAAGAGAGAGCTTTAACTTTTTTCATTCCTTGTCTTTTTCTGAGCGCACTGCTTCTGGCTTAGAGTTTTCACAGACATTATGTGAGAAAGTATCCAACTGTTTTTCCGATTATATCAAAACCATTTGCAATTCTTTTCCACAAATGTCTTCTTTGAAATCCATTTCAGCTAGATATTAACCTCTCATCTCCTCTCTCTTAGATTGTCTCTCTTTCTCCTTTACATGTCCAAGAGATAAATATATCAAACTCACGTCCTTTCTTACACTGAAACTGCACATTTTTCTCTTCTCAGTGAGTTTGCACTTCATTCTCCTCTCCGATCTTTTTGAATTAATGTATTCTTTTTCTTGTAGTTCTCTTTCAGAGCCTTGCCTCTGAGTCTGTGTTGCTTCTCCCCCTCTTTACCCCTGCTGACACATACCTTACTGTCAGTCATCCTGTGATCCAAAATAATGTCTGCCCTACACCTTTGGTACCCTTTTCTGTCAAGATTCTTGAGAAGACCATTTAAAGACAGATTTCCGCTTTCTAAGTAGTGAGACTGCCCTGGTCCCTGTTCTCAGTGACTTACAAATAGTGGTAGAAAAGTGTAAATTGTGTTCTTGGGTCTTCCTGGATGTGTCTGCAGCATATGACGTGGTCTCATACCATCTTCTATTAGACCAGCACTCGGAGGTAGAGATCCAAGGCAATGCTCTTGCTTGGATCCAGCAGTATCCTTCCCATCGGGCTCAAGCAGTACATCTGGCCCCCTTCCACTCAGAATATAAATGTCTATCACATAAAGGTTCCCTTAGCTTTTCTTTAAACCACCCACTCTTTAATCTTTATGCCCATCCCTAGCCCATCTCTATTGTTCCATTTGACTTAGGTTTATGTGCTACACTGATGACACACAGATTATTTTCTCACTGGATAACAATCCTGGTGATGCTAACCATTTTCAATACCGCTTGCTCACAGTGGATAAATGTATGAGCTGTAACACTCTCAAACTTAACACCAACAAAACTAATAATGTAATTGTCTCTGACTGTAACACTTCACAAGCATCCGTGTTTATCTTTGGCCTTTCCAGCAAGATTCTGCCACAGATCATCACCTTGTAGAGGGAACTTGTTTTCAATTTGGACTGGACCAGTCAATATCAGCATGCTTTCTATTTTTTAAGCTGTTGAGTACAATTCTGCCTCATGGATTTCCACAAGCCTACTGGCTACTTGTTCAACCACCTTGAGTACTGTAACTCTCTGCTCCTGGGCTCACAAGCCCTAATTCATATACGCCTTAAGCACTTTCCAAATGCCCTCCTTACTCGTGACCTTCCCCTTCGATCATCTTCTCTGATACTGAAATCATTACAGTGGATACAGTCGCCGAACAGATGATTTTTAAGTCACTTTCTATTGTCTTCAGAGCCTACCATCACCTGGGCCCTCTGTACCTTCTTTCCCATTCCCTCAGATCTTCGACAGCCTGTCTTCTTGTTCTCCACAGATTCCGTCATGTATGGGCTGGTGCTTGAGTCTTTTCCATCACTGCTGCAAACATGTCAACATTATTTACTCTGTACCCAGAACTGACTTCTGCCATTCTGTAAAAAAAAAAAAAACATGTTTTTCTCTGGAATCCTTGCTAAGCCTTTTTCCAGTCTTTCAGTGCTAGGACACCTTTCTGGGTTTTCTCCTGCTCCATACATATTTCACAAATCTCAAATCACACCTCTTCAACAGAATAAGTGTAGTTCAGAATACTACCTTCAACTAATAATACCTTTGTCCGTGGTGTTTTGAACATGAACACAAATTACATAGCAAGATAGTTCACATAGGGTAATAAGACTTTTTTCTTTTCTGGGTGAAGTAATTATTCTCAGTAATTCTCACTATCACTTATATATCTCAAAGCTGAAAAACAGGAATCAAATCTTTCTCAAAAGTTTAATCAAAACTGAATACCACATCAAATATGATCTCAATAGCTGACACCAGACTATTCACAAAAGTATATTTTAAGTAGTTGCTCACACACCACTACACAAAGGACAAGTTCCACAGTGGTCCTTCAATTAGTTCTTCGTTTTATTCTGTACTTCCGATCAGTAATTTTCCAGAAAACTCACTCATGTTTCATCACAGCTGGTGTAACCCTTTGACTTTATCATGGCTAGGGAAAAAATATACTGGTAATACTGGTCCTTTGCTTGATGCAATTACTGATTTTCATGTTTTAGAAATCTCCTTCACAAAAAAGTGCAAGGTATTTAAACTTCCCTTAGGGACACTGTACTGGGTACTTAAAATCGAGTCCTTTGGTGAAATTAGATATTCAGTACAAATGTCACAACAATTAGATTTACAAATGTTCTTAGAAGATGTCCTTTTCCAAACAGGATTTAAAACCAGCATGATAAATTCGGCTGTTGCTGCGGATTCCTGCTTGAAATTCAAATAATCATTAGCTGTCCACCACCTCAAGGGCACTAGCTTAAGAATGAACATATTACATAATTAATGCTCTGTCAGAGACAAATGACCTTCTTACTCACAGGCCACTTACCAGGGAAGCCATTGGCAATTGATTTAAGAGGTTTGACACTAACTGGCAGCCCAGCCTTAGCCACACAAATGTGTGCCCTGCCTTTAATAAAAAAACAATTACATATAAAAAGAACACTGCAGTGAATGTTTTTGGTGCCATATGATCCCAAGTGTATCATGAAATCTTCTTCCTTGGTAGAGATAGAAGAAGATTTGGTTGGGTGTGTTTCTCATTCATCACTCCCGAGCTGGACCTAAATAGCATGAGTAGAGGTGGAGGTGCACTGTCAGATTGATATTTTGAATTGCACAGGAGCAGAGCAATTTTACCCAAGCGCAGTCGTGCTCCAAGGGGGGAAAGGGGATGGGGAAGAGAAGAGACAGCCCAAACAGGGGTTCGCCTAGAAGGGTTCTTCTGTTTTTCTTATTGGCTCTTTCTCGTCATCTCCCTTCTGGGTATTTTGAAACTGTAAAAGAACTTTAAACATGTATTATCCTACTCTCTCTCTCACCCTTTTTGCTAGTCTCAATATCTCTTAGTCTAGTAATTATAACCTACCCTCACTGTATCAGGCTTTAGCTCCTCTTCTAACTTTATTTCAATTATTTCTTCTTCTAGAGTTGACTGTATGACAATTGTCACATTACTTCTTAACCATATTAATATTTATATATATATGTATACATGTGATAAATATTCTTTTCTTTTTCTCTTTTAGAGAGGTACTTGCGTGTCAGCCGATACTCCTATTGCAGCGTTGGATCGATTGATTGTCAGGTGAGTCTTCTATTCGTTTATTTTCCTTACTTTAATCTCTCTTGTAGGTATTTTCTTCCTCGACTCAAGATACTGATTGAACGGTTTAGCAAGATTGTTTATTAAGGGAAGAATGCTTATTTAATTAGAAACATGTATAATGTAGTGTTTCTCAGCATTATCTTTTCAGAGTATTCTTTTATAATAAAACTTAATGAAGAAGAAGCTGAGGCACTGCTCACTCATGAGGGCACTAACTCAGAGAGCGGAGTTTCGAGAATACACCAGTCTCAGATTTGATTACATGAGAGACTAGTGTTCAGACTCGTAACGGAGACGCTATTCCTTTCGGGAAGGTGTCTCAGAGAAACACGAGTCTCGGATAGGATTCGTGAGAGACTTGTTCTCCGACTCACAGTGAGGACACTATTCCTTCTGAGCCCTGAAGACTTGTGTTAAAACTGAACAGAGCTCACCAGAACAGATACCAAAGAAACTAAACGACGATATGTTGCTTTCTACCTTATCTGACTTACACGACGGAGATTCCAAAGTACGTTGCTTCTTTCTCTAGTCAGTCAAGTGAAGTGTGCATTTGTTAAGCTGCACGTGCTTCACATTCTATTCTTGTTTGCCGGTTGAAATAAACTAGAGCGCTTCAGAGAGACTCAAGCTGGCAGACATCTTGGATTTCCAACGCTGCCAGCTCAATTTCCAATTGTTAGCCTTTATGAAATGTAGTCCTCTTTTAACAGTTTTGCCCATAGAGACACTAGCCACAGAATGATAATTAGCAGGAATCCTCCTTAGGACCCTGACATGCACTTAGAGAGCCTAGTGAAGGATATTTGTATAAGCCTGTCATCTGATATTTTAGGAAACATAAGAATAGTGCTCCATACTTTTTGTCATAAAATGCAGGAAGTACTGCAAAAGTTATATGGAGACAGCATGAACATTTTTCTTTAATAGTCTTAGGTCACATTTCCGATCAGTAGTGAGCTTCCATTGTAAAGTAAAGATCCTACCTCCTAAAAGCCAGGATGCTGCTCTAGTAGAGAAAAACAGAAGGAACTGGCATGAAAGAACACTTGATCCCATTGGAAGAGGCCTGTAGAATAATCGTATTACGCTTTCCATTGAATCCCTGCTTATAAGGGCTAGTTTCGCGTCCAGGCGAGCTGGCCCCACAAAGGCAAACATGGTCCCAGGACATATCTATTGGTACATACTTCTGTGAAATACTTTTCCTAGTACTGGAAAAAAAAGGAGAACCCCATGGAATAGAGGACGCTTGGCTGCCCTGAAAATAAAATAGCTGAGCCAACAGAAACTGGAAGTGTGATATTGAAAAGCCTTTCTCCCCCTGAAACTTGTGTCATCCAAGGAACAGTCCCTAGGAGGAGGGCTCATTTGAAGCATCAGAAGGTGAGTCATAGAAATTTTGCTATATGTTGACATGCGCTTTTAAAGCCTATTGATATGGCAAGAGAAGAAAAGCTTAGACAATTCATTGTAGGGGTTGGAGAGTTCCCTTTTAGCACTAAAAAGAAATGCACTGCTGCTAGCTAAGGGGAAGTTTTGAAAAAGGTTTGCTTAAATTTTTATAACTCAAAAATTATAAATTCATTGTATTAATATCCTATGATACTCATTACATGTTTATTTACTTCCAGTGCTATTTTATTAACTCAGTGTTTTCTTTTTTACAACATTTTTTGGGGGCTTATTGTGTTTATTGTGTTTATTTCTTAACTTATTCTTAGTATTGCTGTTTCTATATCACCTGCACTTACACTGATGGAGCAAGGAACCGACGTATCACCTTCCCTGTGTCTGACTTCCTTTCAAGGGGGTGCATGTTCTTCCTGCCACCTCCCCCACTTAGGGACCTTGACTTTGACCCCCTTTGTGGTGACAGTATACACCACTTTCTCCCTCTCCTGGACTTCTCGGCTTTCTCCGCCACCCCTTTGGCTGTGTCCTGGCTGCTGGCGCTGTCCCCCCCTCCATGTAATCCCAGCAGGGGGCGAGTGGGCCATGCTGGAGGCAAAGCTGATCTGGACGGCGTGCATGCACTCACCTTTTCGCACCCCTCGTTTGTTTTGGTGCAGCACTTGCCCAGTTCTTTCTGGGCCACCATGGGCCGCGACAAACCTTCCACCTCCCAATTGCAGGCCAAAATTGATCCTTACAAGTCCCTCACTACGACTTCCCAGGGATCCTCGACTATTGCACCTGTCCTGCATCTAAACCCTGACAATACTGATGCCATCCATCAGCCAATCCAAGCCTCCCAATCCAGCTTAGAAACCAAAACCGGAGAGGTGAGAGTAGAGGTCTCCTTCCTGTGCCAGGACCTCAGGGGAGTGGCGGACAGAGTTATGGAGGTCGAGGGCCGAGTGTCAGAACTGGTGACACTGTCCAGGAACTCAAGTCGATAGTCCACTGCCTTTTGATGATGTCTGTGGTGCTGGAGGATTATGTATTGTTGCATATTTTTTCGACCTGATACATCCTTTTCTATAAAAGGCACACGTCGAAGGGGTTCAACAGGTGGTAAATGACTTTGTTCAGTAGGGTTATGTACAATGAATTGGAAATTTTCAATTGGTAATCCTACAATGCATATCTGTTGCAGAAGTCGTAGTAGATGCCGTACCAATTTTCCTGTGATTGATTATTCTGCATTTCTGCTCTTTGGAGACTTTTTGGTTCTCTCGTAGGACATCATGATTTCTCAATTGCTTCAGACCTACATTTGCGAATTTACAACTAATGTTGTTGAGTCATAGTGATAACAAGAACACTATATAATGAAAACAGAAAATATAATATAATAGAGATGTAACAGTTATTTTGGAGATTGTATAAATAAAACTAAATATGAACATCCCTTCCCACAGACACCACGAAAAAACTGTTTACCTATGTAAGCTCCACAATGTGCAGGTTCTGCAGAGACATCCAGAACTAAATCAAGCATTTGGTACAATTCTGAGTGCAGAACAAGCCAAAATGTATTGCGCTAACCACTTCAAATCTATTTATCATTTAAATAATCATACTAACAACATCTTACACTATGTCTCATAAGAGACCAAGGAAGATCTTCAACTTTCATGCCTTCCAATTGGAACTCTCAGTGATGTGATCACTGAATCTATTGATTCTGATCAATAAATTGCATCACTTTGACTATTTACAAAGGAATTTTTTTATAAAGTATGCTCCCCCAGCAACAACACCATCAAGCTAAATTTAACATAATTCTACAGAAAAAGGGAACTAGGAAGCGTTAAAAAAATAAGGTGGGAATACGAGAAAGAGAAAAGCGAAGTTTAGTGAAAGTACTGAATCGACAAAGCAAGCATCAAATAGGCCTAAAATGTTCACTATTTCCAACATATTGTGAATGCTACTTATCTCACCAAATAACTTTCAACTTATCTTAGATTTGCACTAAATGTTCTCAGGAAATCTGCAAATCTAATAAAGAACACCTAGACAAAAAACAATGATTTTGGGACCCCCTTTCTAACATTGTACTGTCAATCAGTTCTAATTCTGTTCATTCTGGTAACACAACAAAATCTCGTCTAAGTGAATCTGCTTTTTAATAAAAGAAGCCAATTAAATAATCTAAAACTGACGGCATCGCTGCACATTGCTAAGTATATTCCCCTAGCTTTTTCTACAGCCATAATAACCAGAACAGTCATTAATGAACCAACTTGAAATGGAGAATTTCACAATAAATTAAAAACATGTTACCTATATAAAACCGTTCACAAGAAGCAAGGTCACAACGACAAATTACATTCCTAAATTAAGGAGATGATTTCTGCTTTAACCTCAGTAATCACTGAGATCTCATTTATCCTTGATCAATACAACTGCGTCTCAGTTAGGCATACAGGTTGTCCACATGGGAGAAGCACCAGATCTGTGTTAATTGAAGTCTGGGACACCCTCAAGAACACTGCAAACTCCAGTTTGACCTCTCAGTGGCTTTTGACACTGTGGGCTATCAACTACAACTCCAGCAACTAAACAAGATAGAAGTACAGGGCAGATCACTTAATGTCAGATACAGGACACCCATTGCAACTCTGTCTCCAGTTCTTTAATCGCCATTCTCACAAAAGGTTTCCCGCCAAGGCTCAATGATTGTCCATCTTTTCTTCAATATATACTTGTCTGCATTGCCTGAACTTGTAAAAATGTTTATGCTTATCTGGTAGAACCATGCCAGCGATAAACAGAATATTCTAAACCTGGAACCCTATTAGACCTGGAGACATCTAGAATCTTTAAATGTCTGCAGGCAGTAGACAAGTGGATGATACAAAATCACTTGGAACTCATCCCTTCAAAAGCGGAGATCCTCAACACTGCATTATGGAAAACATGCGAATTTTTAATGGATTGGCTTGGGGAGGCAGGATATCCCTTAACACACCATCAAAAGTAAAACATGTGGATATATTTATGGACTCCGAGGTAATCTGAAATCAGGTCAACAATGTGACAAAAAGTGTTTTCAATATTATCTGAACATTTTTTTATTCACTTGGTCTGCCACATGAAGTATAGACCTCAACAGCTCTAATGCTGTCATGCTTTGATTATTCCAATGTACTTTACATTGGGTTAATGGAATGTTTAATTAATAATAGTCAACACATACTAAATGCTGATGCCAAACAAGTTCCTA
The DNA here is from genome assembly GCA_963921515.1 of Calotriton arnoldi. Lineage (NCBI taxonomy): Eukaryota > Metazoa > Chordata > Amphibia > Caudata > Salamandridae > Calotriton > Calotriton arnoldi. The sequence goes on from CAWUFW010000184.1 coordinate 523,529, forward strand.
GCTTGAACAATGCAACCGTATAACGCCGGCCCTTAAGGCCTTCCACTGGCCACCTGTTCTAGGATGAATATCTTTTAAAGCTCTCTGCATCTCTGCATTTCCTACCAAGCAATCCATGGTGCTGGACCACATTTTCAATTAATCAAATTTAGGACCTGCACTAAAAAAGGTACCTTGGATCAAGAAAGTCATTCCTCTTGATCATTCCCCCTTTCGGAGGAACCCTCATAGAAGTAATAGTAAACTTAGGATAATAAGGATGAACAGCAACCACCTAATTTAGAAAAAAAATATCAACTTGCCTTTTTCCCTTAAGCATGAATCAACAAGCCATAAGTCTATAATATGTCCGGTTGTTATTTTGCATGTGCTGATCCTATGACCAGTGCTGAGAAGGCCACAATTTCTGGCAGCTTAGATGCGTCCTGTGGGTCTGGGCTCGGCCGTTCTCATAAGACACATTAAAGTGCCGCCTTGATGGCTTTCCAGTGCCGCAGTAGGATAGGCCTCCAGGTCTTGATAGTAGAGGTGGCTTTTTCTTTTATGTCACTGGATGCAATCTATAGAGTATCCATTTTGTGGATTGCAGCAGTGCCTACCAAGCAGCTATTTCCATTTATGAGGGTCACATGGAAAAATGGTAATTTCATGCATGCATTAATCACCCTCAAACCTCAGACATCTCACCCAAAAGATCACATATAGGCCAACCTACAATCATGAACCTTTCAATCACGCACCTGAAGGGTACCTAAAGGGCAGCCAGGGTCTGAAAAACAAATAAGAGCGGTCTATGACCTCAGCAGGTGTGTGAAGCGCTATACAAACGATAGACACGAAGTAGCTACTGACTTGACAATCCATAAAGGGTTAGGAAAATGCCATAAAAATACCAATACAGAGCAACTCAGACGTATGTCTAGTGCACGTTTTCTTCCCCAGCACACATCTTTTTGATGTTGATTGTTCAAATAACAAATGCGTTTTCTTCAATTATTCTAGTGGTAGCTATGAACACAATAAAAGTCCATGCTTTTGAGAGTCACAATATTGGATAAACAGCATATATGGTAAACATGCTTTGCTCCAAATATTCTTCAGTCCAGAGGTTGTCTGAGGTGAATATATCATTTTCTTAAAATGCAGGTAAAAAGAGATCGAAACAGTTATTCATACCCAAGGTAGAACTTTGTTCGATTTATATTCTACTGATGACGTCGGTGATGCAGGAGGTTTTATTTGGCTCCACTACACAGATGTTCCCTGCACTGCTCACCAGTTTTTTTCTAACAGCTTTTAAAGATATCATTTTCTGACTTTATATTTAATTAAAGTTAACTTTTCAGTTTGAGAATAGTGAGTCAGTGTTCATTCACACAATCGAATTGGTATAATCCATTTCCTTCAAACATCTCCAGACTTTCCTTAATTATCATAGTAATAAATATTAATCAATGTGTGTGAAGAGAGTTCCATTCTGTATTCGAATGCAGTGTTTTCACTCTGTTCAGCGGATTAGCTCCCTCTGGTCTCTGAAATCAAGAGCTGGTGTAACTGTGCAGCATACACAGCCTCTAGCATAGTACCTTCGGCTCTTTGTAACTTGTTAAAGCAATTTACCATGTCAGGAACACCATCACCAGTGAAGAGCATCATTCCTAAACAGCCCGCATTTGCTCCACGGTCTGTTGCTTAAATTGTTTTCAAATCTGTTTTACCAACTATTGATAGATCTCACGATTGTCTTTCCAAATCCAGATTAAAGTTTTATCCCGCACAAAAGGATTTCTAACGCGTCCCACTACTAGTAATGAACAAGTTGACAATAATGTATCTCCAAAAACACGACATATTACAGAGAAAATTCTTTCTGGTTTGCTGGTTTGGGTGACGAACACTTTTGCAACATGATGTTCTAGTTTTCTTCTGGCCCACGCAATTTCTCTTCAATATTCTTTTGATACCTTGTAGTGAAAACATCTTTACATGCGCGCTTGGTGTGTGTAATGAGCTGAACTAATCTGCCATGCCAGGCTTGATCTGTAATGGGCTGAGCTTCAGGGTAAGGAGTTATCTGTTTTGTAAAAATGCTCAGGTTTTTATGCAGGTTAAAGAAATGTCCCTTAGTGTTTTTTCTTCTTGCCTTTAGATGTAAACAGATGTGAAAAGATTTTGACTTACCTAAACTAAAATGCCCAGATCTTGTCTTGTTGTAGTAGGCGATAGAGGATGGTAGCAGTTTTAGTTGAATTTGCGTTAGTTATTTCTTCTTGAAATTGAATGGATATGCTTCTGTTTCTGCTAACTAGAAGCGGTTGGTTTCTTTTAGGTGCTCCAGGGTGTGGGTGGTCAGTCACTTGGGTTAATTTTTGATTTTGTTATCATATACATTGTGGTGGAAGGAGTTTTGTCCTTTTTTGCATTACCCATAATAATATCTGTTAAACCTGGCATCCTTGGCGTGGGTTTCCCCTGTATTTTTGCCTTTGCCTCCTGTATTTTGCTGTGTGTTGGACTTCGTTTTTGCTGCTCTAGATGCTTTAGGCACTTTGCCACTGCTGTTCAGTGTCAAAGTGCAAGTGCTCCCTCTGTAAATTGTTGTCATGGATTAGTGTTTCTATAATTGGCTTATTTGGTTTACTATTAAGTGCCTAGTACAGTCCACTGTGTGTGCCCAGGGCCTGTAAACCAAATGCTGCTAGTGGGCTTGCAGGACTGATTGTGCCACCCACATGAGCAGCCTGTAAATGTAACTAAGACCTGCCATTGCAGTGTCTGTGCGCGGTTTGGTACAGCCATGTCGACATGGCAAGTGCATCCACTTGCCAAGCCCTAAACCTTCTCTTTTCTTATATGTGAGTCAACACTAAGGTAGTCTCAAGGTACTGCTGTGGGCGGGGCGCAGTGTAAGTGAAAGGTAGGACATGTCCTGATGTGTGTGACATGTCCTGATAGTGAGATACTGCCAAATTCATTTTTCACTATTGAAAGGCTATCTGTCCTGAAAGAATGGGGAAGTTACTTATAACATCTTATACGTCTAACTGGCCCTGGGAACAAGATAGGAAAATGGAGTTTAGCATGCCTTAAATCAGGATCTAAAGATGCATCTTTTAGTAAGGATGATTTTTACATTCTGGGTTTGAAAATACCACTATTAGAAAGTGGGTGTTTTCTTGCTTAGCCATCCAGTGTGCCTCTGCTAGGTTTGTGTATTGACTGTCTGGCTGTGGAGTGACAGGGGCTGGGGATGTGCTTTCTGTTCAGACAGCCATGTAGGAGGGGGTGAGGTGTGTCCTGCTTTACCAGGGTGAGTCAGGGCTGGGCTGAATAGACCTGGGCTGCATTCAGAGTAGGGGGAGGAGCTCTCTTTCACACCTGAATGGGCCTGGTCTGCCTTAGACAATGCTGTCTCCACCTCCTGCCAGGAAGCTCCACCAGAGAGGACAGAACTGGTTCTGGCTGGGCAAAGACACTCTCTGACTCCAGAGAACAAAGGATTTTGTACTATAAAAAGTGGGGCCCAGACCCCAGACTTTTAGATTACTTCTGGGATTCAAGAGGAACCTTGGCCAAGGAGAAGAGCTGGAGAAACTGAGGAGAAGTACTGCCCCTTTGCTGTGTGCTGTCTGGGGTTGGCCTGCAGTGGCTGTTTCTGCCAAGGAAAGGACAAGGACTTTGCTGTGTGCTGTGTCCCCTGCTTGTGGAAGATCTCCAACAGCTTGAAGTAGAGCTTGCCTCAGGTTCTGAAGTCTCAGGGACCCAAAGACTTCACCCCCAGTCCCCCCTGAACTCCTTTGCTGGGAGTTTTGACCTGCCAAGAGGTGCCTGCCAGTGTTCTGGGCCTCTGGAGGCTGTTTCTGGGGCTGGGACCTGCAGAAGATTAAAGGACAGTGAGAATCGATGTATCGCCTGGTTCCAACCCATCGCTGCAGTCGAAGAATCGACGCAACGCCGGCCCGCGGCTTAAGTGTCTGCCATGCGACGCGTCCTGTGCATTGATCTCTGACGTCCAATATCACCGTACCGACTCTGACGCAGGCCTTGCTGTATAAGAACCGACGCATCGAGGGAACGCGGCTGGAACCGTCGCAGCGCATCCCGGATCTTCATGCATAGCATTGTCCCAGATCATCACACATTGTATCAAGGCGCCAGGTCTGTTACATTGCTGGGGGACTCAGTAAGAAACCGACGCATCACCTCAGCATGCAGTAAGAAACCTACACATCACCTCCTCTCCAGTAAGGAACCGACGCACCACCTCCCCTGCGCAGCAGTAAAGAACTGAAGCATCACCTCCCCCGGAGCAAGGAACCGACGTGTCACCTTCCCTGTGTGTGAGGAACTGACGCATCACCTTCCCTGTGACTCTTTTTGCTTGTGGTTTTGACGCATCCAAGGTCCTTTGTGTTGAAAGTGTCGCATCCACCATTTTCTATGGACATAACTGTTTTTACCTTTTAAAAGTCATATTTTGATTACTGTATGTGGATTTTTGTTGTTTTGGTCTTGTTTGGTTTAGATAAAGATCACTTATTTTTCTAAACTGGTGTGTTGTAGTGTTTTCACTGTATTACTGTATGTGTGCACAAATGCTTTACACACTGCCTCTGAGATAAGCCTGTCTGCTTGTGCCAAGCTACCAAGGGGGTGAGCAAGGGTTATTTTAGAAGTGTATCCTCCTTACCCTGACTAGGAAGAAGGGTCCCTACTTGGACAAAGGTGCAAACTATTGCCAACTAGAGACCCCCATTTCTAACATTGGCGGGCAGCGGTGATGATCTGGACTTGCATTTGTGCCTTACATACAGTGATTGGTGTACACTACTAGTAAAGTACAGACCTTTACGCAACCAAATACTATTGGTGAACTTTTCTTTTTGGATATTCTGCAACTTGAGAACTGCCAATTGTTTCATCTGACAAAGCCAGCATCTATTGCATCTTTTGACATTGAATTTGAAGAGGATAGTGTGGGAACCTACACTGTGCCTCAACTAAAAGCCATCTGCAAGAAATTTAAAATCTCTTTGAGAGGTCTCACCAGAAAGGATGTCTTCAAGAGGTCTGTCTTCAGAGGAGCTGGAGAACAGAGAGAGAAATAGGGTGCATGAGTGGGAGCTTGTTAAGCTCAGGGTGGGGAAGGAGGATAAGGAATTGGAGTTGGAAATGCAGAAATTGGCTCTAGAAGAAAAGAGGATGCTCTTAGAGCATAAAAGAGGTTTAAAGGAGCTGGACATAAAGGCCAAGAGTACAGAGTCCAGTTCCAATGGTGGCAGCTTGTTGCCAGTGCCTGGAGAAGGGAGGGTATACATCCCCAAGGAAGTGATTAAGGATTTTGTGAAGAGTGAGGACATTGTACAGTGGTTTAAGGCATATGAGTTAGCAATGAGGTTCCACAGAATCCCTGAAAGAGACTGGGGAGCGGAGTTGTGGGGCTGCTTATTAACAGAAGGGAGAGAAACTTTGCTAGCCTTACCCAGCGAAGATCAGATGTCTTATGCCCTATGAAGGAAGCCTTGATCAGAAGGCATGGTTTGATCCCAGAACTATATAGGCAGAAGTTGAGGGCCTGTAAAAAGATTGAGTCAAGCACTTGTGTCGGGTATGTTTCCTATTTTTACAGAGCACTGGATGGTTGAGTGAAGGGTAGCCAGGTAAATGAGCTCTAAGATTTGGTTGCATGGGAGCACTTGTCTGGTAGTTGTTTTCCAGAGCTACGCCAGCATTTGATTGATAGTAAGCTGACTGACCCCAGGAAGCTTGCTGCGGAGGCGGACCGCTGGTTCAGTACCAGAGTCCACAAAGGTCATGTGGGAGACTCCACCAAAGGTGGGCAGGGTCCCCAGCAGAAAGGTGGGGGGGACAAGGGTAAACAAAAGGAGTTCCAAAAAGGGCCCCAAAGTACTTCCCAAGGGAAAGGTTCCTAGCCCCACAGTAAGAAGAAACACTGGGTCCCTACAAGTAAGCCTACCCAGAAGGGCCCCGCGCATGTTATTCTTGTGGTCAGGTGGGGCACTTCATAGGAGATCTTAAGTGTCCTAAAAAGACTACCCCTGCACCCACAGGTGCACCAACCCTGGAGTTGGCTAGTGTAGTCTTGGGGAAGGAGTTGGGTTCCCAGGAGGGATGGGAGCCCGCATAATTGACCCTGGTCTCACTAGGAGACAGTGAGATGGTCCCAAGGATCCACCTGCTCGCTAACACTAAGAAATACGGGCTGTGGGTGACCTTAAATGGCCATAGGGTGCATGCTCTGAGAGGCACTGGAGCCAGTGTAACAGCTGTCAGTTGTTGGCTAATGTCTGAAGAGCAGGTGGTCTCCAACGTTACTCAGTAGTTGCAGCTGACAACTCAGAGTGCCTCTGCAAAGTGGCACAGGTTCCCTTTGAGTGAGGGGGGGTCTCAGGTACCTTGAAAGTAGTTGTGAGGCCAGCCATGCCTGTTGACTGTCTGCTAGGCAATGATCTGGAGAATTCCCCTTGGGAGAAGGTGGAACGTTAAGTCTCTAAACAATTTCCACTCAGAGGATAAGGATCTACACAAAAGAGACCACCTCCTTGAGGCTTTCTCCCTGATGGACTGTGATTCCCTGCATACTATCTCGGCACTTGTAAAGAGCGGGTTGCCGACAGACCCAGCTCCACTCCATATATTGTGTCAAATGTCCGAAATAATCTCTCCGGTCATTCTTGACCTTATCAATGCCTCTCTCTCCTCGGGAGTGGTCCCACCCCTTTGGAAAAGAGCGATGGTAAAGCCTCCCCTGAAAAAGCCTAGCCTTGATCCGAATATACTGGGTAACTTTCGCCCTATTTCTCTCCTTCCAGGGATTAGTAAATTAGCTGAGAAATATGTCAACGCTGAACTCTCAACGTTTCTTGAGTCGCACAATCTCCTTCATCCCTCTCAAACGGGCTTTCGCCCGCGCCAAGGAACTGAAACGGCGTTACTGGCAGTTGTTGAAGAATCTAAAAAGATTCTCGATGCTGGAGGTTCAACAGCAATTATCCTCTTGGACCTTAGCGCTGCCTTTGACACGGTCAACCACCAAATTCTGATCCATCGACTCAGAGGTTTGGGGGTGACTGGGGTAGCGCTAACATGGTTGCAATCATGCCTGGACGAGAGATCCTTCCAGGTATTTGAGGGTGATGTTTCCTCAAAACCTCTGCCTCTCCAATGTGGAGTCCTGCAGGGGTCATCCTTGAGTCCATCTCTTTTTAATGTCTATATGACTCCACTTGCAGAGATTGTGCTCCCATTTGGGGTTCATATAGTGACTTACGCTGACAACACCCAACTGGTCGTAGCACTAAACCACGCTGACAAGGCCTCTATTAGCCTTTGTCGCTGCCTAGAAGAGGTAGTCAAATGGATGCATCAATCATACCTTAAGCTAAATGGTGACAAGACCGAGTTGATGCTCCTTGGTAACCCATCCCTCTTCAGGGTTGACGCTCTTTGGCCAGACTGTATGGGCCCTGTCCCTGTCCCTAAGACCCAGATGAAGAGTCTAGGCTTCTGGCTGGACCAGGATCTTAGTTTCATGGTCCAAGCTCGGAAGGTTGCGGCTTCCTGTTTTGGCATCCTAAGGATGCTTCTGATCCTCACTCCATCACTCCACAAAGTGCTCCCTCTTCTCCCTTTTCGGGCAAGAAGGCTTATGGTACAGGCACTTATTCTTTCCCGCCTGGACTACGGGAATGCCCTTTACCTCGGAGCTCCGGTTGCGACCCTCACAAAACTCCAAATGGTGCAAACCTGCGTTGCAAGGATGCTGATGGGGATTTCGAGCCGGCAATCCGCAAAGCTCGCCTTGAAGTCGCTCCACTGGCTTCCTGTTCGGGAGAGAGTCAGCTTTAAAGCCATGTGCATTGCCCATAAGATGCTAACCGGGAATGGCCCCACGATCAACCACTCGATGGTCCAGCCTTATGTGGCAAATAGACGGCTGCACTCTGACGACTTACATTTGGCGGCTGTTCCCAAGATTAAGAGGGCCAGGAGTGGTGGACGCCTATTCGCCTACAACACTGCTAAGATGTGGAATACTCTTCCCCTCTGCCTACGGAGGGAAACTAACCATCTAGCCTTCCAGAAATCATTGAAGACCTGGCTCTTCCCTTAAGTGTGCTGTGCTGTCCCTCTCTGCTTCTGTCTTAGCGCTGGGATGCCCCAGGGTAGCCATGTGCTCAATAAATGCTGCTTCATTCATTCATGCTTCATGTTGGGTCTGCCTGAGTGGGCGTGTGTAACCACTTGGTCTATGGCAGCTGGTAAGGACAATCAAGAGGACCTGGAGCCTGGAAGAATGGCCCAGGTGCCTGCCAAAAAGAAAGGAGGCACGGAGCGTGGGAAACCGGCCCCCAAAGTTACCACGGTCCAGGAGGAGGCAGATCTTGAGAGGGATGCCCTGGAGCCTACAGGGGAGCAAGTAGCCGAACTGGGGGACCTGCCTGATCTGACACATTGGCAGCAGGAAGGGGCCCCTCCAGGGACTGATTCTGCAAGGAGCAGCAGGAATGCCTCTCTCTTGTTCGTTTGTGGCAGCAGGCTGAAAGCCAGGCAGCAGGTGATAAGTCTGGGTCAAATTGGATTTACTGGGAGAATGGTCTCCTGATTAATGAGCCTAAGGCTGCTGAGCCTGGGTCAGCCCATGTGCTGGTGGCACCCCAGCGCTTCAGAGCCTTCCTACTGGGTCTGGCTCATGATGTGCCTTTGGCAGGGCATTTGGGGCAGGACAAGACCTTTGAAAGGCTTGTCACCCACTTTCACTGGGCCCGAATGCGCAAGGATTCTGAAACTCACTGCAGGAGTTGCCAGACTTGCTAGACAAATGGTAAGAGTGGGAGAAAGTGCAAAGCTACTCTCCAACCTTTCCCTGTTGTCAGCACCCCCTTTGAACGGGTGGGCATTGACATTGTGGAGCCTCTGGACCCCAAGACAGCCATGGGCAACAGGTTCATCCTGGTTTTAGTGGACCATGCCACCCGGTACCCCCAAGCCATCCCTCTCCGGACAGTGACGGCCCCCATGGTGGATTGGTTGTTAATGGGGATCTTCTCCCGTGTGGGATTCCCCAGAGAGGTGGTGTCTGACCAGGGTATCAACTTCATATCCAGATATATGAAGTCCCTGTGGCAGGAGTGCGGTGTTACTTACAAGTTCAACACTCCTTACCACCTGCACAGTAACGGGCTGGTTGAGAATTTCAACCGGACCCTGAAGGGCATGAATATGGGTCTTGGTGAACCCATGAGGCGTAAGTGGGACATCGTCTTGCCATGCCTGTTGTTTGCTTACAGGGAGGTACCGCAGAAGCCCTTAGGGTTCAGTCCCTTTGAACTCCTGGATGGGCATCCTGTAAGAGGACATCTGAGTCTGGTCAAAGAAGGCTGGAAGAAATCTCCCAGTAAACCTCCCCAGGATGTATATAGCTACATGTTGGCCTTCAGGAACCAGACTAAGCGCTTCAGACAACTCGCTCAGGTGAATCTGGAAGCCAGCCAGGAAGAGATGAAATGGTGGTATGATCAGAATGCCACTCTGATCGAGTTTCAGCCTGGCCAGAAAGTGTGGGTCATGGCCCCAGTGGAGACTTTTGCGCTCCAAGACAAGTGGACTGGGCCATTTGAGGTGGTGGAGTGCAAGAGTAAAGTCACCTATTTAGTTGACTTGCAGTCTCCAAGGAACCCTTTGCGGGTCCTACATGTGAACACCCTCAAGCCCACTTGGAGAAGCCCGAAGTGGGCATGCTACTAGCGACAGATGATGGAATGGAAGAGGAGACTGAGCCTCTCCCTGACCTCCTGTCTGCTAAGGAGCACAATAGGTCAGTGGATGGTGTAAACCTCTCCCCCTCCCTGACTCCTGAACAGCAAAGTGACAGCCGCCAACTGTTGGGACAGTTTGCTGCTCTGTTCTCCCGGACCCCTGGTGTCACTCAGTGGTGTGTCCATGATGTGGACACTGGGGACAGTTCTCCTGTAAAACACACAATTTACCAGTTAACTGACAGGGTCAAAGCTAGCATCAAGGACGAAGTCTCCCAGATGGCTCTAGGTGTGATTGAGCCCTCCAACAGCCCTTGGTCCAGCCCAGTGGTCTTGGTCCCAAAGGTTGCAGCACCCGGTGCCACACCAGAACTCTGGTTCTGTGTGGACTACCAAGGGCTCAATTCAGTCACGAGGACTGACGCGCACCCCATCCCCGGAGCTGATGAGCTCATAGACCAGTTGGGAGCTGACAAGTACCTCAGTACGTTTGACCTAATGTCTGGGTACTGGCAGATTGCCTTAACTGATGAGGCAAAGGAGAGGTCTGCCTTTTCAACACCAGAGGGGCACTACCAGTTCCAGGTGATGCCCTTTGGGTTGAAGAATGCCCCTGCCACCTTTCAGAGGTTGGTCAATCAGGTGTGGCCGGGCAGGAGGATTTCAGTTCCGCCTACCTGGATGACATCGCAGTGTTCAGTGCCACTTGGTAGGAACATCTGCGCCACCTCTGGGAAGTGTTGAAGGCTCTGCAGAGGGCAGGCCTCACAATCAAGGCCAGTAAGTGCCAGATCGGGCAGGGATCGGTGGTGTACTTGGGACACCAGGTAGGGAGCAGCCAGGTGGCACCCTTACAGCCAAAGATTGATACCATTCTGTCCTGGGAACCCCCAAGGCCCAGACAGAGGTGAGGGCCTTCTTAGGCCTCACCGGGTATTAATGGAGGTTTGTCAAGGTATATGGTGCCATTGTTGCCCCCTTGACAGAGCTGACTTCCAGGAAGCAGCCCAGAAAGGTGAACTGGACTGACGCTTGTCAGAAAGATTTTGATGCCCTGAAATATGCCATGTGCACGGCGCCCGTGCTCAAGGCACCCAACTTCTCACAGGAATTCATGGTGAGCGTGAAGCTTTTGCTGTGGTCTGGGCACTGAAGAAGCTGAGGCCCTACTTGTTTGGGACTTGTTTGGGACTCACTTCCAGATTCAGACCGACCACAGGCCCCTCAGATGGTTGATGCAGATGAGGGGTGAGAACCCAAAGTTGTTGAGGTGGTCCATTTCCCTACAGGGGATGGACTTAACGGTGGAACACCGCCCTGGTACAGAACCCGCCAATGCTGATGGTCTGTTCAGATTTTTCCACCTTAGTGAAGAGAACTCCCAAGAGGGTGGGTAGTTCTCCCCACATTTCAGCTGGAGGGGACAGGTGTTAGACCTGGCATCCTTGGCGTGGGTTTCCCCTGTATTTTTGCCTTTGCCTTCTGCATTTAACTGTGTGTTGGACTTCGTTTTTGTTGCTCTAGATGCTTTGGGGCACTTTGCCACTGCTGTTCAGTGCCAAAGTGCAAGTGCTCCCTCTGTATATTGTTGTCATGGATTAGTGTTTCCATAATTGGCTTATTTGGTTTACTATTAAGTCCCTAGTACAGTGCAATGTGTGTGCCCAGGGCCTGTAAACCAAATGCTGCTAGTGGGTTTGCAGCACTGATTGTGCCACCCACATGAGTAGCTTGTAAATGTAACTCAGACCTGCCCCTGCAGTGTCTGTGCGCAGTTTGGTACTGCCATGTCGACCTTGCAAGTGCATCCAATTGCCAGGCCCTAACCTTCCCTTTTCCTACATGTGAGTTACCCCTAAGGTAGGCCCAAGGTACCCCTGTGGGCAGGGTTAAGTGTATGTGAAAGGTAGGACATGTCCTGATGTGTGTGACATGTCCTGATAGTGAGATACTGCCAAATTCGTTTTTCACTATTGAAAGGCTATTTGTTCCATAGGATAGAATGGGGAAGTTACTTATAACATCTTATAAGTCTAACTGGCCCTGGGAACAAGTTAGGAAAATGTAGTTTAGTATGCCTGAACTTAGAATCTAAAGATGCATCTTTTAGTAAGGATGATTTTTACATTCTGGGTTTGAAATTACCACTTTTAGAAAGTGGGTATTTTCTTGCTTAGCCATCCAGTGTGTCTCTGCTAGGCTTGTGTATTGACTGTCTGGTTGTGGAGTCACAGGGGCTGGGGATGTGCATTCTGTTCAGACAGCCACGTGGGAGGGGGTGAGGTGTGTCCTGCCTTTCCAGGGTGAGACAGGGCCGGGCTGATTAGACCTAGGCTGCATTCAGAGTAGGGGGAGGAGATCTCTTTCACACCTGAATGGGCCTGGTCTGTCTTAGACAATGCTGTCTCCACCTCCTGCCAGGAAGCTGCACCAGAGAGGACAGAACTGGTTTTAGCTGGGCAAAGACACTCTCTGCATCCAGAGAATAAAGGATTTTGTACTATAAAAAGTGGGGCCCACACCCCAGACTTTTAGATTAGTTCTGGAATTCAAGAGGAACCTTTGCCAAGGAGAAAGAAGAGCTGGAGAAACTGAGGAAAAGTACTGCCCCTTTGCTGTTTGCTGTCTGGGGTTGGCCTGCAGTGGCTGTTTCTGCCAAGGAAAGGACAAGGACTTTGCTGTGTGCAGTATTCCCTGCTTGAGGAAGCTTTCCAAGGGCTTGAAGTAGAGCTTGCCTCCTGTTCTGAAGTCTCAGGGACACAAAGACTTCACCCCCAGTCCTCCCTGAACTCCTTTGCTGAGAGTTCTGACCTGCCAAGAGGTGCCTGCCAGTGTTCTGGGCCTCTGGAGGTTGTTTCTGGGGCTGGGACCTGTAGAGGATTAAAGGACATTGAAAATCGATGAATCATCTGGTTCCAACGCATTGCAGCGATGCGAGAAGAATTTCCGACGCATCACAGCAGCTGAAGAATCGACGCAGCGCCTGCCCTCGGTTGAAGTGTCTGCCATGTGACGAATCCTTTGCACCGATCTCCGACGTCCGAGATCACCGCACCAACTCTGACGCAGTCCCTGTTGTGTAAGAACTGGCGCATCGAGGGGGTGCAGCTGGAGCATCACATCGTCCCGGATCATCAACCATCGAGTCACCACGCCTGTTGCATCGCTGGGGTACGCAGTAAGAAACTGGCGCATCAACTCCCCACACAGTAAGAAACCGACACATCACCTCCTCTCCGGTAAGGAACTGACGCATCACCTCCCCCAGAGCAAGGAACCGACGCATCACTTTCCCTGTGTGTAAGGAACTGACGCATTACCTTCCCTGTGACCCTTTTTGCTTGTGGTTTTGACGCATCCAAGGTACTTTGTTTTTAAAGTGTTGCATCCACCATTTTCTAAGGACAAAACAGTTTTTACCTTTTAAAAGTCATATTTAGATCACTGTATTGTGGATTTTTGTTGTTTTGGTCTTGTTTGCTTTAGATGAAGATTACTTATTTTTCTTGTGTGGTGTCCATTTGTAGTGTTTTCACTGTATTACTGTTTGTTTGCACATATGCTTTACCCACTGCCTCTGAAATAAGCCTGTCTGCTCGTGCCAAGCTACCAAGGGAGTGAGCAAGGGTTATTTTAGAAGTGTATCCCCCTTACCCTGACTAGGAAGAAGGGTCCGTACTTGGACAAAGGTGCAAACCATTGCCAACTAGAGACCCCCATTTCTAATAATTTGCAAATGTATTATTCAGGTGGGCCGGCACAGGTAAGAGCGGTGGGGTAGTGGGGTGGGGCGGGGTGGGGGAGTCAACAGACGATAAGATAGGCAAAATTAACGAGCGCAAGGTAAGTGGTTTTATTTTTTTTTAAATTTAATTTTACCTATCCCGTCGTCTGTCGACTTCCCCCCCTCAGCTCACCCCACCCCGCCCACTGCTCTTACCTGTGCCGGCCACACCTGGTATTATTATTTATGTATTCACATTTTTAGTGAGCGTAATATTTCTATGGTGATGTTTTCTTTAAGGATTTCAGGTTGTTGTTTATGATAACTTGGAAAGTTGTTATATTCCTTTGGATAGTGTTTTAAAGGTATCTCGATTTCCCGTTGTGATATAATTGTATCCTGGGGTTTCTGTAACTGTTTCATGTTGTCTAGTAATTCTCTTGACATGCTTAATGCGGTGAAATAAAATATTCATGAGTCCAGTCCAGCCAAACCAATCTGAACACACTGCGGAGGGTCACCCGCCTAGGGGGAATCAATGCCTATGGCAGTGATGCTGGTGCCCAAACCGGGAGTGGCGGCGCAAGAACCTGTGATCTTTGGGCATGGTCAGGTGTGGGTTGGTTTACTGGGGCGCTGCCCCCGGAAGCATTAGAATGCTTCGAGGGGCGTTTGCTTAACGTGGTTGCCTCGCCTTTTAAAAAGTGTCTGAGGTGAGCAGGTCTCTTTTCCGCTCGCTGCTTCGGACACAGCTGGTCCTCGTGACTCCCTCGTTCGCATGCCTCCAGGAACGGCATGCTCCGCTGCCGCAACTCTGCAGTCACAGCCCCATATTTTCCTTGAGTGGTGCCCCTGGGAGCCGCATAGGTTAGAGAGCTTATTTTTCCCTGCCCACCATCCCCAGAGCCAAGGGCAGTACGGGGGGGTGCTTGGTTCTTTGGCTCGACAGGAGAGGCAGATGCAAGGTTTGCAACCTTGCTTGGTGAATCATATGAGCTTTATTGGAAGTCGTGGTAATGGCCTGTGGTAATGGCCTGTGTCACTTTTTTCTCTTGCAGGTCATCGTAGTATGTTGAATTCATGTTTGAGACTTTCTTTTGTAGGACAGATTCATATGTCGTATTTATGTTGTTTAGCGGGTGAGTTCTTAATTGGTGTGACAGTTTGGGTCCATGTAAGGCCCACTTTTAGACCAAACTAACAGCGGTGTTGGACTTGGCCCTTTTTGCAGGGTTATTCCCAAACTTTTTGCTTCTTCCTCCTATTTTGTCGTGACCTGTTGTTGGTTTTAGGACTCTGGGCACTTTACCACTGCTAATCAGTGCTAAAGTGCATATGCTCTCTGTGTAAATTGTGAACATGATTGGTTATCCATGATTGGCATATTTGACTTACTGGTCAGTCCCTAGTAAAGTGAACTAAGTGTGCCAGGGCTGGTAAATCAAATGCTACTAGTGGGCCTGCAGCACTGATTGTGCCACTCACATGAGCAGCTCTGAAAAGGTAACTCAGACCTGCCACCGCAGTGTCTGTGCGCAGTTGTTAACTGCCATATCGACTTGGCAAGTGCTCCCACTTGCCAGGCCCTAACCTTCCCTTTTCTTACATGTCAGTCAACCCTAAGGTAGGCCCAAGGTACCCCTGTGGGCAGGGTGTGATGTATGTGAAAGGTAGGACATGCCCTGATGTGTGTGGCATGTCCTGATAGTGAAATACTGCCAATTTCGTTTTTCACTATTGTAAGGCTATCTGTCCCCATAGGAAAGCATGGGAGTTAATTTATAACATCTTATAAATATAACTTACCATTGGGACCATATAGGAAAATAGAGTTTAGTATGCCTGAACTCAGAGTCTAAAGATGCATCTTTTAGGAAAGGTGATTTTTACATTCTGAGTTTGAAAATACCACTTTTAGAAAGTGGTTATTTTCTTGTTCAACCATCCTGTGTGCCTCTGCCTGTTTATGGATTGACTGTCTGGCTTTGGAGAGACAGGGGCTGGGGAGGTGCAGTGGCTCCAGAAGTCTGGATGAGTCAGCACTTGGTTGAATAGCCCTGACTGCATTTGGAGTGGTGGGAGGAGTAGCACCTGTACCTGAATGGGGCTGTGCCTGCCTTCCACAATGCTGGCTCCGCCCCCCTGTGGTGTGTCTGGAGCCAAGGTTCACACTTGCAATGGATGTTGTTGTGCACTTGCAGAGTACCCCCAGAACTGGTTTGAACTGGGCTCAGAGCCCCTTGCACAAAGAGAATAAAGACATTTTGGGGTATAAGTATTAGACACAAAACCCCAGACTTTAGACTACTTCTGGAAACAAGAGGAACCTTTGCTGAGGAGAAGAGCTGGAGAAACTGAGGAGAAGTACTGTCCTTGCTGTGTGTCTGGGGTTGGCCTGCAGTTGCTGTCTCTACCAAGGAAAGGAGAAGGACTTTGCTGTGTGCTGTGTCCTCTGCTTGAGGAAAGTCTCCAAGGGCTTGAGTAGATCTTGCCTCCTGTTTTGAAGTCTCAGGAACACAAAGACTTCACCCCCAGCTCCCCTGAACTTCCTTGCTGGGAGTTCTGACCTGCCAGGAGTGCCTGTGACTGTGTGTGGCCTCTGGAGGTTGTTTCTGCTACTGGGAGCTGGAAAGCAATGCAACAACAACCAAAATCGACGCATCGCTCTTCTCGCGACAGTTTTTCCAACGCAACGCCTTGGTGCGAGAAGAATCTCCCTGCACTGCCGCACAGCTGCTGAAACCGACGCAGCGCCTGTCGCCGCTGCAAGAATTGACGCATCGAGGGATCGCGGCTGAAGAAACCGACGCAGCATCGCCAGTCGCGGCTCCTGGAGGGAGTGCTGCGGGGCGGTGGGGCGCGGCGGGGTGGGGAGGCCATATGCTGGAGTTTACTACCCCCACCCTGTCCCTCCCCCGCCCCACTGCCCCACAGCACTCCCTCCAGGAGCCGCGACTGAGCGCCACTCGATGCCGCAGCATAGTTTGCCAACGCATCCCTGTTTTCAATGCATCGTCCCTGTGCGGCAAGTTTTCCCCTTCACATCACCCGTGGATCGGAGTTGTCTCAGAATTGACGCATCGCTTCCCCCTACAGGCCAGACCCGACGCACCGCTCCCCTGTGTCCAGCGGAACTGTCGCATCATATCCACGAAGGTCTCAGGAATCGTCCATCTCTTTGTTTTCGACGCTTCCCATCGCTGCGGCTGATTGGCTTGGTAAATTTTGTCGCAAGGACAGGTACTTTGCAAGAAATCACGCATCCATAGTTTTCTATGGACTCAGTTGCTACAACCTTTTGAAAGTCATTTTTCTTAATACTTGTATGTTGGATTTTTGTTGTTTTGGTCTTGTTAAGTTTAGATAAAGATATTTTATTTTTCTAAACTGGTGTGGTGTCCATTTGTGGTGTTATCACTGTGTTACTGTGAGAGTTGGTACAAATACTTTACACATTGCCTTTGGGATAAGCCTGTCTGCTCATGCCAAGCTATCAAGGGGGTGAGCAGGGGTTATCTAAAGTGTGTATCCTTCTTACCCTGACTAGAAGCAAGGGTCCCTATTTGGACAAAGGTACCTACCTCTGCCAACTAGAGACCCCCATTTCTAACAAGCGGCATCCCTGGACCCTCCAAAGAGTGCAGGCAGCAAGTCAAAAGAAGGTTGCAGTAGTGCGGGGGATTGGGGCAGTTGTTGACACGCGGCCCTTACCTCACACCCGCCCACCCGCACATGCACAGTGGGCACAAGCTAGCACAAGCCCATGGGGGAAGGAAGATCAGTGTATTGGAGTTCCTGAGGGAGGTATTCTAGAGGGCAGACGGGCCCCCTGCACAGGCACTCCTGGTATAGGAGATCGGTGGGTGGGGTCCATCCAAAAGGAAGGACACCCACTCATATCCAATGTGGTATTGGACAAGGGGCTCTAAGAGGAAGGGTCCAGGAACCAGTCATGGTCTCACTCGGACGATGTTTGTGATGGATGCACAGAAGCAAACTTAGTTATGGTTAGGTAACTCCCATGTATTTTTTTTTTAATTGTTTTTATTGCATTTTTCAACAGGATATACACAAAAAATCAAGACAAGCAGATACATGGGGGGGCGTGGCTTAGCCGGCTGCAAGATGGCCGCACCTTGAGTGGGCTCTGCCGGCCAAGCCTGAAATCCGCAAAAAATCCTGCAGACTTATTGCCCATCGTCAACTGGTGCCCTTCCATTGCTGCTTACCTCCCTCTGGGGCACAGTTTGATCCGTCTCCCGAGGCCCTGCGACCCTGTGGTGCTCGGATCCGGTGCTGCAAGTGTCCTGGGCCCGGGCCCTGCATCGCGAACGCCCGGCCGGATTCGGTCTGTGCTGCTTGCCTGCAATCCAACGGAGGCTGTCATCCCATCCTGTATGCCGCACCTCCGCCTCCAACCTCTGTGCCGGTGAGTCCCGCTGCGGTGGGGGGCGCTTTGCGGCGGGATCGGGAGCGCGCGTGTCACACCACCCGGCCCGGCTAATTCTCACGGGCGGGCGCCTCGCACAATCCTCCGGTGCCCGCTGTGGAGGCCATCCACCATCGGGCCGGGTGAAGCGGGCGGCGCACTCCCCGCGACTCCCCGCTGCGGGCGGCTCCCTCTCCTTTTGTGGCTGCCTGGCTCC
Organism: Calotriton arnoldi; assembly: GCA_963921515.1. Lineage (NCBI taxonomy): Eukaryota > Metazoa > Chordata > Amphibia > Caudata > Salamandridae > Calotriton > Calotriton arnoldi. The sequence continues at coordinate 541,678 of CAWUFW010000184.1, forward strand.
CGGCTGAGTCTTCCTGTGGCTGCCGTGCTGGCGGCTTGCCTACTTCCGCCATACCCGCCTGAGCGTCTGCCTGCTGTGGACCGCGGCCTGCTGGTGGGCCCAACGATCAGAGGCCGTATTGCTCTGGGCTCTTCTGCATGCCCTCCCTTCATCTGCAAACACACTTCGCCTGCTCTGACTGTACCAGCCTGCTCCTCCTGCTGAACCCCACCAGCTCTCCCACATCTGCTGAGGCTTCTCACAACTCCCTGCTGTGGGTTGCCACCCTTCCTGCTGTGTCCACCTGGCTCCCGGTGCGGTCATGCTGTGGCCGCCATGTCGACCAGTAGCTCACCTCTGCCCTGCCTGCCATGGCGTACACCTGTTGTGGACTGCTGGCATTGGGTGGGGCCCGCGACCAACGGTCGTCCTGATCTGGATGCTTCTGCTGGCTATCACTGTTAGTGGCCCGCGAGCTCTGCCGGCTCCACCTGTGTTTGCCTGCTCCTTCTGCATGGCCTCCACCTGCCTCCTTCTATCCGCGGAGGCCAACAACGTGAGTGCACAGACCGCGGGGCTACCGCGGCGAGGCTGGGAGCACGCGCGCTACCCACGAGGCCTCGCTCCCCACTATTCGCAACGCTCACTTAGCCCAGGCCCTGTGCCTGATGGATCTGGCCACGTGGGGGTAAGCCGTGCGCCCTCCTCGCATCCCCGCTGCCCCTGTCCCCCCCGGTTGCACTCCCCGCCTAGATAACCCGGGTGAGGGGGACGGACTCTGCTGCTGACCCACTCCTTGGTCTCGTTCTGCCAACGTGGTGGCGCACCCCCCTGCTCACCTGCCACTCTGGTCCGGAGGCTTGGCTGGAGACCCCTTCAGGCGGTCCGTTTGTGGATTCCTCCTCTACTTTACCTGCCGTTCCCACAGATCCTACACTTGGGCCACAACAGGATTGGATATTGTCCCCTCGCCCCCTGTTGTGCTACCCCGTGCGCTCCTCCTATCTGGTGGCCGCCATGGGAAAGGCTGACCCCAAACAACCCAGGCTCACATTCGATCAGCGCAGACAGATGCGCCAGGAGGGCGCTGTCGTCGACAGGGGCGACCAGCTAGCCCCCACAGAGATGGCCGCCTCACGAGAAGACGACCTCAAAGCCATCATGTTGGAGGTCAAGTCCGCGGTATCTGGTATCGCCACCCAGCTGGAACAGCTATCCTCCCGCCTGGACGTGGTCAAGTCCCGTGTGGATTCCCACGACAATCGCCTGCTACACGTCGAGTCAAGAATCTCCGACGCTGAGGATGCCGCCACTCAAGACCACCAAAAACTCCTCCAAATGGACAAAATCCTTGAACTAATCCGCTCCAAGAACGAAGATTTGGAGGCGCGCTCCCGCAGGAGTAACCTTCGCATCACGGGGGTGCCAGAGTCCACCAACATTTCACGGATGGAAGACTACGTGGAGCAACTGGTGCGTGAACTGTTTGGTGACATGCTCTCCCCGGTTTTCATTGTGGAAAGAGCGCACCGTTCCCTTGGCCCTCGTCCTGCCCCCGGACTGCCAGCTCGTCCCATCATCGCAAAAATCCTAAATTTCAGGGACCGCGACGCAATTCTCCGGGCGGCCAGGGAAAGGGGTGACATCCGGCACCAGGGTAACTCACTGTCATTCTACCCCGACTACACTCTGGCGGTGCAGGCTGCCCGCCGCGAGTTCCTGCCCGCAAAGCGCATTTTACAAAAACATGAGATCTCCTATTCTCTTGCTTATCCGGCCAGGCTGCGGGTCAGGCAGGGCTCCAGGACTTTGGTCTTCCCGGATCCTAAGGGCGCCCTCGCCTTCGCTAAGAAGTTGGATCTCACCCATCGATCCACCCCTGCTAATTCTCAGGATACCCGACGCAGCCAACCTCAGCGATAATGACTGACTCGAGCTTCTCATTTGCTCCTGGCTATCTATCCCTCCCTTCATGACTGTATGCTTATCCTCTTGACATGTCCGTATTGCGCCTCCTTGGCTCTTTGACTGTATGCCTCCTGCTGCTACGCCTGAGGGCCGGGCACACATATTTTCCTTTTTAGGTTACAATGTATTCTTTAGTCTGCCTCAATGTCTGGCTTGGCCACCCTGCCATCTCTGGCAGGGGTGTACGCTGAGCAACGCCATGCCTCCGCGGGATGATTCCCACTTTTGCTATTGATTCCCCCTCCCCAAGTTGCGGTTCCCCGGGGTAGCTGTGGGTGGTTGCTCAACCTGTTTGGGGGGTTGGTGTGGGCGGTGGGAGGGAGGGAAATGGGTTTGCGTGTCCTCCTTTTGAGTTTGACTGTACTTCTTCTGTTGTTCTTTTGCACGCCTGCTGTTGCATCATTTTATTGCGTGTGGGGGGGGTCTGTTTGGGTGGGGGGTTCTTTGGGATGTTCTGCCTCCCTCCGAGGCGACGTTGTTTACATATTTGGACACCTTGTTCATATCTTGCTTGCATCACACCACCGATACACATGCTTATTGCACCGCCCTGGTGCGTCGTAGTTCGGGCTGGACTGTTCCCATGAGGCACAGGGTCAGACTGATTTGCATATGGCCATGTCTGAACTGGGGTGGTGGAGTGAGCTAAAGAATGATGATGGATTAAACCCAGATCAGTTGACTGGGGGTGAGTGTTTGATTTGCTCTAACGCTCCGTCCATCATCCCCTTTGGTATCGCTGGTGCGTCGTATGGCACTCATTCCTAGGGTCGTGCTCTTGGGTCCGACACCGCTTGTCTTCTTCCACCCGGCTGTACATGCCTTCCCCCCTTTGCTCAGTGTTTCGCATCAGCTGGTGCTGGTTGGCCCCTTTACATACCCTACAATGCTACATTGCTTATCCTTTTCTCAGCTGGATTGCACCACCATGCACCCCCATCCCCAGCCCCTGACCGAATTCACCGCACCGCGCTCCGCTCTTCCCTACACCTCCAAGGCATGACTGACACTGTATTTTGGAGTTGGAATATTCGCGGTCTAAATGACCATCGCAAAGCCCGACTTATTCACGCTCACCTGCTTCGGCAAAAAGTGGACATTTGTCTGTTGCAAGAAACCCACCTGCTACCTGCGACTGCCGCTAGACTTAACTCCCGACACTGGGGAGAAACACACTCCTCTTTCCTCTTTCCAACTATTCTCCGGGGGGGTTTCCATTTTGATACGTAAGGGCCTCCCTTGGCAAACGACCCAGGTACTCACTGACCCTGAAAGGCGCTACGTTATCCTACATGGCTCCCTGCAGACTCAACCCTTAACGATTGCTGCAGTGTACGGCCCTAACACGGATGACCCTGATTTTTTTGCGCACATCTGGCACCTCATCTCGTCCCTAGGCCCGCCGCACTCCTTTGCGGGGGGACTTTAATGTGACACTTGCCACAGACCTGACCGCTCCGGCCTTACGTCTCCCACCCACGTTCCGTGGCTCTCCTCAAGTCCATTCCCACCAATAACTCCCTGTATGATGCCTGGCGCCACATGCGGCCTGATGCCTGCGAGGGAACTTGCGTTACTGGTACCCGTGGCTGTTGGTCCCATCTGGATCTCTGGATCACCACTCCAGATATCCTCTCCTGGCTTATCTCCGTTGACCATATGGCGCACACTCTCTCAGATCACGCGCTGGTGCAGCTAAATCTTCGGCTCCGTCATTCTCCGCGGCGGGCCTTTACTTGGCGGCTCCCCCCGAATGCGCTCCGGGACTCTGTCTTCTGTGCCGAAATCCAGACAGCGATCACTAATTATTTTGAGCTAAATGAAGGTTCTGTGGATTCTCCCTCAATACTTTGGGAAGGGTTTAAGGCTGTGATCCGCGGCGAATGCATCTCTAAACAGTCTGGGGTCTTGCGCTCCATTCGCAATACGCTTGATAAATTAGAATCAGAAATCCAATCCTTGGACTCTGCCCATGCTCTCCACCCCAGCTCTGATACTCTTGCTCGTATTCGAGAAAAACACTCGGAATTCGCTGAAGAGGCCAACAGAGAGCTCTCTTTCCTTGGCAGAGAGGCCCATGCGCGCCGTTTTGGCGAGGGCGACCGGCCCGGTAAAACCCTGGCTAACCTCCTCCACCCCCCTCGAGCTGCTTCATACATCATGGCGCTCCAGGACGGCGGCCCCACTCGAACTACCTCCCCTGAGGAAATAAAGGCGTTTTATGGAGTACTACACGCAACACTACCCGGCGGGCTTCACCACCTCGCGCGAGGTCCTTAACCAATATTTTGACACCCTCGAGCTCTTATGGCTCGAAAATTATCATTGTGAATTCCTCGACGAGCCCTTCTCTAAAGCAGAAATACTTGCAGCCATCAATAGTATGCCTAGCGATAAGGCCCCTGGTTTAGACGGTCTCCCCGTTTCGTTCTATAAGACCTTCGCTTCACTTTTGGTACCGCACCTGGCCGCTATGTATAACGATTCTTTCGAAAGTGGTCTCTTCCCACCTTCGCTCCGTGAGGCCATGTTAACGCTTCTCCTCAAGCCGGACAAACCCCCTGAATGCCGTGACTCCTACCGCCCCCTGTCCCTTATCAATACGGACAACAAAATCTTTGCAAAGCTACTCGCCTCGCGCCTTCTCCTTCTCATGCCACTCATTGCTCGCCCCGATCAGTCCGGCTTTATTCCCGGTCGCGCTACTTCACACAATCTTCGTACTATTTTCGCCGTCCTCCATCAGATCAATCCAGCTCTCCCCGCAGTGGCTGCTCTTCTTGACGCCACCAAGGCCTTCGATACCCTGGAGTGGCCCTTTTTATTCTTCTCCTCCCACGTCTTGGCTTTAGCAATGTCTTCATTCACAAAATATTACTCCTTTACACTTTCCCCACTGCCCGCCTTCGAATCAATGGACAAGTTTCTGATCCCATTCCTATTGGGCGAGGCACCCGCCAGGGGTGCCCACTCTCCCCTATGCTCTTTGCCATCGCAATGGAGCCCTTAGCGGCTAGACTTCGGCAACATCATACTCAGAGGGGCATTGGCTTTGCGGCCTGCGCCCTTTTGGTCTCCATGTACGCGGACGACATTACGCTGTATGTCCACCATCACCAAGAAAATCTCAGCCCCCTGGTACGCGAGATCATACAGTTTGGTGGATACTCCGGTATCCAGGTGAACTGGAGTAAGTCAGTCCTATTTCCTCCCACCAATGCCACTACGCCCCGGACTACCCTTTCGTTTGGGCATCTGGTCCCACTCGCAATCTAGGTATCTGGCTTAGCAGGGACGTTGATGACCTTTGGAGGGCTAACTTTGGCCGTGCGGTGGACTGGCTCGAGTCCAAAATACCCCAATGGAACCGGCTTCCTCTGTCGCTGGCTGGTCGCATAGCCATTGCCAAGATGGTCGTCCTCCCGAAATTCCTTTATCTTTTCCTGAACGTCCCAGTTCCCCTAACTGCACACTTTTTTCATAGGATCTGCTCGCTGATCATCTCTCTCATCTGGGCTGGTAGACAACCCAGGATTGCGTTTGACACTCTCACCCTCCCTATGTCATGTGGTGGCATGGGTGCTCCCAACTTTAAGCTTTATGCCTTATGTGCTCAGGCCAGTTTATTGCACTTTTGGATTCACCCCACTCCTTTCCAGCCGCATGTTGCGGTTGAAGCTGATCTCGCAGCCCCTTGGCCGCTAGACACAGCTCTGTTTGCTCCAGCCAAACTCCCACGCACTGAAATAGACACGGTCGAGACCATGCGCTGGGCCTGGGATGGACTACGCCGTATGTCCGATGCTCCGATGCTATCGGCTAACACGATGCCGATCGTTCGACATCCTGCCTTCCCTCCTCTCCAGCCCTCCGGTATGGCTAAACACGCCACCCGCCTGGGGCTAGCAACATTGGCGGACCTCTACCCTGGGAACATGTTCTATTCTCCCCCTGCCGCCTCTGGTCCCATGGACACTTTACTCTTCTATCAGTTACGGGCCATCTGTAGGGAGTTCCATCCTACGTTCCCCCTGCCCCCTCCTTCGATGGCCACTCTTGACTTTCTATATTCATCTCCCACTCCTCGGAAGTTGGTTACCAAACTCTACACCCTCACACTGGCGGCCACCCCCATCTCCACTGACCGCGCTCGTGTGGCGTGGTGCAAGGACCTCGGCGTGGATATTTCCCAGGCCGATTGGCTTTACTGTTGCAACCAAACGAAGCGATTATCTCCAAATTATCGCCTGCGTCTTATACACTTTAAATATCTACACAGGCTTTATCGCACCCCCGTTCAGCTACACAAATTGGGACTCATTCCCAGTGACAGGTGCCTGCGCTGTTCTGCCCCTGCTGCGTACTTCTCTCACCTTGCTTGGTTGTGCCCAAAGGTCTCTGACTACTGGCGGGAGGTCTGTACTGCAATATCCGAGATCACCTCCTCTCCGGTTCAGCCCGACCCCCCGCTCTGCCTCCTAGGCTTTGTTAAGTATTGCCCAGACGCCTCCCTTCGCTTGATTGCTATGCTGCTCGTCCTCGCGTGACGTAGGGTGTCCATGTGTTGGGGTCGCAAACCTGCGCCTAAGTTCACCCAATGGCTCGAGGACGCATCGCGTTGTCAGACCCTATTATCTGAATTCTGGGACCTTATGCCTGCGAGATCTTGCCCACTCGACATATGGGGCCCCTTAGTGACATACCTTCATGCTCATTCACCCCTGAGCCAGACTACCTCTCCCGCGCTCCCCGCCGACATTCTGCCCGTGGCGGCCGCCGGTGTAGGTCAGGAGCCGCCTCCTTCCCTGCTCTTACTCCTCTCCAGTCGGGCCTGCTCCTCTCCCGTAGAGGCCTGATTCACTTCTACAATTGTTTATTGTTCACTGATGCCTATGTAGTGGCTGTGCATGTGGCTGTTCATTGCTGATCTGTTTTATTGACCTTCTTCTTACTCCGCAAATGTAATGATGTATACGGTGCCCTGTTTCGATGCAAAAATTTAATTTGTATATGCAATTTTGTCAATAAAGGTTTTTGAAAATCAAAAAAAAAAAAAGAAAAGCAGATACATTGTTCTCCTAATGCGGATGATGCAACGCACTGATTTGAAAAACATCGAGAAGGATATATCCATACAAAGTGTTGGCGTGTCTGAAAACGTTAAAAACAAAGACAAAACAACGGTACAGGTTCATGTAAGAAAAAACATTTTGACAGTTCCAATCCATAGGGGACCAGTGGGCTAATCCAGCTGGCATATCATCACGCATAGCATTTCAATCAGTGAGTTCCGGGTGTGACAACAGGTATGAACAGAGGGGCTGCCATATATTTTTAGGGCGGGAAGCAAGTGGATGCAGGGATGAGTATACATCGCTGGTCGTATCACAGTACATCATATCCCTAAGCCATGCCCCCACCGTAGGCGTTGTAGATCCACCCCAGTTCATGGAGACCTGCCTTTTGGCCAGTACCAGGGCGATAGCAGTAAAGCGCCTTATCCCTCGACTCAGAGGAAGTACATACCCCAACAGGGCAAGCAAGGGCGTGTGCGGGAGCTCGGTCTCAACCATCTGCTCAAGATGCTCAAACACCGCCTCCCAGTAAGCCAGCACCATAGGACAGGTACAGGTCAGATGGATAAATTCAGCCTGCGGAATCGCACATCGCTGACAATGGTCTGGCTTTAAACGGTCCATTTTGGCGAGTAACTCCGGGGTGACGTAAATTCTATGTAAATATTTTAAATGTAGAAGTTTGTGCTTGTAATTATTGGACACTAAACGTGTCCTCTCATAACAGTACGCCATCATTTTGTCAGTCATGGGGTGTGCCAAATCTTTCTCCTAGGCCCCTCGGGCTCCACCACCCATCATCGGCCGGAGTGCCTGTGCCTGTCGATACAGCCTGGAAACTAAGTGTGCGCCGTCCGCTGCCGCAATAATTGTGGTCAATAGGGGAAAGTCTATAGGTTCCTTAGTCTCAGGACGAAGTGCAGCAGCCATCGCAGCCCTCGTTCTATGCATCAGGAAGTGGTCAAGCATATTTACATCACGGCCCGCCGTTAAGTCCGTCACCGTGCGCAGCTGTCTGCTCTCGAACATGCTGCCCATATTATGTATTTGACAGCGGATAAGTACTCGTTGTGTCAATGCTTCAGTCGTGGGTGCTATCCGGTAAGAGTGGAGAGTACAGACATTCGGCCCCCAGGTACCTACGCAAGCGCTCCCAGGCCCAACTCGTGGTTTGTAGAGTGTGAATTTTGGTTGGGGTTCTCCTAAGCCAGCACGGAAGAATGGTAGAAAGTGGATAGGGACGTGCTTGAGTATGTTCAGGCTTATAAGAAATGAATACGTGCGTCAGGGTGGTACCAAAAGTAGGCGTAGTGTGCCTGTTCCACTAGGTAGTACAGATAGAAGTCCGGCACCCCAAATCCCCCCCTCTCGAAGAGTTTTCCAGCCCACTCGCGGCTGCTTCCCTGCCCAGATCAGCCACGTCAGCATTCCTCTGAGTGTTTTAAAAAAAGTCACCATGAGGGGGATGGGAATATTCAGAAAAAGATACAAGAACCTGGGCAACACTACCATCTTAATTATTGCAATACGCCCCACCATCGATAAGGGCAATGCGATCCAGCGGTCTATCTGCCTGGAAAGTCGATCAATAGCTGGACCATAATTGAGCCGTACCACCTCCGATGCCGTACGGTGTATGATTACCCGGAGGTACTTAGGGGGGTCATTGCACCATTGCATTGGGAACTCCAGCGTGAAAGGCATGGTGGCGTCAGTCAATGGGAATATTTCAGATTTCTTCCAATTGATGACCAGCCCGGAAAAAACACCAAACCGTACCATCTCTCTCATGATAGGGGGGAGATTTATAGCAGGCTCACGGACGAACATAAGTATGCCATCCGCGTATAGCGATGCAAGTAGGGGTCCCTGATGAAACACTATCCCCCGTTGCAGGTGCCACTCCTGCAAATGTCGTACTAGCGGATCCATGGCGATAATGAAGAGCAGAGGTGACAACGGACACGCCTGCCGGGTCCCCCTCGACAACGCAAATCTGAGGGACAGTACCCCATTTATGCGTAACTGGGCTGGAATACAAAAGGCGGACCAGTGAACGGAAATTCTGAGGGAAGCCAAGTTTACTTAACGCCGCATGCAGAAATTCCCACTCTAGGGAATCAAATGCTTTTTCAGCATCCAACAAAATCGCCGCAACCGGAAGCTCAGGATTAATTTGGTTGATGACTGCGAACAGCATCCGCAAATTTACTGATGTGGACCTGTCTGGCATAAAGCCTGACTGAAAGGGGGATATAATCTGTCCAATTATAAGCGAAATACGAGTGGCTAGCACTTTAGCTAATATTTTGTAGTCTTGGTTAAGGAGGGACAACGGCCTATACGAGGCGCAGTTGTCAGCCGGCTTGCCCGGCTTCAGTAGCAGAGTTACTATTGCCTCCCGCATAGTGGGAGGAAGCTCTCCCACCTCTAATGCTTCAGCATAGACCTCAATTAATTGTGGAATAAGTTGCTCTTTATAGGCCTTATAAAACGCGCCAGTGAGCCCATCCGTGCCAGGGGCCCGCGAGCCCTCCAGACTATCTATGGCCTCAGTGATTTCGTTTGCGCCAGTGGGCGAGGCAAGGAATTCCTGCTGTCCCCTCTCGAGCCATACCATTGCAATTTCATTTAGATATTCTGTCAGGGAATCGCCAGTTGGCAGTGAGTGCGTGGTGTAGAGCCCAGTGTAGTAGGACAAGAAGCATGACTGTACATCAGTACCCTCCATCACATAGGCGCCATCCGTATTTTGGATCTGAGTAATGTATGTAGCGTGATGCCTGGGAGTGAGTAGATGAGCCAGAGTACGCCCCGGTCTCTCTCCCTCCCCATATACCCTGGCGCGAGATAAGTAGTCTCTCATTGCGCCAGCTCTTGGAATTCACCCAGTAACTTGGCATGCTGATGTAACGGAGCAGGGCCCACCTCGGTCAACGAGCGGGCATCCAACTCCTGTAGCTCCCGTTCAGTGGCATCAAGGTCACGGCGAATCGTACGCAGCACCCCGGACTGCTTAGCTATACAAATACCCCTGATGTAGACCTTAAAGGCCTCCCATAGGGTGGCATATCGGGGCACCGAGCCAATATTTATCCGAAAGTATTCCACGATTGCGTCATGTATTTCACTTCTAAAAACTGTATCCAGAAGTGCCTCAGCAGGGAAGCGGCAGGATGTAGACGGACGCACAAGCGCAAGCAAAACAAGTGACAGGAGAACCGGCAAGTGGTCCGAAAGAGTGCGCGGCAGGTGGTCCACATCTTGTATGTTAATGAGCAAGTCAGGAGTGACATACCATCTGTCTATACGAGACCAGCAACCGTGAGGTGCCGAGTAGAATGAGCATCCTCGAGCAGCCAGGTATCGGTGCCGCCAGGCATCCGTCAGCAGGTGTGTATGTATCAGTGCCTGAAGCTCCTTCATGGAGCTGGGTTTGGTGTTGTGCCCAGTGCCCGTGGTGTCCGCCCCGGGCTGCAACGTAACATTAAAATCCCCCCTTAAAATTATAGTATTGATTGGTATAGCAGTCATGTGAGTGGAGATGGTAGCACAGAAGTCACGCGCGTCAACATTAGGGGGATAGTAATTTATGAACAGTAAGCGCTGCGCACCTATAGAGCCTGCCACTAAAAGGTAACGGCCCCCGGGGTCCCTGACCACAGTATGGGTAATAAATGGAAGTGTTTTGCGAATCATATACAAACTCCCCGGGAATAGGTGCTATACCCATCAAAAAATCGGTTGTCTCCCCAAGCCGCTGCAAACCTTTTGTCTGATTTAGGGGCATGATGGGTCTCCTGTAACAGCGCAACATGGATGTTGTGTCTGGCTACGCATGCAATCAAAGCAAACACAGGGAGATGATGGACGGAGCGCTGAAACTTTTCAGACACTCACCCCCAGTCACAGATCTGGGTTGAATCCGTCATCGTTTTTTAGCTCACTTTGCCACCCCAGTTCAGATACAGCCATGTGCAAATCAGTCTTGACCCTGTGCCTCATGGGACAAGTCCAGCCCGAACTGCCAAGCCATGTCTTCCCTGGATCAGAAACAAGCATCCTGGGACCGGTTTCGGGCGAACAGCCCTCATCAGCCAGGCTAGTTTGAATCCAGTGGCAAAGTGAGCAAGGGACCTACGTCTGGGCATACCCTGCCAACTTAGGGCGAACAAAGCAAACACAAGGAGATGATGGACGGAGCGCTGAAACTTTTCAGACACTCACCCCCAGTCACAGATCTGGGTTGAATCCATCATCATTCTTTAGCTCACTTTGCCACCCCAGTTCAGACACAGCCATATGCAAATCAGTCTTGACCCTGTGCCTCATGGGAACAGTCCAGCCCGAACTGCCAAGCCATGTCTTCCCTGGACCGGAAACAAACATCCTGGGACTGGGTTCGGGCGAACAGCCCTCATCAGCCAGGCTAGCATGAATCCAGTGGCAAAGTGAGCAAGGGACCCACATCTGGGCATACCCTGCCAACTTAGGCCGAACAAAGCAAACACAGGGAGATGATGGACGGAGCGCTGAAACTTTTCAGACACTCACCCCCAGTCACAGATCTGGGTTGAATCCATCATCGTTCTTTAGCTCACTTTGCCACCCCAGTTCAGACACAGCCATATGCAAATCAGTCTTGACCCTGTGCCTCATGGGAACAGTCCAGCCCGAACTGCCAAGCCATGTCTTCCCTGGACCGGAAACAAGAATCCTGGGACCGGTTTCGGGTTAACAGCCCTCATCAGCCAGGCTAGCTTGAATCCAGTGGCAAAGTGAGCAAGGGACCCATGTCTGAGCATACCCTGCCAACTTAGGGCGAACAAAGCGAACACAATGCGATGATGGACGGAGCGCTAAAACTTTTCAGACACTCACCCCCAGTCACAGATCTGGGTTGAATCCATCATCGTTCTTTAGCTCACTTTGCCACCCCAGTTCATACACAGCCATATGCAAATCAGTCTTGACCCTGTGCCTCATGGGAACAGTCCAGCCCGAACTGCCAAACTATGTCTTCCCTAGACCGGAAACAAGCATCCTGGGACCGGTTTCGGGCTAACAGCCCTCATCAGCCAGGCTAGCTTGAATCCAGTGGCAAAGTGAGCAAGGGACCCACGTCTGGGCATACCCTGCCAACTTAGGGCGAACAAAGCAAAAACAAGGAGATGATGGACGGAGTGCTGAAACTTTTCAGACACTCACCCCCAGTCACAGATCTGGGTTGAATCCATCATCGTTCTTTAGCTCACTTTGCCACCCCAGTTCAGACACAGCCACATGCAAATTAGTCTTGACCCTTTGTCTCATGGGAACAGTCCAGCCCGAACTGCCAAGCCATGTCTTCCCTGGACCGGAAACAAGCATCCTGGGACTGGTTTCGGGCTAACAGCCCTCATCAGCCAGGCTAGCTTGAATCCAGTGGCAAAGTGAGCAAGGGACCCACATCTGGGCATACCCTGCCAACTTAGGGCGAACAAAGCAAACACAAGGAGATGATGGACGGAGCGCTGAAACTTTTCAGACACTCACCCCCAGTCACAGATCTGGGTTGAATCCATCATCGTTCTTTAGCTCACTTTGCCACCCCAGTTCAGACACAGCCATATGTAAATCAGTCTTGACCCTGTGCCTCATGGGAACAGTCCAGCCCGAACTGCCAAGCCATGTCTTCCCTGGACCGGAAACAAGCATCCTGGGACCTGTTTTGGGCAAACAGCCCTCATCAGCCAGGCTAGCTTGAATCCAGTGGCAAAGTGAGCAAGGGACCCATGTCTGGGCATACCCTGCCAACTTAGGGTGAACAAAGCAAACACAAGGAGATGATGGACGGAGCGCTGAAACTTTTCAGACACTCACCCCCAGTCACAGATCTGGGTTGAATCCATCATCGTTCTTTAGCTCACTTTGCCACCCCAGTTCAGACACAGCCATATGCAAATCAGTCTTGACCCTGTGCCTCATGGTAACAGTCCAGCCCGAACTGCCAAGCCACGTCTTCCCTGGACTGGAAACAAGCATCGTGGGACCGGTTTCGGGCTTACAGCCCTCATCAGCCAGGCTAGCTTTAATCCAGTGGCAAAGTGAGCAAGGGACCCACGTATGCAATCACCTGTGGGTTTGATAGTCCTCTGACGTTCCATGTCATACACCTTTGTTCGAGCCCTCCAGTGCGCCCCCCTGCCCCCGTCCCTACCGACGCAGTACTATGCAGAGCAATGCATTTTTATAGTGAAGGGTGGATAGCCAGTTATTGGGTATGGCCATGACCTGTACACAAAAGAATGAAACAGAGAAAACCAACCGGGTCTCCCTCCCGCCGACCCCACACCCACATCGGCTATCTACCAAACTAATATCCGGTGAATCCCAGAACATTCCCAATGAAGAAAACAAACTAAGCAAAGCAACCACCCCGCACCGAGTGGGGGTCGTAGGAGATCTCCTACGGGGACAGCAATGCCCCGAGCGAGCCACAAATTTTACTAACAGTACATCATCATTGTTATGCAGCTGCATTCATGTAGAAAGAGGGTAACAAGCATGCCATTTATGGAGATAGAAGATAACATGGCAAGAAGACATCACATCAGCCAATTTACTTAAAAAGTCTGAGTTTGCGCCGCAGTCAACATCACCTCGAGGATGCGGCATGTGCCCTACCTCTCTGCCTGTGCCCCCAGTCTGTGCACGCATTTATTTCCCAGGGGAGGCGGGTCTTCCGGATTTATGACGCTTCCAATGTTCTGTTGTCTCTGCAGGTGTATCAAATAAGTAGGTTTTACCACCAAGTTGTACACGTAGGCGTGCTAGGTACAACATTGCATAGCGCACGTTCTCGCCCCACAATGTTCGCTTGATATCGAGAAACTTGCGCCTAGCCTCCTGTACCACAGGCTTGAAGTCCGAATAAAACAAAAGGGTCATTCCCTGGAATTGCAAGTTTTCTATCTCCCGGGCCTTCCTTAGAGCAATGTCCCTGTCATGGTAATTTAGCAGTCGCACAATGATGAGACGGGGAGGTGCACCTGGAGCCGATCTGGGGGCCAACGAGCGATGCGCCCGCTCCACCGCCATAGCACCGCCAGCCGCCGGAGGGCCCGCATGGTCAGATGGATCCTCCCGCTGAGCTTCTTCGCCGCAATCTTTTCTCAGGGTTATGGAGGCCTCAAATGTGAGCTGCCTCTGCTTTGGGTCATTTCTACCCATGCTGCACAATTTAGCATAGTAACAAGGCAGGGCACCAGTCTTCAATGCCAGGCACTGTGGTGAGATGTAAAGCCCAGGAGGGGAGCGATCACAGCAATTTCCTCAGTCCACAGCCAGAAGTCCAGGGTAGTAGGCCACAGTAAACTCCGCCCCCTCCTCACACAGACCGCTCAGGGCACCGGTTTATCAGCAATAATAGGCCTATAGCCCTACGCGGGATAATTATTGTGCCGATGTAGGGAAGCATGGGAACTCACTCCCTCGCAGCGCTCCATAAATGGCCTCCATTCGTGACAATCACCATTCCCAGCATACGATGGGGGTCTTCCGCGGTCCCAATGGTCTCAGCATGCCACTCTAATTCTCGGCGCGCATGTAGGCTATGAAGGGGAGGGGGAGGCTCCCCATCCCCTCGTAGAGTTCACCATATTTGTCGTCGCCGATTCCGCCAGGCGCCGGGCTCTCACCGCCGCACTCCTGCAGGCCTCAGCTCCCTGGGCTAAATTGGGGTTCACGGCCGGCTCCTACGACCAAGAACCGCGTCGGGCCGCAGCCGCAGGGGAGCCGTTCCAGGTGCTGCAGGATCACCTCAACGCCGCAGTTTCTCTCCGTGCATGTCCGCCGGCTTCCGATCGACAGCGCCACCGATTAGGGCTATGCTCGCCATGCTAATGCGCCGATATGCAGCTATATCGGGGTAACTCCCATGTATTAGCAGCTCTGTTAAGGCTAGGACGTAACTGTGTAAGAAAATGTAAAATTATGGGTTACTGTGCATAAAAATGACAGTGTGTTATCATGTTTATATGTTTTAAGAAATACGGCCAGGTGTTTACGACCCCTAGCCCCAAGAATTTGAGTTGTATTCATGGTCTCTTATGAGGGGCGTGAAGGTGGGTGGAGGCTTTAGGGAGGGGGTTTCCTCAAAGGGCGTCTGCGTCTACTCACCCATATGGGTTCTGACTCTCGAATGTGTGCAAGTTGCCTTTTCCACACAGTCAACCTAATGCTTCTTTCCCTGTCCCATTCGTATTTCTCTAATCAATGGCGACTCTTTGGGGCAGATTTACTGAAGGTTCATGCAATACAAGTTGCTTTGCTGCATTGTGTGAACATAAGAGAGCTGAACAGCGACAGTTTTATGAAGATAGATGGGCATATTCTCAAGAACGTGTGATAACTACCGCAAGTGTAGCTTAACGCAACCCTACACATAGCAGTCCATCGCGGGAAAAAAACTCCGTGTTAACGTGGTATTTACAACACGGCACTACCATGCGATAGTCACAGGACAACGCGTGAAATGAATGCGTTAGAAACAACGCGAAGCCGCAAAAACGCGAAACCCCAACGCAAAAATAGTAGTGATGACGCCAATCACGATACAAAAATCTACGAAAACCAGCCACAGGCCTGCAATTCCCACGCGTCATGTGGGAAAATGCACCATAAAAGTAGAAAAAAACATACCAACAAAAGCCAAACAACAGCGAAGCACAATGGAGGCAGCCGGGGCAAGTACAGAGGACAACCAGAACCCCACAAGCCCCACGGAGGACCAGCCTGGGACCTCGGGGTCAGGGAAGGGCAAGGACAAGAAGAAGAGGAAGATGAAGTTCAGTCCGCAGGAAAACAGGATCCTGATAACGGAGGTGATAGAACACCATCAATCACTGTTCGTCACCTCCACCGTGTCACTGGCAACTAAAAATGGAACATGGCAGACCATCGTGGACAAGGTGAATGCAGTCGGAGTGCTGAAGAGGACAATGGACGAGGTCAAGAGGCGCTGGAATGATGTGAAGCGCAAAACCAAGCTGAAACTCGCAAACAACCGGAAGGCAGCAATGCAGACTGGAGGTGGGAGTCCTGCGCCACAGGAGGAGCTGGACGAGATGGAGGAAATGGTGTCCACAGTCATCAGTGAGGAAACGGTGGCAGGAGTCGGGGGACCGGACACTGCTCAACATGACCGGACACAACAGCAACAGGGTGAGTAACCATCAGGGACTGGGGGACGGGGGAGATGGGCACAATGGCACACATGCACAATAAAGCATAGCACATCTGCGGACAAAACATGCCCCAGACCCACAACTCCTACCAAGAGACCAATGCACACAGGTATGCAACATCTCAGCACTGCAGAAGCACAGAACCCAGAGGTACACCGCATGTAAGGGAGGAGGGCAGCTAAATCAGAGCTGCAGGGGCGACTCCCCCAAAATGCGGCACACACACATAACATGCAGAGCACATCAACATTGACAACTAGGTGGTACAAACCGCAACACGTCCACAACAGAACAGAGGACACAACAGGTGCCGCATGTGCGTAGAAACTGGCCAATCACATATGACACTGCAGGGAAATGTGATGTAGTCGGAATGTCCACTGTCCCGCATCAAATAGGCAGCTCCCCCCAAACAGTCACAATGTACACTGTCATGCAGTCTGAATGCAGACATGTACAATGCGTCAACATACATGTGTACACGATGTCAAACTGCATCTCCCCTTCACATTGCAGGGGGAAATCCAACACCTCCTGCAGAGAAGTCCGAACCTCTCTTCTCTGATGACGAAGAGGACCACCACACCTTCGACTCAGACGCCCTCGAACAGCTCGTGGAGAGCCTCCGCAGCCCACTTCCAGGATCAGGGCAACCCAGCTGCCACGAGGAGCCCCCCCCTGCACAGTACACACAGCAGGCAGCACCCACCACTACGGCTGCCTCCCAGGACCCCCACGACAAACACATGGCCTTCCAACGTCGTGTGTTGGGGTGCCAGGAGAAGCTGGCTGAACAGGTGCAGGTGGGGTTTGACCGCATGGCAGCCAAACTAGACGCCATACGTGGGTGTCTAAGTCCCATCAGGGACCACTCACAGTCCCTAACGGACGCCCACAGTCCACTCCATGCCCTCCAACAGACCATGGCTGACATCGCCAGAGTCCTGACTCTGCGACAAGAACGACTGTCTAGCCAGAGTTCCTCCAGCGATCTCGCCCGGGTGTTGGGACACATGCAGAGGTTCATGGAGAACATGGAGTGGACGCAGGCGGAAAGAGCGGCTGCCACGGCTGCACACCAGCAAGAGGTAGCTGGGTCCCTCAATGCCCTTAAGACCTTCCTCATGGCATTGCTGCCACAAGGCCTGGTGCTGATGCATGATGCTGCTACCACCCCATCCACATCTCCGGCCCCTGATGTGTCTGTGCCACACAGTGCTGGGGACAGTACACCACCACCCACATGTGAGGCACATGCGACAGCAGAGGACGAAGATGCGGATGAACCCACCCTCGTGGTCAGGAGGATGCAGTAGCATTCATCTCCGCCATGTGGCCTGTTTCTGCTTGGTTTTGCCCTCTGCATCATCACCTTCCACTGTCCCCCGATGCAGTCTGCGACACTCACCTCGCACCTCGACATGGACTGCCATATTCTGTTTGGTCACCAATGACACAGCTATCAGATTGCGGACTGAAGTCCTCCTCTCCTGATGTACCTGTCATTCCCTGAAGGACTCTGGCTGGCCCTCCACGGGCCGACAATGTGAAGTGGGGTTGGCATGGCCCTGTACTGCTCCAGCTGCAACACTCCCTTGAATGTGTAATAAACATTCATATCCACACAGATGTGTCATGTCTATGATCTTTCAAGTGTGGAAGTAAGGATGAATGTAGGGTCAGTGATTCCCCCATACGTCCATGTTGCCCATGTTCTGGGACTATTGTCACAGGGTGACATATTGCCGATTCCGGTCCGGGTGGTGCCGACACTACAACCGGAGACACATCCATTAGTCACTTCCTTGTCCAGCCCAGGATGGAACCACGCCCAGAGCCCCGGGGTCATTGTTCGCACCCTTACTGTTAGATTTGGGGGTCTCTAGTTGGCAGAGGTAGGTACCTTTGTCCAAATAGGGACCCTTGAGTCTAGTCAGGGAAAGTAGGTATACTCCTGAAATAACCCCTGCTCACCCTCTTGGTAGCTTGGCACGAGCAGACAGGCTTAGTTCAGAGGCAGTGTGTAAAGCATTTGTGAACACATACAGTAATCAAGTGACAACACTACAAATGG